>OZ023175.1:17748631-18096131 GCA_963678695.2 Diplodus puntazzo
CCACACGGCCAAATGATCTGACCCCTAATTAAGATCAATTAAGGCCCAAACAAGCTCTCAAGAGCCAAATTAAATCCCTCTACATCCAGGCTCTGGGCAACTGACTCATCCACACAACTCAAAGTCATTTGGCTTCAACTGCTGAACTGATGCCCGAACGGGAAAGTGGAAGCTGAAGGTCGCATCGCATTACATTACATCATGATAATTATTGGTGCTGATATGTCATTATGCCCGGGTATACCTTACACAGTAACGCACAGGAAATACCAGGGATAGGCGTAATAAAACAGGCTGGGAAAATGGGAGTACTACTGTTGTGTGTGTGGCGACTCAGGTTTCAAAGAGGTTATCAGCAGAGCTTTGCTTTGGGATAAAGCTTTCAAACAACAAGAATTCCAACTGATACAGAAGTCTGGATGATCCCCAACGGCCTCTCTGCCCAATAATGGCAGTGTGACAAAATCCAATCCCTTGAAGAAATACTGCTGGGAAACCCACACTAGTTCATAAAGCAACTCTCATAATGGCTGAAAGTAAATGATAAAAGAGTGTACAAGGCCCACAGCGCTTCTGTATTTCTAGGCATTTTCAAGAAAGGTGTTCATGATCTCCAGAGGATATATCTTGCTGACCAAGTGCCACTCAGAGGGTCACATTTGCAGTTCTTCACAAAATGTCTCAACAATTGTAATAACATCAGCATGACTTTTTCTTGCACAAATTCATGTTCCCCTCAGGATGAACTATGGTGATAGACTTCATGTCTAGTTTTTACACTAATGCTAGAACGATAAGCCAACTTAGCGATTGGACAATTCACAGCCAAATTATCTACACACTTTTGATAACTGAATAATGTGAGTATATATATATATATATATATATATATATATATATATATATATATATATATATATATATATATATATATATATATATATATATATATATATATATATTATATATATATATATATATATATATATATATATATATCTATATATATATATCTATATCTATATCTATATCTATATCTATATCTATCTATCTATATCTATGAGAGAGAGAGAGAGAGAGAGAGAGAGAGAGAGAGAGAGAGAGAGAGAGAGAGATATTTTATGCCAGATTTAGCTGAAAAAACAATGCAAAGACTCCAAAAGAAAATACTCTATCAGCACTTATGACCCCCTTGAAGAGTGTGGCGGTGTGTGTTTTCTTGTTTTCTATTTATTATTATTTTCATCTATTTTGTGTTGCTCTGGGGTGTTTCAGGGCATCAGCGATTCTGGAGAGTGATATTTGATAGTTGAGTCTGGTCAAAGACCTGGGAATGAGACTAGATAGGCTTTTTTCCTTTTTTTTACCATTGCATACTGCACTTTTGAACGGTGTGAGCACAGCACTTTCTGTCTTCAGGCATCTCAGATAGATGCATTCCATTTATGTTTTAACCTGAAAGTGGTACAGTAGACACCTCAACTTTCCTTGTAAATTATTCCTCTATTTTCACATTAAATACATAATTTATGTCACACTTAATCTCAGACGGATTACTTGCAATTATCCATTTCCAATGAAAAACTGGTCGAGTGATACTCATGGGACCGGGCTGATGAATGTGGTGGAGAAAAGGAGTCTGGGAAGAGTCGGAGGAAGAAATATGAGTTTTCAGTCGGCATGCTAATATTTCTTGTCTCCCTCCTAAACAGCATGATGGAGCCACTCTCATAGCTGGAAGCCGCTTATGGTTTGATGCCATTGATTATCCTGCTCGCTGGGGACTGCAGTCTGTGGCAATTTGAGAATGAAAATGTCTGTCGGGGGAAAATAAATTGCTCTTAATTGCACATTTTAGCAGACATTAGTACAGTGCCTCATACATGAACATGGATTCAAATATCAAAGGCTTAGAAATTAGGAAATGTTAACGAGATGGTCGGAGGGAGTGGGGGTGTAGACTGATGGAATTCACTTAAGCTGGGATGCTTTAAGTGGGGGTGAAAGGTCACGTCTTTTGTTCGGTGGTCTCACCCTGGAACCAACTCCGCCTCAACATTTCAATTACTAGGGGGTTATTGCGGAGGAACCCAAATATTTTATTAAACTGAACAGCTCTGCATTATAAAAATCAGTCAAATGATTAAAAAGTTTACATTTGAGGGTGTCTTTCCAAAAAAAACATGCTTACATCTAAATTAGAAAAGTGAAATTCAATCATTGGAAATGTCGCTCTTGTGTTGTGTGACATTCAAGTCATTCAAAAGGTTATCCCTCCCACCATCCATCCTCCTTCCTCATTCTCATCCCTCTGTCCCATACAGTGAAATCTCTATTTTCTGCAAGCCCCCCGCTGCTGTCAGTTCAGTTCATTTTCTACAGATTGGAGCTCCTGTCAGACAAGGCAGACCGATATGCGGAAAGTCCGACACAACTTTAAATTAACCAGGATATGTCGAGCCGCATGCAGGCTCTGCAAACAAAAGGAGGGTGGTGTGTGCCCGTGTGTGTGTGTGCGAAAGGACAACACCAGAGGGTTCGTTCTGTGCTGACAGCAGCAAGCGAAAAGAAAAAAATGAAAATGAGAAATGTGGTGCAAACGTCTTCTGTTGCTTTGTTTAGCGCAGACACTGACTCCAAACATCCTCAAGGGGGTGTCAGCATCCATCTGCTGCCTGAGAGTGTGTATGTGACTGAATGTGCACAAGCTTTTTTTTTGAATGGTGGAGGGCGGAATAGGTTAACAGCTCTCATAAAAAAAGATGGGTGTGTGCGTGCGTGTGTGTGTGTGAGAGATCCAGCAAACAGCTGGAGGACTGCAGGTGCAAATCAGCTTTTCATCAGCTTCTCTGCTAATTAAGCTGCTTAATCGACAGAAGAAGGTCGTTTTGAGGGTTAAACCTGTGAAGAAACACAGGCAACACACACACACACACACACACACACACACACACACACACACAGCATGTGGTTCAGAACTTCAGAGCTACACTATCTGTCTTTCAGATTGACTGATATTCCCACAAATTAGCTGGATTTATTTCCTGGAGCAATCATCTCTCACACACACCCACACCCACTTAAACATCTGCGCTGCATCTCAGCCTGGCGTTTCTCAGCTTCTTGCCATTGTCATTTAGTCTAATCAAAGCAGAGCTAACGCAAACACAGCCTCAGTATTCAAGCTGCAGAGTTTTAAAGAAAACGCCTGGAGGTGATAGTAGAAGTAATCGAATGAGTGACAGGCAGTGCGTACGAATTATGCCGAGTGTCTTTAACAGCCACGGGCACAGATAAGACAACCCGAGGCAGCTGGGAGAACAAGCACAAGTCGAGCCCTGCCCAGGAAGACGGGGCAAAGCACGGCCACTTCCACGCACAAAAGGGGAAGGAGATGCACCTAATTATCTCACGACCGATAAGAGATACGGAGAGAAAAGTGCCTTTGAGGAGGAGAAAAGAGAAAAGAACGACGACTTTAGCTGTAACCTTCAGGCGTCTGTACCTTAAAGACAAAACCTTTTTCCTCCTCCTCAACTATTGTTACATTGCACACAGTGACAGTTTTGTGCAAACGTCTGCATAATACACCTGCATTAAACCCATCAGCAAACTGTATTATCTCCACTGGAAGTGACTGCAGCTGTCCTTTGTTAGCTGCAGGATAATCTGTCACACGCTCGGCGGCGTGAGCTCTGGTGATTAATACGATCAGCTAGCGACTCGCTCACTCATTACCATAGCAATAGCCACTGTAGTGTATTGCGGCAAGTCATGTGAGACACACTCCAGCCTCCCTAAGGTGATCCATCAGAGATCATTGACCATTGCAGTGCAATATCAGTCACAGCGAGCCAGCTGCTGGAGGTCACGCAGAAGCACCAGAGGTTTTCGCCGAAACAATGAGGTAACTGGGGATTCGGGAGCCGGTAGATGTGCATGTGCAGTAATCGATGGGCTCTAAAAGAAAGAAGAAATCGCACGTACACAGTCAAAACCGCAAAACACACACACCTGGCATCAATCACTGGACTCAACGGGAAGGAAAGAAATCTATTGAGGGAGCAGAAATTGATTCATCTGCGATTCGATAAAGGACAAAACCAAATCAAAGTGCCCCAGACGTGAACTAGTGTGATGAAAAGCTGCGCCTTCCAAAATGACATCCGGCTGGTGAATACAGGTCTATCTGGGGTAGTAGGGCAAACCACCAAGTCTGGCTTTATCCCAGCAGACAACACACCCAAACCACACACACACCTGCTAAGCTGGCACGTACTGCTGCAGGGGAGGGCTAAACAGTCTGCATCCAGATGCAGCACTGTGGGTGTATGTGTGTATATATGTATGTATGCATGTATGTGTGTGTGTGTGTGTGTGTGGCTCCAGGTCTCATCCATCACTGCCGCAGACGAGCATTAATCCCTCTCTGCATTCTTGAGGAGCTCTGACGCCAGAGGGAGCTTGCCCTCGTGCCCTCGTGCCCCCCCCCCCGTGTGTAGAGCCCCACTCCCCGCGAGCCCCGCAGCCACTTCTGCCCGCTGCATGAATAAAACTTTACCCAGAAATCTGTTGGCACCGTCCGCGCTGATGGATCAGGACAGGTTGACGCTAATGGATATGGTAATTTAAATGTTATCTCCCTAAGCCAAGGCGAGCCATATGTTCATGGTAAACTAGCGCTCCAACTGGCAATGTCTCTGCTTTTATAGCCTATTAAGGGCCAAAGTGTAAATCACAGTCAGGCCAAACAGAACATGAATCAGTCAGCTCACTCTGATTGGATTCATGAGCGCTACTCTGTTGACCGCGCAGGTCGGGACACCATCTGACGGATAGCACGAGTAAACAATGACCATGATAAGCAAGTGAGAACGACGAAATTAGGCAAGGACGGGGTCATAGTGCTTGTTGGTATCAGCTCAGCACTTTCTCCACATTGTGCACATCACGGTCATGTTTGCTGAAGCTGAAGTAAACTGTGACAAATGGAAAGGCAAAAGCCACACTAATGCTTTAAAAGGTGCCCTATGTAGTTTTGGGGATGAAACTTTAATTAGAAGAGAAAGATCTTCATTAGTCTAAACAAACTAATAAAAACAAACTTGTTTGTTTGTTTATATTTGGCAGACCCTGCCACCCTTCTAGTTTCAAACAGTGTTCTGGGGACCTTTTTCCTCTGAGAACAGCTTGTTTATTCAGTTATGGGAAACAAATATCTCAGTTTGTATCATTACCTCAAAACTATGTAGTGCCCCTTTAACTCTATTAGAGCTGGTCAGACCAGTCTGGGCCTGTCTGGCGGTCTTGTTCATCTTGTTCAAGGTTAACAAAAGAGCTGATGCTCACTTAGCCATTAGAGGCCATTACCTGAGGTAATTACAGTCTATATTAAAGCCCTTCTTTTACCACACTGGCAGGTCTGAGAGATGTCCTCTGTTAAGTGCTCAGGATGGCTTTTACCTGGTGAGAATACCATCTAAAGCTTCCATGTTAGCATGAGATAACTCAGTGACATCATGCTTTAAACGCTGACACTCAAGGAAATCAAAAAAGTGAGACTGAACTATAAACAATCAGGATTAACCCTCTCTACCAGAACAGTGGATTAACTTGTTTAAAACTAATTTCAGCACCGCTTTGCTCATCAGGAATGACCTTCCTTTTCCAAACTGCATCACAAATGGTTTATACATCGCAGGAATGCAGTTCGTTTCTGTTTAAAATGAAAATTAAAGTGATGATTCACCAGAGAGTTTAGTATTCTGCTCGCACTGTTGGGTCTGTGTGAGACAAGCATACATCCTCGTCCCAGGCTGAGTCGAGTGGAGCCAGGCGACCAAGCTGTAGATGGTAGGATAAAAGCGGTGGGGTTGTCAGCATGAGGTCGTGGACCTACATCAGAGCCCTGTAAACACAGGGCCACAGTCTGGACGCCTAAATAAACCATCCATCAGGGGAAATCGCCGCTATTTAGACGAGTCCTGCTCTACCTCAGGCCTATATACATTCAAGTTTACATACATGTAGTGCATGAAAGTCCTAAAAGAGGAATTTTTCCACTTATAGCACAGCTTTCGTAAACTCATTTCTGAGCTCACAGGCAGAGCGAGCTCATGTAAATCTCCACATAAAGTAACCATGCTCTGACGTAAAGCCGCTCACAGCTACTGGCTCTCAATGAAGGAGGGAGAATAACTAATATTCTCTACTGAGCTGGCTGCTGATCAAAGGTGGGCAAATTCCCGGAGCAATAAACAAGTTATGAAATAAGACCAGCTTAGTGCAATCACACTTTTACAGGAAAAGCAGGAGAAACTATCGCTCCTGTTATCATTAAGCAAAACAATTTGTTTTATTGCAGATTCAAGCCCCGCTGGCTTGATATACGGTATCTGTCACTGTCCAGAGCTGACTTACAGCGCAGATAGGAGAGGGGAAATATGAGCTGGACCGTCTGCTCAGAATCCTGAGAGAGCTGATGATGGGTGAGACAGCTGGTGAGGAGCCAGGCGCAAACACACACGGACACAGTAGGACGTACACACAGAAGTTTTACTCAACACTACAGCTACTGGTTGTGGATGTGTGCATTCTGCAGGCTTTTAAATAACTGCGTAGGATGCACAGGATGGCAACTATGCAAAAATACCGAAGGGCTGAACCATAATGCAAAATATAGGATCGCAATTATTTGACAAATATTGTGATAAAGGGATGATTTTAGTGGGAATGGGAATTTCTGCATTCCACTTAGTTCATTGAAAAAAAATACAGAAATGATGATGTGATTTTTTTCTGGGGTCTATACCAAACAATGTTCCTTGAGCCCTTGATCCACTTCATACATCAGGCGACAGATCTGGACCAGTCTTGGACAAAATGGCACTGTGTAGTTCTGTAGAAGAAATTCAAACTCATAAGGTCTCCAGAAAAACGTTTGAACCTCGGAAGATGGCAGGGTCCGCCAAATATTTAAAAAGTCATGCAAGTATGAAATTATGTAGGTCTTTAAGTCATGAAAACAACAGTTTCAGTTTGTTTTTTTACTTTACCATTTAGTTTTTTTTCTTTATTATTAAAATTTCTTCAAAAACTGCATAGTGCTTCTTTAAGAGTGAGAAATTGGGCCACACTGGACGGACAAATCATGCAGAGGAGAGCGCAACAATCACAAACAGGTTTAACACAAGCGCTGCAGGTTCAATACCTGTGGTGTACGTGTGTCAACACCGCTTTGCATGTCTTCTGCGTCTTTTTCCAGCAGATGTTAAGTCAATTCACAACACATGACCTAGTTCCTGTCGCCGAACTGTGTCATAGGTTAAAAACGCAAAACATTGGAATAATCAGAATGTTGTATGACAATTTGCTTGGTGATGCAAATGTTGAAGTATGTACATGATTTTCCATTTTAAGTAGAAAGAGATTCTGACTCTTGACACTGTGGCGTGTATTTCCAGGAGCCCAAATCACAGAGGTGAGATTAGATTTCACTGCTGAATTATCACAAGAAATTAGCCGGGAGCCTTTATCGACCTATAATCCAGAACAGGTGCTGTACAAAGCGCTTGGGCAGCACACTGTTTAAGTGGGAAAGTTAAATAAACGCAACAACAAAGGCTGACCTGTGCCGGCTGCAAGGAAAACACCTAAACCAGTTTCTCTAGTCACGCGGAGGCGAAGTCATGCGGAGGCGAAGGCACGTGAGCTAATTCGATTGTGGCAGAAAAGTCACAGGCAAATCTTCACAGAACAAACTCCTTTGTCCAGCTCTGCAGAGCCTTTTCACTGTGGAATGCGGCTCATGCAGACTGATAGAGCAGAAACGAGCCAGCGCGGACACCGAATGGCACCTCATCTAAGGGCACGGCAAGTCTCGGTTAAGCGCTAGCAGCTGTGCCACATGTGCACCGCCTTTACCGACATGATTAAATTAAGGCCTCTGCCAACCTCGTTATTATCCCATCCATATAGGGAGGCCCAAGAATGCCAATGAGGACGGCGCTCATTACGCAGTCGTCATGCACGGCGCCCGGAAAAGAAACAAGTACTTTCGCACAATTACAAACCATAAATCAACAGCATATTCCGGTTGACAGGCTTCTTTTGTCTCCCTGAAAAATTATAGGTCAGTGCTTAATATTTTATTCCTTAAAAAATAAATTTCTCGACCAATTGAATTACAGCCCACGGGCAGACGCGACAGCCCGGTGATGTCCCACAGGACGGGCTGGTGAAATCGACAGGCAGATGCTCCAACCAGCAGAGGTCACGGGAGGTCAAGCTGTTCCATTATGAGCGGACAAGGGTGGTATTTATTCACAGCCTTCTCCTCCTAAGCAGGGGTGGGCTTAGAGGGAATGAAGATGGATACTTAACCCTTGAGGCAAACGGCTGACTACAAACCATCCACTGTTTCTCTCATTACGGGTTGCGAAACGGCAACTGTTCTCACCCACACCCACTGGGAGGAAGGTATGATAAAAAAGGCGCAAAGAAAGTTGCTGGAGGAAGCGAGAAATTTCACAGTATATCCGACTCCTGAATGATGAAGAGAGCACGCCGCCACCCCGGATGGATAATAGGGAACGGGATGTCCTTCTGACAATCTGACTGTGCAAAGACTCTTGCGATGCGGCCAACTTTCAACAACAATAATGACCACAGTGGTTTAAACCATCTGACCTGATCCGCCTTGTCTGCAGAGACTGTGAGGCTGTTTTGTCTCTCATCAAAGTGACTCTGATGTTCCCCTGCACACAGCATATAGAAAACTGTGTTTAAAAAAAGCCCAAAAACATTTTTCATGTTATATGTTAATGTATCTTGGCCATGGACTCCTGTGGCTAGCCAAGCTTACTGCGCAGCTTGCCAAAAAAGCCCAGACATTAAGCGATGATGATATGCATGCTGGTAAAACATCGGAAAGAATGAGTGCAGTCTTCCTCCAGCTTGTTAAATTTTTTGTTGGCTTTGAGAAAGAAGCCTGTGGCACTGTATGATAGCATGATTAGCAAAAGCAGCATGCATGTCTGGGACCAAACATGAGCACTTAGCTGACCCCCCCACCCCCCTTAGACACACACACACACACACACACACACAAACACACACACACACACACTTAAGTGCTATGCATGCCAATGGAAAACAAAAGGTTGATATGTGTTAATTACCACTTGTTAATTCAGATTTTCAGACTAGAACATATGATTCATCGAGTGAAAGGAATAAAAAAACGCAGAGAGAAATGATGCATGAGGCTAATAATACAACATGACTGCATAAGCAGAGCTTTTACTCGGGCTCCTTGAACTGTAAAAATCATCCTAACTGTCAGGAAACCCCAGTTCCTGGCACTTCTCGACATTGTTATTATTAGTATAAGCCTGGGCATGCCAGCATGAACCTATGCACTGTATAATATTGTTATTAAAATAAAAAAAAAAAAAGGCAACCACGAGTTTCCAGCGAGGCCGATTTCTCCACGCGAGCAGACCACAGGGCTTGCCGCTGGAGACTAACCGCCCGCTCGCACACACACACAGAAAATTACTACCGAGGAGCAGGACGAGCGCCTAAAGAGACAGGGATGGTTTTCAAAATAACTTTTGGAAAAAAGCTCCAGTTATTAAAGTCATTCTTTTGCAGAAACAGACATTTGGAGTGAGGAAATTGGCAATCCAAGACGAAAGCTGTCATTCAGTGTCCAAGCCGAGCATAGACACCTAAGGCGGAACGGGAATTAAGCTTTCTAGTACTTGTTTGTATTCACGGATGAGATGAATTGAAATAAACCTAGACACCAAAGTGTATCCAGTTCATGTCAGCGGGCTGAGTGACACAACATATTAGTCACCAGTCAGGGCGTGCTCCTTGGATCACTAACCTCATGAGACTGTGAATAAATGATTTCACCCTCCAAAGGGGAAATGATTTATAATGAATGACTTCACCACTGTACGCATTCACTTTACACCAGATCCTGTCAAATGTGAGGCGAATATCAATGAGTATATAAAAGGGCAATGGATGTAGAAAAATGCATCATCTCTAGAAGGGGCTTTTTTTCACCCCCTCTCTTTGATTAGGTAGCAGGAATCCTGCCATGAAAGCAGATAAGACCAAGACCAACAGGCGGTTCCACACACAGCTACTCCATCAACATGGAGGATGAAGGCTTTCAAAGAGTTATGCCATGTAAAACACAGTGAGTTGTGTTATTCAGCTACAAAGAATGCAAGAAGAAGTGCTGCTTTTCAACATGTGTGCCACAGTGGCCTCGCATGCTTCAGCAGTGATTTTCTAGTAAGCGCACACACAGGATACGCACATCCCTTGTAGTTGTGAGTCAGTCGTTCCCCTTTATACCACAGAGCGCCAGTCTAAACTGTAGACACTGCACACTCACACATCGTCCACATCACCCACATCCAAGAATATCCACGTGGAAAAGCCAACAATGGTGCCGTTGAGCGTTTCACACCACCAGGGAGGTTTGAGAGGTTGGGTGAGGTGACCAATACTGCCCTGGCCATGGTGTAAAGGATCACGTGTAGGACACGGAGAAAGGCGAGGTCGCAAAGTCTCACCACAGTCCAAGTCGTGATCATCTGATGGCTGCTTTGATTTTGTAGTTCTCAGAATATCTGAGATAATAAACATTTGTGTGATTTAATAGCAAACGCGTGTTCACAACATTTTTGGAAATATCCCAAATACTCTGAAATGCTAACTTAGCTTAGCATTAGGACTAACATCATGAGGAAACAGCTAGCCTGGCTCTGTCACAGGGTTAAAACAAATCTGTCTGGCTGCATCGCTTAATCTTATTGTACTGTTCACCCCCTGTTAACCTTTTTATGGATCCAAGTAGTAGTGCTTGGACAGACGAACCAGTTTCACATCCGTGGGAGTCTATAAACTATGAGATTCGCTGTTTCGGCTCCGGCACATTTAATAACATTAGGTTTGAGCTGGACACAAATTAGGAGTCGTCTTCTCCAATGACAGTTGAATGTCGAATACCATTAATAGCACAGCACACGTGTGACGGCTGCAGTGTTCATAGCAGCCTGGCAGACTCCTCCATCTCCGCTCCAATATGACACCATCAGGTTCAAATATTCAGTAACATTGCGTTGAGCTTCTGTGACTGTCAAGTTTTAATCATCCTCTGACAGCTAGGTGAACCCACTTCGACAAGACTGCTAAACATTTTAAAAAGTGGGACATATGAGAGTCTGGTGGCATCTGCAGGAACCCCGTTGGAGGAAGAAGACGCATTAATATTGCAGGACTCTCCCAGGTTGCAACAAGCTGAGCAGCAACCTGCACTCTGTGTAATCTGCTTGACTTAACATCAGCCCAATGAGGGAACCTTCCAGCGATAAGACTGACCTTCTTGACTTTGTATAAAGGCTTTGCCCATGTGTAATTTTGTTGGCCCAGAGTCAGTGGCAAAAAATGTGCCAGAACTAGAAGGCAAAGAAGATTATTAAGACACACACTGGTCTAAAAAAGGTTTCCCTTTTCAATGTTCTTTTGGCCAAGACCTGCCGGGTAGAAAATTCTAGAAAGTCCTTCGCACCTGCCTTTGCACCTGCGCCCATAAACTGTGAAAACCGATCGAGGTGTGGACTTTACAGTCAGGGTGGCATGGAGCGCTGGCCAGGCAGAGTGAGCGAGTTGTTCCCCCTGGGCCAGAAACAGAGTGAACCTTGGGTTAAATAGCTCTTATGTAACAGCCAAGAAGAGATCATGTCTTGGCGCTAGCAGAGCAGAGAAGTTGGAAGTTTCTGTGCGATGAGGAAACCCAAGTTGACCATACTGACAAATGGAGAAGGGCTAGTCGATCCTTGGGCATCCAGAGGGTGCCGTAAAAATAAGCAAGGCCACACACAGATTGCAGGCTGGCCAATACACCCCTTGGCTTCCTTACGTTGAGGATGTGAAGCATATTGTACTATTCTGCTGCTTTTACAAAAGGCGTAGACTGCAAAAACAGATGAAACTGATAAAATGTCCCAACAACTATTGTTTCTTTGCTCTTTTCTTGACATTCTTTACAATTAGTTCCTTCGCTCAGATCACCTTTTCCTTCTGACTACCAAGGGCCTATCAGCCAGATATGCCTTGACGATGATATCACCCCAGGAAACAGGTTACTTGGATACATCTACCTCTTTGGAGAAAAGGATTTTCACGAAAGCTTTAATTGAGCATGTTCACTGAGTGGATGCCAGGATTGCCAGCGACCTAAAACAATCAGGACCTGGTTTCTGTTTACACTGGCCGGATGCCAAATGACTGAACCAACATGACAAGGCCCAGAGACTGAGAAGTGGAGAAAAGAGCTTATCTTGCTCTGAGATCAAACCCACCGACTGTTCAAGCAGGGAGGGGGCTGGACAGGGGAAGGAGTGCTAATGAGCCTGAAAATGTTCCTCAACATAACACGAACACAACGGCTGCCAAAGACCCTCCAAAGCACTTCACGTCTGTCACAAAGCCCAGGAAAGGTGCAGATAAGGGTGCGTCGTGTATAACACAGCTCAGTGAAGCAAGCTGGGACGTAAAAGAAGGGAAATAACAGTAATATCTTGCAAGACTTGCAGAGTTATAGCAATTTTGTGTTGTGATGAGTGATATATGAGTGGTAAAGGTAGACAATGATGAATGGTCTATTGCTGAGTCGGATCCATATGTGGTCAGTGATGGATTTATGCACATCCCAACATTCTTTGCCATCTGCTCTTTATAACTTTGTGGTATTAAGATTTATCGTCTTTCAAAAGAATCCTATCGTGGCGGAATATGGATCAGGCTAACGGCTGTGGAGAAATTTGTTATCTAAATTAAAAAGCAAAAGATCTGACACAATTAATACCGCACAGTTCAAAGAGATGAACACAGCTTTGATTATTTAACAGATCACGCTGAATATATTAGCAGAATCAATTGCCTAGCTTAGGGTGCTTTAGAAAAAAAACATCAGAAGAGGTTGGGCCTTCTAGCTTTCATCTGAGACAATAAGAGTCAATCTCCACCCACTGATGAGCAGGTGGGATGTGCTGGAGTAAATGTGTACCCAGAATTTGCTCCATCCATCATGGGGACAACGCAAGACACATGGCGCCAACAGAACATCCAAGCAGCGAGCACTTTGGCCTGTAGCACCAGCTGTGTTTGCATTTCCAATAGGGCAAGGATCGTCTGAGACCTTTTGGCTACTGGACCAAGGTAGGTCAGATCAATCACAATTTGTATTGTTATGAGGATTGACCGGTGAGCAGGCTTAGATATAATGAGAGGGGGTGCAGGATGGGGTATTTCCATATGAACAGGGCTGTTGGTTGTGGCAACACATGCCTCTTCATCTCTGAAGAAGATATCAGAAACTCAAATAATACATACAGACTGGGGCACAGAGCAGAGACATGATGCAACATGACTTTTTCCAGCATGGATTCATAATCAAAAGGTAGAATTTTACTCAGCAGCAACGTGCTGAAAGAATACGCTTTGAGCATAAAAGATCTCACACACAACCAGACAGGGTTCTCTGCAGTAGCAGGATTCAAGAAATCAAGTCCCACATGCAGATCAATACAGCAGCAAATAGCTTCTGTATCCAATACTGCTTGTCCCCTACACCTCATTGTTCATACATTTTGATAATCAAACTACTTCTTGTATTTTCACAGCTTGTAAATCACTTGTTCAAGTTCAAAGTGCTGAGGCAGCACCTGCTCCAGACTGAAGTACTGTACACCGTCTGGTAAGCTTACAGGAATTACATGCACGGCTACTCAAGTGCTGCCCTGGGGGCTTTTTGCGTTATGTGTACCACTCGCCCTACGATTTATATGACCATCAATAAAAGAATGGTAATGGCATGTCTTGCAGTTTTTTTCTTTGGGGTTAATGAAAGTCTTGATCACAAGGGAAGTCGTCCGGTACTGTTTAAAAGCTACCTCGCTCCCTTCTTCACCATCACCAAACACCTCGACTATCTGCATGGGAACTCTTAATCAGATACCTCATTTGATACATTGTTAAAGCAGCCGCCAACAGTTTAATCTTTGCAAAGCTTACAGGCCATTCTTTGTAGGTGACCCAGAATGAGTGCAATTCAATTTAGACCTATGCATTAATCTCCTCAAAGGTCCAGGAGTCTTGGCTGTGAAAGACAGCGTGAATGGGCGCCATCGGTTCACCACGTCGCTCTGCTGAGCTGGACAAGAGGTTGGAGCCGATACACAAAGTGGAGCTGACTGAACAAATCCCTTGAACTGGATGAGTGTGCGTGTGTGTGTCCACCAGCGCAACGGCCACAGCAAAATAACTTAAATTCAGAATCTCTGAATAATGCAGCACGAGGCCACTCTTTTGGGGCTGTTTTTTATCCACAAAGTAGATATCAATTTTAAAACTCAGGACGGGTATGTCCCTCTTGTGTCGGTGATCGCTCTTTGACCTGTGGACCCGGAAGGGTTAGACGTATGTTTAGGTTAAATTCAGTCATGTCTCTTTTAGTTGGCGTCTCGGTGAGTGCTGGGAGCAAATGAGAGGTCTCTGCCAAGATGCTGTCAGCACCAGCTTTTAGTTCACCTGCTTTTTATAGCAACCACTCCAGACACTGCTGGCTGTACGCTACCAGCAAACACTTTGAAAGCCAAATATAATCTCAACCACAGAAGTAAGAAATAGAAACATACAGGCCACCATTATGCCTGCCTGACTGGACCGGTCTGCACTGAAACAGAAAGGCCTCGAAAAGGACATTTCATTTCAGAGAGAGAAGGTTTTTTGCTGATCTCAATTTGATCCACTTCAAATCCTCCTGTCTAGGAGATGCACCAGACATGTGGAGCTCCTGTGGTTTTCCCCCTGCAGTGCCTCTCTACCTAGAGACAGTAAAAGGCCTTCATCCCCGTGTGACAATAAGCACAGATGTTACCCATGCCTGATAAGTCACATGCACGCCACCTTATATGGAGAAAAATGTGCAGCGGAGAAGACATGAAACATTGGCGTTTCTCGACAAGCACTTCAGAATTAACAGCGATGGGCACTCACACTCCAGAGAGTAGAGTTTTTCACTCGTCGAAAAGTTGCTGTTCTCACAGAGCATCAATGACAAGATGAGTCATTTTCCACAACAGTCAATTGTTGTTTTTTTTCTTTTACATAACGCCACAAAGCTACACACTGTTTATCTGACTTCAAAACACATTGTTTCGTGGAGTTGGGAGGTTCCTGTGGTAATGATGTCACCGCTTCTCGAGCCCCTCGACTTAATTTAGAGAAGCGGTGAGCCTGTGAAGCAACTCTGAGCCACCCAGGAGCGAGGGTAGCATTACATTTCCCTTTTGTCACTGGTAAACAACTCTGACAACTGACAGCCCTGCCAGCTGAGAGGCATAACTCTCAACCTGTGTCACAAAGGGAAAAGACTGAACAGGCAAAATTACACGCTTTTTTCATTAAAAGGAAATTACAGGTCACACTCAATCAGCATCACTCTGGTTCGAGACCCCGTCCCAACCCGGGGAAAAACAGAATAGTAAAAACATAACGTTCCACGTGGTCGAGGCTTTCTCCGCCACAAAAATTTGAACCACAAGCCTGAAAATATGTAAGTGGTGCCGCGGCTTCTGACCCTACCATTCTCTTGCTGATCGCCAAAAAAAGACAAAAACAGGGTTCACACATGAGAGCAACAGCAATTACCCAAGTTACTATTTCTGTGTAGTCTACTAAACAGGCAGGAGGATGAAGTATAAACCAATCTCAGAGCATGCACCCTCTCCAGGAAAATAATCGGAAGACATTCTTTTCTCTTGCACTCATGTTGGGCTCAGTCTATTTCCTGGTAGAAAATGATCCGAGTAAATGATTAGAAACCGTTTACTCCTTTCTAATCCATCATTAAATAATCATTTGCACATTAATTAGCAGTAAAATATACACTTCCTTGAGGTTGAACTTCACCAAGAGGCCTCAGACAGATCAATGCAGACCAGCCAGACTCTGTGAGTCAAACATTAGCCCGTGTTTTTATTATTACAGCCCTCCTCAGCAGTGTGCAAAGGTAGCAGGACAGTCAGACTGACACCTTCACGTGTGGGTTTCCATGACAGAGATCCCAAAAGGCATGCCAGGCCCTTCCCCTCCTGCTCCATGGGTACATTTGCTCTGTTTGCCCCCTCACTCCAGGGGTCCCGGGACCCTTTTGTTACCCTCCCAGCCCTTCCACCCCAGCACACGGCCAAACAACAATACAATCTGATGGTAAATCACACTCTTAACACAACAGCCGAACATGATCGGGCATTTAGTGGAACGGCCTATGCTCCCAATCTCTCAGTTCATAAATCAGGAGGAAGAAAAAGAGACAATAAGAAGCGTGTGTGACACTGCTGCGGGCTACATGTTGAACATCTACACGCTCAAGTGATCTATTGTGTCCGTGGGACGACACCCGAATACCTTTGGCATGGAGTTTTTAATTAATTCCTAAAGGCTGAGCATGGTGACAGGGTGCAATTTAATGTTATTTATCACACCAAATGAGGTGTTACTTTGCACAAAAGGCTTCATAAAAAGGATACTGCATCCTAATGAGGGAACAGAGTCAGACAGGTTTTAATATCTGATTATAATAAAGATAAAGGGCGAGGTCATTCTCTGTCTCTCTGGGATAACACACACAGATGAATCACTGCTTTTAAACACAGTTACCCACGGTGTGTATTCTCTGAGTGAAAGCAATCATAATCACCGACAACACAACAATCACATGTCTTTGCAGGGACATGATTCCAGTCACAGCTACTGCACTACTGAGATGTACTAACTCACAACAACCAATGAGAAGTCACTGGAGCAATGAATGGGCACACATCCACAAACTTGTGTTTCACAGACAAACTTTCAGGCAAATATCCTTATTAGTGATGCGCTTAGGTGTCGCGGCGGACAAAGCGCGCGCACAGGAATGAACGGAGACCTTTAAATGCAACGTGACTTGAGGAGTAAGTTCGCTTGTAACTTACCGGCTACTGTTTCCTCTGGTAACACATACTTCTCGCGGTGTTCGCGTTTCCCTCCCCTCGTCGCGGGGCCGCTGAACGTAACGGTATTGTGTTTAATAGAACACATACAAAAAAAAATATCGGATTTTATGGGAGCGTACTTCTACGGTTCCTCTGTCTCCAGACCGAACGTTCCTGGGACGGAGCGCCAAGAGACTGCGGGCTCCTCCCAGACACTGTGGGGTTAAACTCCTCCTTCCGACGGACACACAGAGGGGGGAGGATGGTCGTGTTCTTTACCACCGCAAGGATTATAGTAGGAGATTACTTAAAGTATACCTTAATGTATGATAAAACACCCGGGGTTTCCGGGGGTTCCCAAACACTGGTTCGAGGACCTGTAGGGGTCTCTCGCGGAGATGACAGGGTCCACAGGGGAATGAGATAAAGTTTGCTGTGTTTCACTTGGATTATATTATGAGACTTTTTTACGTTCTAACGTGTGTATTTACAATGCAATTAAAACACTTGTGCTGGTTAAAGATGCAGAGTGATGAGTTTTTAAGTCATCCCCCCTCATATGACTCACAGTGGTTTGGTCCGCTGCCAATCAATCTGCACCTGACACACCTGTCTCTGCAGAGCCTCTCAGCCTGCTACTAATGGACCACGGTAAGTGCATTTTGCAAACGTTAACCTTCAAACTATTTTTCTCTTGTCACAATGTTTTAGGTTTAAGCACAAAAGGTGTCTCGACTTAAAATAGCTCCCTGTGTCAGTAGCCGCAAACACAGCTGTAGATGTCCTGAGGTCTCGGTAAAAACACCTGGTTTTGTTGCGACAATTAGAAAATTTCCCGGGTTCAGGGCTCACCTCTTCAGGAATTACTCTTCAGATGTTTTTCTGTTTATTATCGCCCCCCAAGGGTGAAGTGAAATATCCGCCATTGCATGTGACTGTAAGTAATGTGAATAAAACTTTAACGCATGACCTCGCCTGACCGGAGTCGCCTCGGTTAGTCTTTCATTGGCAGTTCTGGTTGTTTTACGATGAAGACAACAACAACAACTCCCGTGATCCCACACAATCCCACAAACTGAGGCTGAGTACACATTTATGAGGAAGGATTCTGGGAAATGCTGTGTTTTTGGAGCTTGAGCCGTAATAGGGTCTTAACCTCTTAACGCACGCCCCCTATTTGTATCGATTTAGCCAAAACGGCATGCCCAAGTTGTAAGCAGCATAGATCCCACATAGTTTGAGACTCAGACATGTACCTGGTATCATTGGAAAGGTAATACTCTCAGTAATATTGTCCAAGTGTCTGTGTGATTCTGTGACTTACTGACCCTGTGCTGCAGAGGTTGGAATGATGGGGCTGTTTCCCCGCTCATAAGTTTGCCTAAGCAGTGACTTAGGTGCAGACATCCAGGGACCCCTAGGCCTAACTTGAACACTACTAGGTGACAGACACAGGTCTTGGCTACCTGCAGTCCAAATTTGGAGTCAAAAGACCAAACAATGACATTTTTAGAATGATATTTCAACATATATGTCCATGCGTTTTTCCTAGGTCCTATTTAGAGACTCCAAATGGACACTTGGTTACCAAAGCTGTATAACCAGAATCAAACACCTATAACTTCACAACCCCTTTGTCTACAAACAAAATCTTGGTATCTAATGAAAGCTGACACACTGGGGCTCCTTGCTACTATGTGGGTTTGGATTGTCAGTCAATCTGGAAAATAATAAAATAAGCATAATTGGCTCCTGGCTACCGACCGGGGTCATCAGGGACAAGTGATCTTGGTCTAAAACATCAAATTGCAAGACATCATTAGCTTATCATCCACACACAACCACACAACAATCATGCACAAGTACATCTGTGCATGTGAAATGCCCCCCACCTCTCTCTCTATATCTCTCTCTCACACACACACAAATTGAATTGAATTGATTGAATTGAGTTTACTTTTACATTTACATTTTCTTTCTAAAATGGAGGCGTAATATTCCTCCTTTTCCAAAAGCCTCTGGGTAGGCGGGACGTGACATGAAGCTCCAAGATAGGCTGTAAACGGTGACAACGAATTTGTCCTCAAAATAAGAGCTTTACATTGCAGCCTATTGGAGTTTAGAATTGGGCTCTTAGCGGGGGGCTTTTATTTTGAAAGTAGTGACCGTTCTCACTTTTACACACGCCGGGGACGCGTGGACAATGTTTACCAAATATAAATTTGAGAGTGTAATGTGACACACCGTTGGAAACCTCAGACCATTGGCTAAAAGGATCTCTACCTCATTTCACTGGAAATTTCCATTGGCTCGTACTGCTTTCAATCAAAATGGTCCCGCCCCAGTCAACGTGAGATTTCCATAATTTGGCATCATTGGCTTACAAGCCTGTTTTGTCCCACCTCCTAGGCACCGATTGGCTCATGAGTGGTGTCAATCGATTCAGGAGACCTTCACGGTCATGAATCACGTGAGTTATGTTTGTAAATACGGAAGTGCGAGATGAGGAGATGAGGACGCGCGGATGAGTTTGTTGACATCTTTTCCAGCAAGGTTCATAGTGGACTTACATACATGGACATATTGACGAAAGTATTTTTTTTAGAAGAAAATGGATTTCACCTTACAGAAGCATGGATACTTGGTGAGCTGTACAAAAAAGTCCTGTGTCATAAGATGGTCGTTGTCGGTAACGGGACGACGTGAAAGGTATGTAAGCGCTATTCGGTAGGCATAGGTTAGCTCAGTAGCTAGCCGAGCTAGCCCCTTATACTTTTATGGCTGTGAGCAACCATATCATTCGTGAGTGGTCTTGAATGAATCGTGGCGATCTAAGCTTTCTTCCGGTGTATGACATGAATATATATATTAAAGGGTTCGTTTTCAAACATTCTACGAACGCGATGCTACCGTCGATAGACCACACGCTGTACCGTGAGCGGTACGGCGTGTTCTAAGAGGTTAAAGTCAGGATATCTCAACCTATGCTGCTTCGATTTTAACCATTCTTTTTTGTTATCTGTCTCTTGTACGTCTCTAGAAGTTACTGGCAATACTAAAAGCTGAAGTACCTGAATCGAGTTGTGGATTTCGCCAACGGACAGTGGTTTGTATACACTACATTGGTGTTCACATATGTTTGTCACTACATGCGGACTGTGAGGATATGAGCTTGCGAAGACAGACATGGAAAACTATAAATGGAGCTTCAGACAAGGTTCTGAATGGCACCATCGATTTAACAGCACCCACTAAGATTTGTATTTTAATTGTTAGTGAGAAAAGTTTAACTGCACTTCTTCACTCACTTCAAGTTTGCACAGACAGTATTGGAGTTTTAACCACGTATAATTCAGTATTAATTAGGCTTCCTTGCGATAAACTACTATTGAATTTGGATCTGTGTCCTATGGGAGTCTATTTGTCTTTTTGGCCCTTGACCTGTAAAGCTTCCTTCCCTTTGCTTCTCAGCCAGCTGCTTCGCCCGGAAGGGGGAACAAGGTGAGCATATTTTGCATAACACCGACAACCCTGTCTGTCACATGGACTAATGAGCTGATAAGCGGAGGTGATAGCAAACAGGTTTGTTTTCCTCAGACGAGAACTGTCATTGTTATTCTTGGACCTCACATTTCGAGTATTCATCCATCTCTAACGTTCTCAGTCGCCCGCAACCGAACGCTCCCCCTCCCTGATAACACGGTCGCAATGGCTGGCCCTTCCTTTCCTGCAATCTCCCTCGCAATGCCCGAGAACCATAATCCGGCCTCGTGTTTCGTAACATGGCTCTTTGGCCGGGCGTGTCGGCCCAGGCCAGACAGGTCTAATCTGCATATCAGCCCGTTTACAGCTGCTGCAGTGTGGTCCGATTGGAGATGTTTCTGTTTCTCTTCCGCCTATTTCTGTGCTGCTCTACTGCTTTCACCGTACATCAATTTGTATCTGCCTACACAACAAGCAGCCTTTTGTGCCCCTTTACTTTTAGTTAGCCGCAGGGTATTCAGCTCTGGTAAGCCGAGGATATTGTTTTAAAATCATGTTATGCATCTTCAGGAGTGTAACAGGGTACAGGCAAATGTTGCTGTTAGAGGACGTGAAAAATGGAGATGTAACCCAGGGTTTAGATCAGATTATTAGTCCAGAAGAACAAAAATGTTGGGACTACCATTACTGCAGTAATCCACCGAGAGAATGTCATCAGTGTTACCGGTGACGTGCTTCGCATCCCCACCCAGTGTGTAATGTTGTTCACTGCAGCATTCTGGATATATTCCGACCACATCGAGGCTCCCTGTGTCATCTGGCAGTTTTCAGGGGCTCTGGTCACTCCGCATCTCATTAAACATAATTGGCTCTGTCAGACATCCTGCCACCCATCATCTCTGGCTGTCTGTCTGTGGGCCTGACACAGGACAACAACCCCGCCAGGGCTTTCCCATGAACTCACAGACGAACTGGTCGAGGATCAGTGATGGCGTTAGCATCGGTACTGCCAGTTTTTTTTTTTTTTTTTAAAACACAACGGGGGGTAGAAAAACAGCAAGCTCAGCCGGCATTTTCTTTTCTTTCTTTTTTTTTTTTCTGCTGACGCAAAACAAATATTCTTTACATAGTCAGGCAGGTTCGGGCTCACACACGTACACACACTCAGTAGCACCCGAGAGCCTTCTCAGTACCCACAGTCCAGCTATCCTGTCTGGGACCACTCTAATAGGGTCCTGATAGTGGCTCTATGTGTATGTGAGAATTGGGGATGGAAGGTGAGATTCCATTCTAAGTGATTCTCTCACTCTTCCATCATACAGGGCGATCCAGCCATTATTACCACTGTGTGAGCGTCGTCCTGCCCAGTGTCCACATGCTATTACCACGCTCATTTGTCATGTAGTCTTTAATGGCTCGCTGTGGCTGGGAGAAAAAAATTGTCTCATACTGTTGTTGCAAAGGCTGACAGACTGGTGTGGAAGGCACTCTGCTGTCTGTCTGGAGGGGAGGATGGTTTTTGTGTGTCCAGAATACAAAAGGAAAGGGTTATCGTAAGGTGTGTGCGTGAGATAGAAACAAGGGAGAGCTATAATCAGACACTGCAACCACACCCTGAAACAACTCCTTACTTGTTCCTAAATACAGCAGCCGACGTTAAAAGCATCCACGTCCACAAAGAGTCGACCGCAGCAGCCCATGCAATAGACAAAGGAAGTCTTTACACACAAAAAGGCGATAGAGTGGTGATACGGCATGAAAAAGCCGGGTCATTTTGGAAAAAAGGCTTTTAATTGAACGCGACAGATCTGATCCAAGTGATAGCTCGCAGACTCCTGAGGGCCTAACTAATGAGAAATCAATGACGACAACGAGTGAACAGTATGCCACAGCAGCCGACCTCTCGTGCCAGCATTGTGCGGGGTCTTTAAAGGACGGACTGAGCACTTAAAGCCCCTGATTTACCTTCCTGTACAAGTGATTTCATTAGTATTAGACAAAAAAGACCATTAGGAAATGGCTTTCCAAATGAATTCCTTGAGCTGTTGACCTGTGAAAACCACTCAATAGCAGCATCATCCATAGTTTTCATGATGTGCAGAAATAAATCCATCTGACCGAGCAGGTGGATGTTTGATAGAGCGGCCTGTGTCTGCTATCAGAGGATATATAAACCTGTATGGATGTATTAGAGTGGGAAACCACATGCGTGATAGATCTGTCCCCCACACGCGGAATCATCTGTCTGTCTGACTGCCTTGTCTGCCACACAGATATGTCATTACTGAGAGAAGGGAAGACAAGCAGGTGGGGGACTCGGTGTGCCTGAGCTGTTGATTGCTTGAGCCCGAGGTGAAGAAACTATCACATGGGTGTGACCGATTGGGGACTTGAATTAGGGTTTTGTGTCCCTGTGTGTGGAGAAAGGATTGAGACAGCCATTTGATGAATGGGAGGATGGGACTGTAAAACAAGGATAAAACTAGAAAAATGGGAAAGTGGGTCTGCACCTGTGGAAAATAAGCTCCAGTGCGGGTAAATTAAAAGACCACATTGGCACCCGAGGCCACCGTGTCTGCATGAGGTGTTGAAAATCATGTTGGAGAAGGCCATTTTCCCCTCTCTGACTGATTGCCTGTTTCCATCGACTGACGATCATTACTCTCAAATGATTCATTTCAAGGTAAGCTCAACGCGGTCGTTAGAGGATATCCGCACCTCACTAACAAATAAACCAGGGATTAACAAGACAACATCAGTCAGTCAGCACGATCACTTCTGGAGATGAATCCCACACTGGTTCAGTGTAAATGATCTCACATTGTGCAGGATTGCTGAAAGATGAGCACAAAAAAAATAAAACAAACACAAAATAGTTACCAAATCGTGCAGCAATTAAGGAGAAATGGATCAAACAAAAATAGACCGTAAGCAGTTCCTAGACCTTTAGGGGGATCACGCAGAATTGGACAAGAGGACAAAGCAGAGATGATTTTGCACAACACAATATTTTGATTTCTCTTTCATGATCTTTGTTTTTGTTGTTGTTACCAATAGCGGTTAAATCTGACAATACAAAAACTGCCATTGGCTGACGTGGTTACAACCCCAGAGAACAATCCAAAAAGAGTACAATCACAACGGTAGATTTAGCCGTGACTCTGCAATCCTTCTTCAGCTGGTTGTGTTGTGGTTGGTCTGTGTTGTGTATGTATTATGCATGTACTGAATATATATATTTGATCATATGTAATGTATCAGTGACTTGCTAATGCATTACTGGTCTTTCTGTCTCTGCCACGTCAAACCTCTATTGGTTGTTCCTGTTCTATGTAACTTCTGTGAGCAGGAAGCATCACAGTGTGTAACACACACAGCACGCCTATGGTTATCATGACAGCGCTGAAGAGCGAAGAAGCTGATCATCTGAAAAGTCAGCCCGTTTTTACAGAGGTTTAACTAGCAGCATGTTATAGCCAGGTGTTATTGTCTATAGTTTAGGTTACATCAGCTTGGCGTGCTGTTGGTGTTCTAAGTTGTGTGCAACACTTGTGCATACTTCGACTGCCGCTCGGCAAAAATGTCTGAGCATGAATGTTTACTTCAAGACGCAAAGTTATAAAGACATAACACTGTAACGGCATGATGAGTTTTGTTTGTAGTTGGCACGTAACACTACCTTATATCTTACAAATTATCACCAAAACGTAAGATTTTTATTCCCGACAGTTGTGCTACATTCAAAAACGATGAAAACTGCACAAAATTCCTACATAATGCTGTTTTAAAAAAAGGATGATGATGATGATTTAGCCTCTTCGGTGTCTATGAGTATATATAAACCTTGCCCATCTGTCATTTTTCATGTTTCATGCAGTATAGTATGTGCACTCTATCAACCCAACATGTTCACTGAACATACAGTACGTACAGTTGATGGTATATAACCTAATGTTTGCTTTCTCAGAGAAGCTTCGTTGGTACATGTGAGCATCTGTTGTGCGAAATAGTGAAATCTGTTCTATAGATCCCTTTAGGCTCCAGTGCTACACACATAAATCTCGGTGAACAACAGTCTTTTCTTTATCTCTTTAAGCCCCCTATGTTTTGTCTGCTCGGAATTTCTAGCTTTTACCAATTCCTCTCAGGCACCATTGCCCACTTACATTAGCTCCGAAACATCCATCTGCCTAGATCTTCTCTCTGGTGAATCTGCAGCGACTGACAAGAAAATTGCTTATCCTAGAAAAAACATGTTTGTCTTCCCACCATGCCATGTCAAGAATGGCACACGGTTGCACCGTACCACGTCAAACACGGGGAGAGAAAATATGACTGATGGACCGATGTTGGACAGCTGGATGTGTGGTCAGCATGACATCAGACCACAGCCTAAAAATGCACCCAAGAAAACACCAGTGTGCCCATTTTTACATCTTTTTTTACGTGAATGTAGGGCAGATTTGACAATGACAAAGTTGAGAGAATGTTGGTTGCCAAATATATCCCACATGAGAGACGAAAAAAGGATATAAATGATTGAATGACTGTGGGGAGATTACTCCATGAAAGAAAGATCAGGGCCGGACAAGCGTCGTCTTTTATAGACTCACAGAAAGAGAATAAGGAAGAGGCCTGTAGCTCTGGGCTGGATAGACAATTTAAGCCGCTTCAAATCTCTTCACTCCTGGTCAAATGACTTCAACCGCAGCCTCGCAGCCAGAGGCCAGCGGAGGGGAATCCAGAGCAAACACAAGGACACCTAATTGAGTTATCATAGGCCTGAATTGAGTAAAACGAGAATAACGTATTACAAGGCAACAAACTTACATTGAAAATCAAAAGCTCTATTCAGTAACAAATGGCAAGGGCTGATTCCAATGAGGCAAATACAATCATTCAATTCTGAAGTGCCATGTGATTTGTATTGGGCCGTGCAGAGGCTAAATTCTTTTTAATCTAATTCAATAAGGAGCCAACACACAAACTGAAAACAAGCCACACAGTTAAACTTGGAGAAGAAAGCTAAAGGCTGGGAATAACAGTGTTAATTATATTTTTTAATTGCAACCACGTAATTTCTTTTTTCACCACTTCATGTAGCTGCGACAGTGATGTTTCTGGCCCTTGCGGACCCCCAGCGTAACATCCAATGCGTTAGAAACAAATAGGCTTATTGCTTCATTAGAAACCATGACTGTCCCTCCGCCAACCCACTAAAGTAACGTTCCCACACCCATTACCTCCTCGCTCCCCGCCGAGAAACACTTTCACACCCATGTGAAGGGAGCAGAGCGCCGAGCTGTTAAAATCACCTTGTTAAAATCTGCTCATTTTGCGTTCTTAATTAGAAACACTCACCATGCAGTTTCCCACAAAATCATCGCCTACCAGTACGACGCAGAGCACCAACCCAAGCGAGGCGGTTGTCCGTCTGGCAGCTCAGGTTTTTACACAAAGTAGGAAATTGAATGACCTGGAGCTGTTAGTGGAAAGCTGATACTTCCCCCTCAAACTGTCTGGACTGGTTTGTTTACAGGGGCTGTAGAAGCTAGCCTGGTAACAATGGATTAGTTTGTGTACTGGTAAGCTTATATTTCAAGTGTGTGTCTGTGTTTGAGGCTCTTAAGCAGATCTCAAGGTCTCCTTGGAGATAAACTTAAGTTATTAGCGCAGATCTGTCAAGTTTTTGACTCCTCCACATGTTGAAGTGGTGTGCAGTCGGGCAGGTGTCTTCTATAGTCTTAAAAAAACAAGAGCCATCCAATAAGGAATGGATAAAAATGGCAAACGTGCCACAACTGTTAGCATGTCTGGCTAACTAGCTTACTATCTGTAACCAAACATTACATGCAAGGCCAAGAAGGACAGCATTAGCTAATTACATCAGTCTGCAGGTTCAATGTGTGGAATCTCGTACTGGATAGAGGCCATCTACACCTAGCATTTACATGCATCTATGGATATCCAATCATGGACCATTGTTATCAACTAGTATTGCTAACAAGGACTTACAATGGCTACCTCGGCGTGAACTGGTATTCTGACTCATACTGGAACACAGTCAACTCAGCATGATTCCTAGCTCTGACTTCTGAGGCAAATGAAAGGTATCTTAAGTAAAAATGTGAATGTCCCTTAGAAAATACATATCGACATTGCATTGGGATCTAATCGCTCAGACCAACTTTGGGGGCGGTCTGATATGACTCAAGCTGCTGGGCCGCCAGTTCTAAATACAACACTGCATTGTTTTGCAACACAAAAACAGATGAACTTGTTTATTTGCATATAGAGCGGGGAAGTGAACTACGATCTCAAGTGGCCACTAAAAACGCATGTGGAGGTGCACAAGTCTAAACAGGCTCAGAGTTAATGCTGACATTAACAGCCTTGTCCTGCTCTTAATTGAACTGGTGGAAGTTTGCACACTGGTATTCCCAGCCATGACGCCTGAGACAGCACAACACTTTCCAAACGCCCCAGTTAGTCCTCATCATGAAAAGTTACATACAAACAAATGTTATTATGTTCCGTTTTTCAAGGAGACCTTTGACACAACTGGTCAATTTGACCAGACTCAAAATGTCCCATATTCATCAGGCATCAATTCTAAGGCATTGAGTTGAAGTGAGATTAATATTTAAACCCATTTTACAAGCCTTGCTTCCTGGACATTTGGGAGAGCTGCAGACAAAAGAAAAAAGCACTCAACACGTTTCCATTTTGTAGCAGCTGGTCTCCCCCGGTGTTTGTGTTTTTTCGACAGCAGCTCCTTTGTGTGTGTGTGTTTACCTATTAGCCTATTTAGCTAATAATAGCTAATGGATGTGTGCATGTGAGACTCTTTTCATTTGGGCTGTGAAATCGGATTAGTTCTCCTGTGTGCTCTCCTGCACTGTGTGTGTGAGTGTGTGTGCCTGCGCGCATGTGGGCTCGATTCGACAACGAATCGAGCCCACATGCACATGAGGGTAACCGTTCAACAGAAAAGGGCAGAGAGGGAAGAGCGGGCAACTTGCAGTGGTTTTGTGCAAGTACAGGTGGTGGACAAAATAACTGAAACACTAATAGAGTTCCCCTTTAAAGGAGCTTTATGTAGACCTGTGGTGCCTGCTATACAAATCCTGAACTGCGGGGTAACAGGATATTGGAGCTTTCGATTCGAAGGAAAGGCTCCACATTTAATGTTGTTTAGGTTTGGTTATTTGGGATGGTCATGGGAAGCAACGTGGGCAACTGCTGCAGGGCCTAGAACCTAAACCCTGAAAGCTTCAGACGAGTTTGTGCTAAATATACTGAAAATTCTGCTTTCAAGCGCCCTATATTTAGCATTTTTCTTAATTAATGTAATTCAAGTAAGTTTACACACAGTTAACCTGGGGCAAGTGTTATAGCATATAAAAACTAATATGTTAAATGCAAAGAGGGGAAGGAATGGGGGTTATGAGGGGCCCACCAGCTCATTATTTTGCCCACAGACCACACAGGAGGTTAATCCGACTCATCCTTTTTCACATTGTGGCTCTGGGCCCACATTATTTTGAACTAATAACCTTCTAGCGCTCAACTACAGATTTACATTTTTTATTCAATGTATTTATTCCTGCTGACGAAGTTTGACTTGTGTCAGTGGATCTTTATTTAGCAGTTTGACATTTGGCAGAGTTAATTTACCAGTCAAATTATATGTATCTGGGACTCTACATTAACGCAGCATAGATCACACTGTGTCAGTTGAATGTGTGTAGGTGGATTCATCTTAACAGTGAACGCAATTGAACGGCTTTCCAGCGGCAGATGAGTCTCATGTGGATGCAAATTGTGTTTCCATCGGTTGAACCGAACAGCAGATTAAAACACAGCTACTCAACTGAAGCAGCTCCAAATATAAATGGTGGCTGCATCATCTATATAAGGCTCATATTCAATTTTAAAAACGCATGAATCCACATCTCATATAATATCAGCCACAAAGCATCCATTAAAAAGTGATTGTCAGACCTCTTAAACAGCTGACGCGCACCACTAATTGGTACATTGGTTACTTCGCTGTGTATCCAGCCTAGTAATTACGATGATGTGATGATATATATGTGATGATGGAAGTTGTTTCATATGAAGTGTTTGTCTTATTTTGTCCACCTCCTGGGTTTGTATCTATATTTGCCCTCACTCATACCTGCTCAGTGTTGGCATAGCACCAACACTATGAAAATAAGGTCCAAGTTGAAATTATCCTTTAAATGATTTCTAAATGAAAGTCTGTTCACCAGACTACTCTATAACTCTTCCTACTCCCACATCCTCTGCCTACTCCCTGACCACCCTCTCTGCCCTCACCACTTTATCCCCCCCCATCCCGGCCCAGAATGGTCTGGTCTGACCGGGTCCACCTTGCTCACACGCTCGAGAGTGCCAGATTCATGTTTCTCATTTTCTCCCCGGTGTCCCTCGTGACACTCAAAGCATTGGGGGAGGAATAAGACGGGGTAGAGAAAGAGAAAGGGTGGAGGCCAAACAGGTTGGAGCAGACTGTGTGCTCACTCATTAGCTTCAATTGCCCTCCTTCACCCTGTCAAATCCTCTGCACTTACCCCTCTGACACTCCTCTGCTCTCCCCCACCGACATCATTATTCACTGCTTCCTGCTCTGAATTTAGTTCTCATTTTAGGGGTAGAGGTGTTACGGTGTCATGATATTCACATTAACCGGGATATTTTAAAAAATGAAATATTGATATTGTGTTAATAACACTCATATTATAATATTGTGTGAATAATCCAGCGAAGACGTTAGATGTTGTGTGTCTTTTGTTCATGAGTGTTCGGTTTGCCTTTTCATTAGTCATTGAACATAAATGGGGTTCACCTCACATTTCAGTGAGACACGGTTTTAGGCACGTCTTTTTTCTAGAAGAAGCAAATGTTCACTTTTGCAAACAAAAAACACTTTGTATACAATCCTGTTATGCTTATTTTCTTAAGTGGCATTTGTTTCCAGTGTTGAATGGCACTTTTACTGAGTTTGGTTTGACATCTAGCTCCAATATCAATGTTGCGCCGCTTCTCTTCCTCAAACCCTAAATAACTCCACAAAGGCAGCACTCGTCGCAGGGATGCTGTACTGAATTATGCTGTACAGGCAAAGCTCTTGTTGTGTCTATTGTCTGACATCAGTGCACATTCTAAACTCATCCATGTCTCTCCGACATTTCATTACCCCTGGCATTCTCTTTCTCTTTAGCACACGCTGTGCTGCGAATGCATCATTATCCAAAGTTAGAGGACTGACATTTTCACAGTGAAGTGCTGTTTCTGTTTTACTTTTTTTTTTTCCAAATGAAATAAAATGCAAGACTATCTCAGATACAACCTCGCCTGTAGAAGTACACAATCTTCAAGAAATGAGGTCAAAGGAACAATATGTATGAACTCTAGTTAAAAGTTAGCATGCTAACGAGCTAGCAACAGCCAGTTCCGGCCCAACAGTCCCGTGTTTGCAGTGTAAACACCAACAGCTCCCCGGTGCTCCAAGCTAGCAGTCTGGCCAACCCAATGCATGGCTTATCAAGCTAACTAGCTAATGGCAGCTACAGTGATATGCTGCCCTCTGCTTGTTTGGAGTATGAACTGGTGACCAATTCTTACATATTGCACCTTTAAAGCAGTGTGAGGTCTCCACAAAATTGCTTAAAAATGACTAAAACCTCTCCGTTTTGAACTTTTGATTTTTGAACACAACATGAAAATGTGTTCAGAGTAGTCCGACCAAGGACATGCTGTGATTTTATGAAGATGATTGTGATTTCCCTCCTTAACGGTTGAATTCAGGTTAATTCTTTCCAGTTTGAAAGGTAATTCACTGCCCTCCATAACCTCTCTGCTCAAGATGGAAATAAGACCTAAAAATAGCCTTCAACTTTTTTTAAACTGCATTTTTAGTTTAGTTTCATGAACCAGGCTGCAGCTCCCACTGAGAGGGCTCAGTTACCAGGGAATCTGAGCAGACTATGACACGCGTCACTGGGAAAGGAGTACGAAAAAAAGGAGGAGGGGATGATGGAGAGCGGAGTAGAGAGGTGGGAGGCCAGAGGAATAAGAAAGGATAAGGGGAGGAAGCAGTGCGGAAGAATAATGAGGGCGAAAGCATGTAAGGATAGGAAGAAGGGGGTAAAGAGAGATGTAGCGTCAGATGGGGCGACGTGAGGAGTGCAGCATCAGCGCTCCTCTGCTCATCACTCATTTGTCATTTCATTTGCAGGGGCTGCGAGGCAAAGCATGTATAGTTTTGATATCATTCGGAAAAGAGGACCAATGGTCCCTGACTTAAAGGGGAGGATGGAGGGGAAAAGAGACGAAGGAGACAAGGTTGGAAATATTGGATTTTATAATAATCATAGGATGATCAGCTGCTGTCAGTCACCTCTTACCCACCTGTTCATTTACCACCACGACAGGAAGGGAAAAGAGCGACAGGAAGGAAGAGACTGTGAGAGCATTTCCTCTACAATTTCTCTGGGTCATGGACTTTCTCAAACCTGATTACACCACACACACACACACACACACACACACACACACACACACACACACACACACACACACACACACACACACACACACACACACACACACACACACACTCACACACTGTCTCTCACACTGGTGGACATCTGCTGTGGATAGGCCCTGTCACACTGCGGTCTCTGCTGGGGCCAGCCGTCACAGATGTTCTCAGCGAGGTCCTCAGTCCATCCCTCCACCCCCGGGAACGGCAGAACGGCAGTCCAGAGAGACACGGAGACAGGAAATCTGTTCTGTTTCTATTCAACTAGCCAGCGGATCCATATTACACACACACGCACACACACACACACACAAACTTCAGGCCTTATTACCGAATTAAAGAAAATGTGTTATCTCTGTGTGCGAGTGTGTAGGTGTATGAGATCAAGAGAGAAAGCGTGCCGGCGTCTCTGATACGCGTGGGTGGGATAATACGAAAGGGGTTGTGTAAGAAGTATGAAGGAAGATTGTATTGAGAAAGTGCAAATGTGTGTGAAGTGTGTCTGCTTATGTGTGTGTATGTGTGACAGCCTGGAGATCCCTAATGCCTGCTGGTCATTAATAAACATGATCATGAATGTTTAATCCGCTTCAGCGGGGTAGCAGGGGAACCCTCATGGGTGATATTGACAAAGTCACACACACACACAGTGTTACACACACACACTTGACAGATTGTATGAGCGGCAGGAGGGAGGTCTAAGACGCTTGACGCGGGGTTAACTACTTGTGAGCAGGACACTGGCTCTACTCTTCTGTGAAGGAAGATGAGCGGTTTCCTCTTTAATATGTCTCACACAAAAACCTAAACCAACCTCAATTTAATGTCACTTTTAAGGACTTCCTGGTGGTGTCCGACTGAAAAGAATGGATTTATAACAAAAAAAGCATGATTAACAGTCAGATTTCGCTGTAGGGCCTCATTTTCCTTGAGGAAACAAGAATACATTGTATAAATGGGCCTGAGGAGGGGAAGATCCCACTGAGTCACTGCTACATTTTGCTTTATTTCAGGAATTTTCTAAGAATGAGCATCTTGAAGCAAGACAAGATAAAGTACAACTCTCGCTTGAATAAAAAAAAAACATAATCTTGTTTGATTTAACGTCAAGTTGATTTGTTTTCAAACTGCAGAGAATAACTTGACTCATTTAAAAATTGTCTTCAGCTTTTGCAAGAAACTGATTTCTGGGACACAATGAAATATAAAAGTGACTCAGTGTTAAGATAGTGATATTTTGCTGTGCAATTACTTTCTTCAAAGCTACGGTACTACGGAATTAGGGTGATTAAATATTCATTTTCCGGCATTTCTCTTGTATTTAAAAATGTTGATATCAGCCACTGGTAGGACGGATGTTGGAGACAGAAGAGGGCCTCTCTTCTGTACTATAATGCACAGTCTGTTGGAGTTGGAGCCGACAGAAAAAAAACAGTTTTAAGAAAATACACCAACACAACTGTTTGTTGTGTGCTAAACAATTCTAAAATTCTGGATTCTTCCAGATTAATACTAGGGCTGCAAATAATGATAATTTTCACTGTCGATTAGATGTTTGGTCTATAAAATGTCAGAGAATGGTGAAAAATGTCGATCAGTGTTTCCCAATGCCCAAGATAACATCCTCAAATGTCTTGTTTTGTCCTCAACCCCAACACATTCAGTTTACTGTCAAACAGGAGGAAAGACACCAAAAAGTATTCACATTCAAGAAGCTGAAATCAGAGAATTTCTACTTATTGCTGAATAGATTTACTTCAATCAATCAACCAATTATCAAAACAGCTGGCGATTGGTTCAATAGTTGACAACTAATCAACTACATTAACATACTTTCTAAGTTATCAAGGTCAAAACCAGTGTGTCTTTAGAAAAGGGTCTTCTGCAAGTTTTTGACTCCTGAAATTAGAACACTGCAGCATGATGCCAGTCTCCCTAACTTTAAAACACAACACAGTGTAATTTATTTTTAAATCTCAGAATGGCAAAAAAAAAATAAATAAATAGAAGAAGAAAAAGTTCTGCTACTGTGTCTAAAACAATTTCTCCAGTTTGACATCTGTCTTACATTACACCGCCTCCCTTCTGTTCCAGGGGCTCTCTTATTATCCTGTCTAATTCTTTGGGCCTATTTGCATAAAACAAAATCAACATTTTTGCTTTCATTAGAGCTCATTTACACTTAAATAGTCTGTGAAAGCTGTTGACAGTGTGTTCTGTGGATAACCCAAAGTAAAATGGAACATTGTGTCTGGAAATAGACAATGCTGTTGAATTTTTTAAAAAAAGCCTTTTTTTTTTCTCAATTCTGGGAGTCCAAGTCAGTCAAGTCTATTTCAAACGGCTGATATGAAGTGGTAAACACGGTTAGAAAAAAAACAAGCATCAGTAAAAGACACCACCGGGTTTGATCAGAGTACCTTGATCCCTACAAATCTGTCAACTCCCTCCTATTACCCCCCTCCTCCTCCTTTCCTGCATGATTCTGGTGAGTCAGGAATTTCCTATCTTTTTTAATTTGACATCGTCTGCCTCGTCTCTTGAGCGCAGCGACGCCTTCAACTCTCAGGAGGGGAATCTGCCTCTCGCCACCGTAAACAAACAGGCAGACAGCGAGGAGGGCTTCGGGGCTAATTACCAGCTAGCTGCAAATAGGCGGGAGCAAAGGAAACTGCTTTTTTTTGGGGGGGGGGGGGGCGCAAATGGAGTCTCACGTGTGGGCAGGTAGACGCACACTCACTGTGGCACCTAATGGAAACAATGAGGCTTGTTTTTCCGGTTGATGAAACCAGGTGTCACATCTACAGGAAGGCGCTGACTCAGCCTTTAATAACACACGTTTTTTTTTTTTTTTATAAGGTCTTCTTTCCAAATGATGACAGACATGTGAATGGAGGCGACACAGACCGCATGAGAAACAAAGAGGATGTAAAATGTCTGCTACGTATTAAGGCTTTGTGAATGTGTGAGTGTGTGTGTGAGGCTTTAATACACGCCCTCTGTGACTGCAGAGAATGAGGGACTACATAATCAAGGAAAATTGAGTGTGACTGCAGTGCGCGCACGTGGCCACTCTAATGAGAGCAGCGCTGATATAAAGTCAAACAGCGGGAGGCTGCGGCCTGTACCTGCTTGTCTTTACTTATACATTTCATGTCCCCCCCCCCCATTTCCAGGCACAAAGTGCTACGCTGTCAATCGCCCGCACCGCTTGCTCAGCACCACCCCCCCGAACACACACACACACACACACACACACACACACACACACACACACACACACATGCACATTTACACACACACACACACACACACACACACACACACACACACACACACACACACACACACACACACACACTCCTCGTTTTGTGTTGGCAGATTTAATAAGCTCCCCTGTCACCCAGATTACACACAAACACACAACACCCGCCTGCCCCTGCTGTGAATCACGACTGGGTTCCTCTCGGAAAAATCAGGACAGGTGTTTGCCGCTCGTCGTCGTCACCTTGACTACCCTCTCCAAGGCTCCCTCCCCATGTGACCTTTGACCTCCCGTGACCCCACACTGAACCCAGCAGCGAGCGCTTTTGAGACGAGGAGCAGGAGCACCGGCACAGTTTATCTAATGAGACTGAGGCGGCCCGCTTTGGGGAAAACAAGACGTTTCTGCGCAGATAGTCGCGTGTAAACAGATGATGCATGTTTGCTGATGTTTGTGATTTGAAAATGGGGCCACTCACAGGGGAAGATTAGGGACAATGTTACAATGTTAAAAGAGACAGAGAGTTGTAGACATCAATTCTGAAATTGTGAATGTCTCTGCCTGTGTAAACCATGTTTGCTCTAATGGGTTTAATTCTAGTTGCATTGTGGCGTTGCTGACACGCTGCCAATACACACACACGCACACACACACACACACACACACACACACATACACATACACACAGTTTGTTGTGTGTAGGAAAAGATATTCAGTGACAGGCATGTAAACCACTGATAACACACACACACACCTCCTCAGTATGCAAATACACTGACTTGGCAAACACAGGCTCTTTCTCCTCCTGCTCCTGGCATAGAGTAAAAAAGAAAAGCACTCGCCATCCAATTTTTTTCTTTCCGCCCCAAGAGGGGAAGCAGTGAAATATGCTCATGAAAGTTGAGGACAAAATGAGACAAGTTGCTACCTTCCAAAACAAAACGAAAGTGGAGCACCACTCGGCAGCATTATCTAGAAATGAGTCTGGATCTGATAAACCTGATACCATCGCTGGTGTGCCTCAGATTGATGCAAATGATAAGAAGACTACATCCAGGCTAGCAGAAGACCAAACTATTAAATCAAAAGCTGTGGTAGAAATTTTCCGTTTCAATGTTTAGCCTTTGTGATGAAGTAAACATTAAAACTGGCCATATAATAAAACACACATACTCTAGACAACTGACTTAGATGTTGAGATGGAGATCCAAGTCTCCCGAAATTTGAAGGACTGAAGGACGTTATTAACACCCACTATGACCGGCCAAGCTTCTGCACCTGCTTCAAATGGAATAGATGCTAGCACTTTTAGCTAAGTAGCTACATCGAAGATTTTGGTTTTAAAAAATAGTGTAAATAACATTTTTATATTTGGGATCTCAGTGTTTTCCTGAAAGTATGGATTTCAGGTGGGTTTTTTCTACACTTTAAACTAGTCCCCATCCACTTTAGATGTTTAGGAGAAGGCTGCAACACTATTCTGCTGTGAAGCTTCTGTGAAGGACTTCAAAACTTCGCCTGACTCTCCATCAGCATGAGGCTGGGTAGATAACGAGAACCTTCGATTGGGAGCGAACTGTGCCTTTAAGTCTGTTTGTGAGCTCTTGTGCATTGTGATGAAAGATGTGACAATGAACTACATAGAATTTACAATTATTGTTTGTAGCCATGTAAGCGGCTAATACGCTAACGTCCAGACTGAAATATCACACCAGCTATCAGGTGGATTGCCATGAAATGAATATGCATGCAGTCATGTTCCCCAGAGGATGAAGCACAACGTCTTAAAAATATTTAAAGGGTTGTTACGCACAACATTTCAGACAGACACTCATGGTCCCCAGATGATGCATTACAAAGGGTTTGGTGACAATGATGTTCACATTTGTGTCTTTTTTTTCTTTTTTTTTTACTGAAATATCTCAACACTTACAGGAGATGGATCGGCACCAAATTTGATAGAGACTCGTGTCACTGTCAAGCGTAGCTCTGCATTGCAATTTAACTGACTTTTTATTTAGTGACATTATCAGATCCAAATGTCAGTTTGTCCAATATACTTTAGCCTTTTGTCTAAATCTTTGCAAAGCTAATGACATTCCCATCAGCCTCAGAATATTAGCCTCAATTTTCATCCTCAATAGCACAGCGATAGACACTAACATAGTGATGAACTACATACTGTATAATATATAAAGGCCTACTTTTAATCTCTGTATAGTTTAAAATCATCACTGTTTTCAAAGAAGTATTATATTGTTAAGAGTGATACTATGATTAATTTTTAGTGTCCACACAAAGTGCTCAGTTATCCAGCAAACCTCAATGAGGCAATACAGTAAACGCCAGGTGATCGCCTTAGTCATTAGCATTCGTCCTCTGAGCATCACTGATACCTGCACTACTGATGCAACAGTTGTTTAAGTTGTTGAGAAAGCTGTGTCTGCCAAAGTGGTGGACTGACGACTCGCCTGTCTAATTACAAAAGACACAACAAATATGACCTTCGCTTTCAGAGAGCCCACATTACCATAATAAACTAGTTACAGACAGCAGGAAACTGCAGAAGAAATGAGGTCTGGAAGTTTTTTTTTTTTCTTTTTTGTTTTACAAAGTAAAAAGCTGTTTTAGAAGAAAACAGAACAATCCTGTGACTGCATGCTACCCATTACTTATTCATTTACAGTGTTTTGTGACTTTTATTTGATGAAGGCCATCATTACTGAGATTTGTCTTTTCTTCTTTCATTATAAAAAGTAAGAAAAATGCATAAATTACAGAGTTCAATAGAGCAGCCAGTGAGAATCTGAAAACTTCTGTTTAAGACCGAATATTGACAGGTTCACACCTAGCCTAAGCGCTCTCGAGCAAACCACCGAATCTCTACCAACATCCAGCTTGAGGGCTGCTGCTCTAACTTCTTGAACTCACACTCCCATGCTTGTATGGGGGGGGGGGGGTACAACTCTTGTGACCTTGCTGCCTCTGCCAGCCAATTTGCGGCAGGGTGCGGCTCGGAGCAGGGGTGAACTCATGTCGAGTTCCTGGGTGAAGGGAACTTTGGACACTTCGGTCCAGTCTGGAAGAGTCTGCTGGCTCTGATAACGGAGGAGCTGGGCAGGCAGTCAACGGCTGTGGAAAGTTACACACACTCTCGCAGCGGTGAGTAATTGCGGTGGCTGCGGAGTGTGTGCGGAGATAGGGGATTCCTCTCCTGCATAACTAGGTGGACGGAAGATGGATGGCTCTTTTTTTTTTTGTTGCTTTAACTCACTCGTTCGTGCTCATTTATTCCTTAGAGCAAACCAATGCAGACGCCGTCTCTCTCCTCCACTTGGCACAGACTCTGCCACTTGTGAATATAATATCTGGCCGCGGCAGATAGAGGCCGATTTTTAGTCTGGAGGCTTCGGGAGGCCTAATCAATAGCTTTAATCAATTAAGAATGCCGCAACTGAGAAGCTGCAGAAACGGGCCAAGTCTCACACTAAGAGGAGCCCATTCCATTTATCACACTGCCCCTGTATCGATCTGTAAAAAGGCATCGAAAGAGGCATCTGATGAATTAATTTCAGCACGGTGGCACCATGAAGAATCGGCATGAGAGCAATTTTTCTATGCCCTTATCTTTAAACTGCGCCTGTTGTTGCTTCAAATGAGGGCATTTTCATGTGCAGGTATACTTGGCCACGGCACTAGTGGGCTTTTTATTTTGTCTCAGAGAGGTAAGAGAGGTGAGCACTGCAGATTTTGAGCTGTCGCACCCTCCAAGAGCCCAGTCTGCTGTACTAATGAGAGCTGCAGTACCACGCTGACCTCAAATGGTCGTACGCGGTACTGACGCTACAGATACTCGCACTGTGGGGGCTTTAAATGGACAGCGGGAGGACAATATCCACTGCGAATAAGAACCACTAGTCTTCAATATGGCCAAAACATATTAGAGAAACGTATGTCTTGAAGTTGGACATCTTTAGTCCATATCAGACTAGGAGATTTATGTCATATTAAAGCTCCTTTACAAGCTAAATCTTAACCCTCATCATCCTGTCTAATTGACTTCCTCACAGCAGGGAACATCTGTCTCCAACTTACAGTAAAAACCGCACGTTATAACAACTTCCTGGGCATGAACTTGTCTAGCGGAGTATGATTATTGCATGCCATTTGGTTTAGGTGCTCTCATTAGTTGCCCATGCTGGGGTAATCCTCAGCAAAAAGGTCAGGCCTCTACTTTGTTTTGTTCCCATGGGCCTGGCTGGGGGTTTACATGGACAGCAACACGGCAATGACGTGCAAATGGCTGGGCACAGGACTGCCATTAGATTTAGACCGAGTCAGGACTGTGCCTGTTGGTTATGCAGGGAAAAATCAGACCCCAATCCATCCCTGAGACATATTTGAAAGCCAGATCCAAATATAGACATTTCATTTTATAATAATTCCTAATTAGAACTCGCGTTAGCAAACATGCCTTTTATTCTGCTACAGATAAACAAGTGAAGGATGCTGGAACTTGGTAGAGAGGGAGGATTTATTTTTATTGCCGTCCAAGGGAGAGCTAGCCAACTGCTGTGTACATGTACATCTGTTTCAGGGCAGATAGTGGTTGATTTAAAGTCTCAGCCTGTCAAATCTTTTGGTGGGAAGGGTCAGCAGCAGGAAAGACCCGGCTGACTGGCTGCACCTTTGCAGGGGGCTAAAAAATGTATAGACACACAACAGGATATTTTCTGCTCGGTTTTATCCCCTAACAGGTCTCTAGGTGCGAAATCCAGAGCCAAACTATGCTTTTTTTGGATTAGCAGGCTAAGCTCAGGTGTAATTGCAGGTAAAGGCATTATGCAGCACACTGAGCTTCTCTCCTATTGTATTTTCCTCTATTAAAATTAGGAGCGCTGAAACAGCACCACGGTGTAGGCAACTGTTTGAATAAATCCTCTAGCTTGTGCTTTTTGACACTTGCCGGGCCATAAGTGAATATAGAGGAGCTCAGTGCTAGCAAGTGCTGAGTAAGCACTTCCTCCAGCTGTAGCCGCCGGGTCTCTGGCAAGTGCAGGGCAGAGGAGGGGTAAAGCGGCAGCCAGCATTCTCTACTTCATCCCCATACTCCCTCATTTGTATATTCCCTCATTACCCTTGTGCTCTGGTGAGGTACGTGCCAGATGGCTGCTTATTTTAAATATAGGAACCGTCCCCTGTGAGAACTGTGCCCTTTTGCTCTGATTCAACAAATAATTCAGCTGCTTTAGTAGGAGGGTACTGGGTGAATATCAACACCTTTATTCCTAGGTGTGAAATACAGTATATTGCAGTGTTTTGACAGTGTGGAAGTGACCTTTGTTCAGCATCTCAGGTCTCATGGGAGTGTTTCTTGAGGGCGCTTTTTCTCATGAGATTTTCTCAGTATACAAGTATGTACAAGTATCTAAAAAGTCAGTGTCAGTGGGTTTTATCCTTATTTATATAAAATAAGAATATGTAATACACAACCTGTTATGTATTTGGTTCAACCTACTTAAGTGTGTCTGGCTAAAGTATTAAAGTTTCTAAGTTTGAAGCTGCAGTGTTGGTGTGCGTGCAAGGCTTCATCTCATCGGCCTGAGTCAGGATTCATGACAATAAGAGGGGTAAAACTGATGCACCTTCAACTTTTATTCAACATCACAACTCCTGTAGTAGACATTTGGTCTGAGAGAACAGCAGACTATGGATTTCTAGTTGTATGTCTCAACAGAAAAAGCACTACAAGTATGAAATGAACAAGAGAGACAGGAAGGTTAAAACATGGCTACAGGCCTGCATGCACAGAACGATGGAGTATATAGAGACTTGTTCTCTAGGTGAGTGCTGTACAACTGCCCAGCTACCATTCAAACGGTAGGCCAGTCAATTCTGTGCACGTAGCATTGTGTTCATAGAGCTGTTAGAAACCGAGCTGCACACACAGTCTGGTGTACATCACACAGTAGTGTTGGGTAGCATCATGAACGACAAATCCATTCAAAAAAAGGCACAATCCCATCCTCAACAGTCACCCAGCAAAAAGCTTAGGGAACATACAGGCTGAAGTCATCAGAAACTAAAAACTACAAGTCCCACGGTTGCATCCAACAAAGTGCTCTGTGGATGGATGGTATAGCAGCAACTTGAGTTACGAGAACATCAAATCGACTGAGGTGACAGCACACAATGTGTACGAGTCAGTAAAGCAGTCTTAGTTTCCACTGGTCCTGGGTCAGAAAACAGTCCTAAAGCATGTGTTTTAAACAGACAAAGCATGTTTATTTCAAACTAAAACAATATGTACCCAACATCAGAATATCCCTCTGTTCGGTTCTTTTTTTCTCCCCCCTGGCATGTAATTTTCTGTTTGTCTTCACTGTATAACTGGAAACAAATTACAGACATTTATTTTGGGGACACAACATTTTCATGTTTTCCATTTTAAAAATGTTCATTTTTCCCAATTATAAGCAGGTCTCACTGTATGCAGTCTATTTGTTCTGCCGAGAAACAGAAAGCATTGAAGGACACCACAGAAGCATTCACTGAAAACTTTGCAGCAGCATTTTAAAAGAAGAGGAGACAGAAATGTGGTCAGCAACTGCCGTTTTCAAGTATTGTGTGTAACTGTATTAATCCGTTATCAAACAGCCAGGATATCTTACTCTCTTCCATAGGAAGGTCAAAGCTCATTTTCCCCATATACACAATTGAAACATTTTGGTAGGCAATTCAATAAAATTCGCCAAGCTTAGATTAATTAAAATAGGTGGGTTGGCATTACAACTTAAAAAAGGAAAAAGGAAATAAAACACAAAAAAAATTGTCTATCAATATATCAGCTAACGAGCCTTCTATTTAAGTACACTGGTATCTGTGAGAGATAAAATCATTTGTTATTGGTTATCAGACAATAACTGGTGTGAGTCAGTATTCGTCATGTCCCGTGTGGTGGTGGAGGTGGTTTGCTGACATGAGTACAGAGAAGAAGAGACAACTTTACAAAATGATCTTTTACCTACTGAGTGATGATTATGTCCCCTCAGTGTCTGTGACAGTGTCTACCACTGGCTGACTCGCAGCTTCCTCCATGGGCTCACTCTGTTCATTGTCTATGTCCTTAGGAAAGGCAAGCTGCTCCTGCTGCTGCTCCAGTTCACTTTCAGGGAGCACAGAATCGGAGGAGAGTTCTGGAGTGGGTTCAGGGGAGGGCTCAGGAGAGGGCTGAGGGGAGGCCTCAGGAGAGGGCTCTGGGGAGGGCTCAGGAGAGAGCTGAGGGAAGGCCTCAGGAGAGAGCTCTGGGGAGGGCTCAGGGGAGGCCTCAGGTGTGGGCTCAGCCACAGTGCTATTGTCCATCCCAGGTCCATTGACCCACTGTGGTTCGGGTGAGGAGGCCTGCTCTTGTGACTCCTCGTCCTCCTCCTCATCGTCCTCCTCCTCCTCATCCTTCTGTGGGCTTTCCTGCTCCTCCAGAGAGGGAGTCGTCTCTTCAGGGGGGCTGGCAGCTTGTGTGAAGGCCACAGGTGAGTCCTGGGACGAGGCCTCAACCAGCGGTGAGGCTTGGCTTGCGGTCTCACTGTCTGCAGAAGCAGTGGTTTTGGAGGGAGACTGGGCTGTGGGCTGGGGTGGTGATTCTGTTTGTGGAGAGGTCTCAGGCTGGGGTGATGAATCAGCCTCTGCAGGAGTCTCAGTCAGTGGGCTCTCGCCCTTGCTGTCAGATGATCGGTCAGGTGATTGGGTTGAGGGTGGCGACTGTGCCTGAGGAGTCTCAGAAGGAGCTGGGGTTTCAGACTGGGGCTCAGGCACAGCTGCTTGACTCTGTGATGGAGGCGGAGACTTAATCTGAACCTGAGGTGGTGGCTGACCCAGGAGAGAGAGCTTGGCCTGGGCCTGAGGCAGGAGTGGTGACTGGAAACGTGGTGGAATCTGGGGGTTCAATTTGAGTGGTGCAAGTAGTTTTCCTTGGTTCAGGGTCAGGTTGGGATTAAGAGTTGGGGTTGGAAGCAGAGGTGTAGGTAGGGGGAGAAGGGGTGTCCAACTCCCACGGTCACGGTCCCTCTCGCGGTCTCTCTCTTTGTCGCGGTCTCTGTCGCGGTCATGCTCTCTAGTGCGGTCTCGGTCTCGGCCTCGCTCCCTGTCTCTCTCTCTCTCCCTGTCGCGCTCCCGCTCTCTCTCTCGGCTGTGGCGGTTACCATTCATCTCCCTCCTGAAGTCAAAATCTCTTTCATCTCTGTCTCTTTGTCTGTCCCATGGGCGTCTTCGCTCATCTAGGTCTTGATGTAGTTCAGCGTCAAAAGGTGCTGCTGCTGCTGCCGCCGCCGCTGCGGCCACAGCACCGCGGTTCCAGGCCGGTGGCCCCGCAACAGCTCCAGCATTTCCTGAGACTCCAGCTGCTCCTCCTGCTGCCCCAGGACGGTTGTCAAAGCGGGCAGGGAAGTTCTGCCCAGGTGTGGGGCGCTCATCTGGGAAGCCTTTTGGACCGCCTGAGGTCTGTAAGCCTCCTCGCATGCTGTCTCGTTCATCAAAGTCCCCTCTGGTTTGGTTCCAGCGGTTATCAGGTGTGAAGCCTGCGAGAGCCTGCAGACGTCCTACTAGGCTGGTTCTGGCTGGCTGAGTCCCTGGCGTCTGGAGCAGGGGAGGCCTGCCTCCTACACCACCTCCTGCTCCACCACCACTTCCAAGGGGCTCCCTATGATCTGGTGGAGGGGTCCTCAGTAAGCCCGTGCTCTGCTTTTCCATTGGAGGGAAGCGGTAGTCCTGGTCTTTGCCCTCATCAGCCCCAGAGGATGACTCGTCTTCAGTCTTTGATAAATTTTCATTTGCAAGGGTGGGTGCCCTGCCGAAGGGGTCGAGCTGAAAGGGAGCCCTGGCACGGACTTGAGCCTGGAGGCTACTTTCAAGAAGGCCTGCAGCCGCCTGGGCGGGGCCCTGCTGCTGCATGAGGAGAGGGAAGCGGGCAGCTGCCCCAGGTTGGAGGAGGTTAGGTCGCACATCCAGAGGCAGCAGGCCAGGCATTCTCTGTCCAGCCAGACCAGATTGATGCAGCGGGTGGGTGAGGGATGCTGTGGGGTGCATACCAAGGAGACCCATCCCACTGCGGACTGCATTCTGCATGCCTGTAAACAAAAGACAATGACAGTAGAAACAGTTCAAAATTATTTTTGGCCAAACACAATCAACATACAACCATAAATAAAAATAAAAAAACTGAAAATATAACAAAAAGAATCTATAAATCAGTCAAGTAAGAACACATCAGCATTGCTTCACCTTGCAGTGTAAGCTCTGCAGCAGCATCCATACCCTCTGTTGACTGTGTTGGTTTGTCATTGGTGCCTTGCTGAGTTTGGACTCCCACTGGGTTGAACATACTGGCTCCAGGGATGGCTGAGGCCATGAAGCTACCAGGGATAGTGGTTGGAGGAATCATAGCACTAAACGGTGATTCCTTTACAGCTTCTTGGCTGGTTGCCACTGAAGCCTGCACTAGAGCTACAGGTGGGTACAGGAGAAAAGATAAAATGTAATCCAAGCTAATAAATTCCAACTGTCTTCACTGACACGTCAATTTCAACTATGTGCATGCATTATTTGTAAGGGTAGCATGTCATAAATACTCACAAGTAGTTGCTGCAGCCAGGCCTGCTGTCTGTGCTGCCTGCATGAAACCTGCACAACAGAAAGTTATTTTGGGTAAGACGGGGAATTTCTGTAGATCTGATCTTTTCATGACTGTCTGCATTATTTACCTGGCGGAGGCTGTGATGCATTGAAACCAGCCCTTATGAAGGGTGGCGGTGGACCGTAACCTGGTGGGGGTATACCCATGGTGACAGGGAAGGTAGGTGGCACCATACCTACTGCACTGGGAACAGCCTGGGCCACTGGCAGCTGGAGAAAGAGTGATCAGAGAGTGCATACAATTCATGTATACGTTAATAGCATAAAGGTTTAGTTACATGTTCCACAAGTTCCTGTACCTGACCTAGTGGCCTCTTTCAGAGTCTCCCTTTTTGGATGCTTAACAGATCAAAAGTGTCCTAATTATGGAAAATAAAGATACATTGTTTCCATTTTGTCACCCAACAACAAGGGTTAGAATCTCTTACACAGCCCTGCTTCTTTCACAAACAAGAAAATCCTTTGGTGAAAACTGACAAAACAGTGAGCCTGTGTGCACATTACATCAGGGTTTCTACAGGTTTGAACAAGTCAAATTTAAGACTTTTTAAGACCTTTTTTCACACAAGTGTCCCCAATTTGAGGGTCACTGTGCTTCAGATTCATTATTAGGTACAGCTTTTGACCAACTGAATTCTGGTTGTTCCAGCCAACACAAATTTACGCTTTCCCATAGTTGTAGCAGATTCTGCAGTCGAAGTCTTTCCGGAACTGGCGAAGTGTACGGCGATACATTCAGACCAGGCTGTTGGCAAAATGCCACTTACACTCCTGGATACTTCAGAAAGAAGTACAACACATGGAGCTAACTGTGAATCTCACCAACACATTTCCCAGAAGAAGAAAAAAACAAAAAAGGCAACAACGGAAGCGGTAAATGAACGCACATATTTAGGACTTAACTGTAATTTAAGATCTATATGCAAAATATGGACGTATTTAAGACTTCTTAAAAGGCCTACAAATTGAGATTGTCTTTAAACAATTTACCCCCAGGGATTAATGAAGTATTCTTATTGTCAAATTTGAGACTTTTTACAACCCTGCAGAAACCCTGATTACTGTTCACATTATCTTCAGTACCTGTACAGGCATCATGGTGACCTGCTGGTTGAAGGTCTCGGTCTGGGTGTTGGAGGCTGCTGTAGTCTCAGTGCTTACTGGCTGACTTGAAACTTCTTTGGCTGGCTCAGCAGTCTTGGCTGCTTCCCACTCTGCATAAAACAAACAGAAAGGTGAAAACAAGGTTTTAAACTCATCAAATTCTTTGTACTTGGAAGTTTAGCTGAAATTTTCCAGTTAAATCCCTTTATTTTTCAATTATGGTGGGTGGACGGATGTGGGATTTATTTTTTAGAGGATTTTGAGCATTACCACTTAAAAACAAACAACGTAGGCATCGTAGTAGACAACAAATCCACTTGGATGGTCAAATGCCAAGAACGTGCCTTTGTTTGGATATCTGTGTTATGCTTTCATCATGTGTGTACAAACTTAGTTTGCATATCCTACTTACATGTAAACAAGCAGTACAACTGAGTCAACAGACCTAGTCACTGTGCCAAGGAAAAAAGTTATGAAGTAGATGTGTTTTCACCATCATTAACAGTCTCCTGATCGATGATTCCTCCTTCAGCAAAGCCGTCCAGGTCATCCAGCTTGACCTTCTCCCAAGGGATATAAGTGACACCCAGGTCCACATCCCAAAACTGCTTGTACTCTTGCTTTACCCCCTTGTTCAGAGCCCATGCAATCTGTATCAGATACACACAAAGGTCAAGAAACAGCATTTTCCATGGTTATTTCTGGCAGCATAAAATGATCCATGTGCCTGGAAAGCTAAACAGTCTGGGAGTTTTCACCATTGGAGGTCACTGGAAAATTCCATTAGAAAGAAACCACAAGGACAATGAAAGCACAATCAATCAAATTATGAAGGTAATGTTTACCTTGATGATTTTGGAGCCAATCTTGAAGGAGCCGGTGCTGAGTTTCTGGCGGGCGCGGTACGCATCTTGTCTGTGGACCATACAGATGTAAGCACAGCCTCTGGGAGGAATCATCTGCAGACACACACAAACACAGATTGCATTACATAGGATAAAGGAAGGTTAAGCAGTGAGACATGACCATACAGCAGAGACTTACAATATGCTTAGATGTATGGTTGATGAATAATGAGTAAACCAGAAAAAAAGAATGTGACGCACAAAGAAATGACCAAAAAAAGATTTTAATAGTAATAAAACAGAATTTCACATAACAGAAATTATTTTAATTCTCCAAAGACCAAAGAACTGGACAACATGCTGTAACTAAATCAGAGGGTTATAAGGGGGAAAGGTCTCCTTACATTGATTGACTCAATCTGGCCAAACTCCTCGAATAAATTGGTGAGGTCTTGCTGAGTGGCCTTTTTGTCAACCTGGCCCACCCACAGAGTTGTGCTACACACTGGGTACAGGAGAAGGGAAAATAATTACTCATCAGGAAAGCACCAACAGCAAACGGCTATGAAAATATTCTCATACAATGACTTCCACTTACCACTAAGAGTTTTGGATCGGATAGGAGGCAGTCCTTTCTTCTGTCGCTCCTTTTCTCGCTCTCGGGCGCGTCTTTCACTTGAGTAAGACCTCGATGACTTCCTCTTACGGTCTCTGGAGCGTGAGCGTGAACGCTTGCGGTGTTTCCGTTTGCGTGAGCCAGAGCGGGACCTGGACCTTCTCCTTTTGGGAGACCTATTGAGAAAACATCAAAACATGTGGAACTCTTTCCAGACTGACTATTGGTTATATTAACTGTAATATACAGAAATTGTACAGATATTCATTCTTTAGAGCATGAATATCTGTTTTCACAGTTCATAATTGCATTAGACACTTTGGCCACTTTATGCATGCATTACTGTGAGCTAGTAACCAGTGTTTGAAATAGAAAGACGACAACATTTAATATTACAAGCTTGTATAATCACTGCATTAAATGCTCCTCTATTTGGAAATGTAATCAAGCACATTTTGTGAAGTTTATAAACTCTTTGTAGATCACTTCCTGATATAAATGGGAGGAAAGAAAGAAAGAAAGTAAAAGCAGTTCTTCATATAGTAAATTAGATAAAGACAAAATGTTAGTGTGATTGGAATTTGCAGTGTGTTTCGGTCATTCTCCTTTCCATTCAGAACCAGCAACAGTTATCTATAGCATCAGTCAGCACTTTTCTTACAAAGTTAAAAGATCAAAGCAGTCAACTCAGCATATTCAGCAACAGTCCTGGCACATTTTTAAAATTCTGCCACAGAGATAAGTGGGACTGACCTGGAGCGTGACCTTGAGCGTGTTCTGGAGCGAGTGCTTACAATCTTCTTTTCCTCTGCTTCAAAGATCTCCTCCTCCATACCATCGGGACCCTCGTCCAAATCCATGTCCTTTAAACAAGAAGTTGACTTTTACACATCGCCATACAGAAATACAAGATATGTAGCTAAAGAGGCCTGCAGATAAATAAACATTACCTGCTGTTGGTTGTCTATAGAGTCATCCAACTTGTTTTCTGGCTCAGGAAGCTGAGCCTGGCTGCTGCTCTGAGCTGTCACAACAGAGTTCTCTTGACCAAATATTGAGTCCTGCCCTTCAATGCTCATTGCCTGGAAGAATAAAAAGAACCATGTAACTATTATGTGTCCTTTAATAACAAAGCATCTACACAAGCATGTCTAGTCATATACGAATGACCAACACAGACACAGTGGCTGTCTCACCGAGATGAGAACAAACCCAGTCTATTTAATGGAGGCATTTTTGACATGCTTGCAGGTCCTCAGGTGTGTGAGGGGCACAGTGGACTGTGGACTAGAGCCTACTAGATGTTCAGGATCATTTATTTGCACAAACAAACATTACTTCATTTGTAAAGCAACTTTAAACTAGTAACTAGAACGTGTGGTTAACAAAGATCAACTTGGTAGGGAAAATATTCATCTGTAAAAACCAGTGTGTGGGGAAACAGTGATCTGTATGTGTATGTACCTTCTGTTGGTGCTGCTGGTGCTCTAAAAGCTGCTTCTGAAACTGCTCCAGGTTCTGCTGTTGTAGCTGCTCAGCCAGCTGATGGAAGAGGGAGCTGTTGATGGGCTCTGACACCATGGGCCTGTAAATGGTCAGCAGCTTAATTAGATCAGTGCAGGTGGTAGACACATTATTATGTTAGTTTTAGTTAAAAAATACACTAAACTCACAGCTGAGATGATGAAGTGTCCTTTTTAGATTCCTCACCACGCTCAGAATCATTCCCAAAATCAAAAGGACCCAGAAGTTTCTGCAAGAAACAGACAACATAATCAAATTGGGGGTCATCAGTTGAAGCAGGGAAAAAATAAACTTTTGGTTTGCTGACTGCAGCATTACCTTATTAAAAGAGGAGACCCTCTGCTCCAGGGGGTTAAGGCTGTTGGCAGTCGCAGCAGCTGTGAGTTGAGCTGTCAGAGCCTGTAACTGCACCACCAGGCCAGCATCCAAGGCCTGCAGCAGGGATGGCTGAGGCTTCTGCTGCTGCATCTGTAGACTCTGCACCAGCTGCTGCAGCTAGAACAGGTGATAACATAGTATTTTTTTTAACACCAACAGCTACACAAATTGCAGATGTGACACAAGCTGAAGTTGTTGTTCTTTCTCTAGATTGTTATTTACCTATAATCCAATACATTACATATTTTTGAACTGAGGAGCTGGGTGGTCATGTTCACTAACCTGTTGTCCCTGGGGACTCTGCAGGATTTGTGCCACAGCAGCCACTGTGTCTGTGTTGGTTATCTGGGATGCCCAATCAGGGAGACCCTGGACTATGTTAGCTGGGGTAGCTGGGGTTGCTGGGGTACCTGGACACACAGTGTGTGTTTCAATATAAACCATTAAGTAAGTGTATTTCACAGTGATGTCAAGCAAGATTTCAGAAAGCAGAGTGTGGGTATGTGCGTGTTTCAGTCTGCTTGTGTTTACTCTGACTGACCAGGTGTAGTGTTATTGACTGGGGCAGCACTGCTGGGCATGACTGGTGTGACGCTGGGAGGGGGGATCCCTGCTGCCATGTCCAACAGAGGCTGGATGATATCACTCTTGAAGACTGCATTCTTTTGCCAGAGGTTCAGGACTCGCACTATCTTACTCTGGAAACACCAAGAACATGGAAAAAAGCAACCGTGAAATGACAGTAGGCTGCTTAAGGACATGTGTCACCTAAGAACAGCTGATATGATAAAAGAAAACAGCAGGACTGTCAAGGCAAAAAACTGACCATTTAAACTGATAGTTCACTCACTCACTCGCAACAATGCAATAATCTGAGTGCAGTGCCAACCCACTGATATATTCCTCAAAACACCTACACCTATAAAACTGAGGCATATATCAAGATGTTTTAACCCCCAGGCAAAAAAATTAAAAACTGTCTGACCTTATCATCTGAAGGGCAGCGGTAGAGGTGCTGGAACGTAGCGATGATATTCTTGCTGAACCGTGGGGCGAAAACATCTTTCTCTGTCCCAAACTGGTGTCGGGACTGTCTGACAATGGAGTCGATGACGTATAGCCCCGGGACTTTGTATTCTGGTTTGCACTGTCCACACAGAAACAGAAGACAGGTGTTAAAATATTTCATAACAGTGAAACAATCTATGAAATGACTGTCTTTATACATTACTTAAGTAATGAATGCACCTTTATAGAAGTCCTAATAACACTTCAAATAGATCACAAGCAATTTGCAAAATTGGTAAAGGAAAATCATTGACAATCATAAAAAAACTAGGCATGAACATTTTGTGCATTTATTTTGGTTTATCTGCCAATTTTTTTTACTGCACTTAACCGACAATCCTCAAACTCACCTTCTGTATGAACTTCTCCACACTCTGGACAACATGCTTGTAGAACTGAAATAGAAGCAAAGGAAAGAATAGTTTTGAGTGAGCTGAACAGGAGTACTTCAGAGCAGAATTTAAGGCTATTTAAGCTGAAACTAGATCAGTAGCAGCTCTGTTTAATTAAAACCTGAGAAAAAGGATCCGAAAAACAAAAAAAAAGACTGGGCTGGGCACGTGTTCTTTTTTTCTTTTTGGCAGATTCAGAAGGAGTTAGGAGTAGATTAAGAAAGAGTTGTGAGGGGTAAGATTTGTTTTAATACAAATTTCATCCATTGAGATTTTATCCTCGTTTACGGAGACTTGTGAAATACATACAATTAATCCCAAATGTATATTTGTCAGTTTTGGACCATTTAACAGTAAGATAGAATGAATCAAGATCCAACCAAGAAAAAAGAGGATTACTCTCTAATGTGGGAAATAAGTGCAACATTCACCATTCACCTGTATACAGGCAAACTAAACTTATCAGAAACACACATTTAACCCTCTGGGGTCTGGGGTATAAATGGACGTTTTTCACTACTTTTGATTTTACCTTTATATTTCACCCTAAAAACTGTTTATCTTGCCTTGTGTGGTGTCATTTTTTTCAGCACAACCTCACATGTATGAATTTACAGTTATTATTTCATTTTGACATACTATATTAACACACTGGACCTAAATTCACCCAAAAATCATAAAATCCGAGTAGGAAAAAGTTATATTTTTTAATGTGAAAACCACAAACATGTTTAACGAACCCTTTTCATAACTTGAAATGCAAATATTAATTGTAATCTTCAAAACTTATGTACAAGATTTGCAAAAAACAAAGTTATATACAACTATTTACACTAAAATGCAGGCAATTTCTCAGGCGTTTTTTTACAAATGTACAGAAATCTATTTACAAAACAATCAGGGGCCACAATAGGATGCCACCAAATTATTTGTGCCACTCTTGAAAGCAGTTCCTGTCCACCACAAGACAGAGAGGCACATCACAGGCCTGACACTTCCAGGGTGTGTCCCTCCTCTTGTTCTCCACCTGGTGGCAGCGTTGGCACCTCAGCCTGCCCTTTGTGGCTTTTTGGCCAGGACCTGGGGCTGTGTCAATTGGCACAGGGACATGATCTGCTCTCCTGCTCTGGGGAACACCTGTCTTGTCCATGCCACACAGCTGACACACCAGCTCCACCATGAAGTCCTTGTGTGTCATGGCCTGCACCTGCCTGGCACTGCTGATCTCCCGGTGCAAAATAAATGCATTTGTGGTTGCAATGTCCAGGAAATGCAGCATCACAGTCTTGTACCAGCGCGCTGTTTTCCTGTGTGTCGAGTAGTACTGGATGAGCTGGTCCGAAAGGTCAACCCCTCCCATGTTCTTATTGTAGGCCATGATGGGTGTGGGACAGGGAATGGCTCTTGCAGTCCAGCGTCCAGCTCTGTCCTTCACCCTTCTTTGTGCTGTCTCACCAGAATACGCAGGGTGGATGGTGGAGCACACAGACACCTCTCGCGTGTCCATCCACTTCACGAAGACGAGTGGGCCCTCTCTGATCCACCTCACAGATCCTCTTTCAGATTTTTTTGTGAGAGCATTTGCCCTCCCTCTTGGGCATCCCCTTCGGCTCTCTCTGTAGGTTCCACACGCTCCAAATTTCATCTCGGCCAGGTCCATGAATAGTTTCGGACTGCTATAGAAATTGTCCATATAAATGTGGTACCCAGTACCAAGACAGGATGGCTGAATAAGGTTCATAACCACATCATAGGACAGCCCATGCTCACTTGCAGTATTTGTTTTTCCAGTATATATCTGGAACCTGATGGTGTAGCCACTGCACGACTCAGCCAACACAAAAAGCTTCATCCCCCATTTAGTGGGCTTGTCCTTCATATATTGTGTCATGCCAGTCTTCGCCTTTGTCGCCACCATTCTTTCGTCCACCGCCAGCTCTCTCCTCGGGTGGTAATAGGCCTGGCAGGCGCTGAGGATCTCATCATAAAGAGGCCTGACTCGGAACAGTTTGTCATAGCCTGGGGTCCCCTTCTTCCTCTCGTTCTCTGCATCCTCTTCAGGATCACTGAGGTGAATGTTCCATAATATGGATCTGAACCTGTCTCTGGACATCACCTTGGCTGGCAGGGGCACTGACAAAATGTGATTTTGTCTCCAGTAATCTTGGAGAGATGGCAGAGACACCAACGACATATATACAAGGAGACCAAAACACGTATATAAGTCTTCCACCTCCACGTCAGTCCACTGATACTTACAGCCTAATTGTTTTTTTTCTGCAGCCTTTCTGTTTGTATTGCTGCAGATTGTCCTGACTGTGTCAGTCGCAAAAAAAAACAGGAACAGGTCTTTTGGGCTGTAGGAGGAAAGTGACCCTAGTTGGACTCCTGGTGTTCTCCTGGGCTGAAACCGGCTCACTGCTGGGGCAGCGTCAGCATCCTCCGCTGTCTTCCAGGGCTCAGAGCTAGGGCGTGTCTCTGCTGCCTGAGCCAGCGGAGATCGGGACCTCGTGGGCGCGCCGCGCCGTCCCCTCCTCTGCGCACACCTGGGAGGAGCGCTCTGTGTGGACGTCGGAGGCTGCTGTTCCTCTCTCTCCTCATCCAAAACATAAACTGGATCACCCACTTCATCGTCAGAGTCCTCACTCTCAGACTCTGGCTCAGCGTCTTCTTCAGCTCCATCCAGCTCAAAGAAGAGCTGCACTGCCCGCTCCACATTAAGGAGTCGCCTCATCGTTTTGGCGCACAAAACTCAAAGACGACTACACTACACACTAATCACACTACACTACACGCTATAATACACTCAAAACACGCTAACCATACACTCAAAACACGCTAAATATCACAAATCTCGCTATCACTATCGCTATCGCTGTCAAAATCACTGTCTCTCTTTTGCCGCCGCAACTCCCACAACTTTCCCCACTTCCTTAGCAACCAAATGCCGTGTTCTGATTGGTTTAGACGGTGCACTTTTACACCAATACGAAATAAGAATAGGTGTCACATGATTGTTTTTTCAGACATTTCCTTCTTGCAAGCACTTTCGTTGTGAATCGCGGGTCTTTATCGCTTCTTCCTGCACCAAACGCGCATCAAACGTGACGGCAATATTCGTGAAAAAGTGTGCTGTACATTATGTATCATATGTCCGGTTTTACTTGGCCTATCAACACGATTTAAAAACTGGTATATAGTTTGAAGGCTGCTCGAACTCCTGAAGTCGGAACCGAGTCTCACAGATGCGCCGTTTCGCTGCTACGTCAGCTTAAATTGGTCACGTGATTTTGACGCGCCGGCGCGTCAATCGACTCCAGAGGGTTAACTCATTTACTGCTAAATTCTGACCACAACATGCAAACTCATACTCCATAACTTTGTATACCTTTAATTAGGTGAAGAGTTTGCATTTCACTTTATTGAAACACTAAAAGACAGTTAATGGCTAACACAAATGATTACTTGCATATTTTTGTTCACTTTACGGCTTGGCTAGATTCAGTCCACATACTCTTTGGTAAAACAATGGTGAGAATACATAACATTATAAAAAAAAATGTGTGTACAGTTTTGGCACTACAAGTTCAAGTTAATAACCACAAAATGGCAAATTATTGTGAGGGTATTTTTTCTTACAAAATCATGTTTCCTCAGCCTGGGCTTTAGAACTCTAGCTTCAATCATTACACTTGTGCAGACTCTGCTTTACTGTTGTGCATGTGAAGGTTGAAATTTAGAGGAAATTTATACTGGAAGTACTATAAATTTCAACATTTCAACTCCTTATCTCGTATGTTATTTTATCATTAAACCTGCCCAATTAGGGAAACCAAAGATGCTCCATTACATTGGTGATGGTACGTTTGTCTTATTTGCATTTTCTTAGCTTTCCAGATAGCCGGCTAACTTTGTTTCAAGCGTCTGAGGCTGAACATGGCAAAGATACAGACATGTGGTGCAGACAAGGCCTTTTTAAACCCACCACAGGGATGTATGTCTGCGGTATGGGGAGTCAGCTAGATGAGATCAGTCGCTCAAAGAGTTGTGACCAAAATGGTGTGCTAATGTGCAATATCTGCAAACAATAGGGATGGGTGAAAATATGCATTGCAATATATTATTTCCCAATTCAATATCGACTCATAAAATCCTCTGAATCGACCCCTCGGTCCCCGCCTCCAGCAGCTGGAAGTGCCTCGCCGCGACCTCGCTCGAGGGTGACGCGCCGCGGAAACACCGTCAGAGCTGCGGAGGCGGGTAGCCGATGTCTGGCGCGCCGCTCTTTCGGAGACTGTAAACTCCCAGCGCAGCCGGTCTCACCCTGGCCGCTGCACCGTGCGCCAGCAGGTTGCACTGTCCTCCGGGGAGAGAGGGGGGTTCAGTGTCAACGTGTTATCCCCTCGCATCTAGTCGGAGGGCGGAGGGACCGCGGTTATGTCTATGTTTATGTCAGACAAAAATGTACCATGCAGCCCCAGAAACAATGGCACTTTCTCAGCTTAACTGTGGTTGCACTATTTTATATCTAAACACATCGTGTGCCTTTGTTTACATTTCAAGTCGAACTAGAACTTCCTAGAGGAAAGATTTATGATTTAAGATTACTTTTTTTTAATTAAAAAATTATCAACAGGTACTCTAATGAATTATTTGTTTATTACTACTTATTACTGAATCGATATCGAAGCATTTAAATCAATATTGAATCGAATCGATAGTGAATCGAATTGCGAGCTAAAGAATCGAAATCAACTCAAGCAGACACAAAATAATACTGCTGCCGATCCCGCTTGACTTGTGAGAGATATAATGCTAAACCTCACAATAGCACCACCTTGGATGCTGTGTACAGTTAGAACTGTTTGTGCCACTGCTGTTAATATTTGACCTTTCAAATCATGTCCAAACGCAGCATTGCCCCAATAAGAAGCTTAAACTTCAGCCTAAGCACAGGTCAAGTTAGAGAGTTAAAAAACGTTTGTGCACATTCACAAACAAATTACGATGATGCACAAAGGCACTGAAATTCATGCCTCAATGTTGGATGAGAAAAGTTAATGCAGAAGCATTATACATTAATACAAAGATACTGAGACACAACTGAAAGACCATGCTATACATTTACCCTTTTTATTAAACTAACATGGTCCTATGGCCTTTATTTCTTTTGTGCAATATGTGGTATCTAGTAGGACCTTGACCAAGAGGTATGAACCACTATGCAAATTTAGATTTGCTGTGAGCCACACCACCCACAACTTCTTATTAAAAACGCAATTACCACAATCAGCCAGTAGATGGAGTCAAAGCACAAGAAGTTAAGAAGCCAGAGTTTATAGTTTGTTATCACAGGGACCAAATACAGGAGTATTGTCATTTCAATTAAAACAAGTTCAAAGGTGACAGGTGAAAAGTCTGTCAGGCAATGGAAGACATGCTCACAATTTATTATGTAAGCCAAGATCACATAGTGATCACATCACAAGGCAGTAAGGGGTTACGGTCAAAAACATTCACTTTAATTAAAACATAGTTATGTATGTTGTCGCAAACGCAAACTGTTAGGTTGTTGAGATTTTTTTTTTAAAGAAGCTGTACATAAATATCAATTTTTTTAAGCTAATCAAATGGCATTCCTTAAAATCTTTAGCCAAAACCAAACCAAATCAAAACAGAGCGGAATTAGTTATCTCTGACTTGTGCAAGGAAACTATCAAATCTACCCCCCTTGTCAAATAAAGGCTATATAAACCCAGATCTCTGCAGTTGAAGCAATAATAATGATTATTTAGTCAAATTAATTATAATAATCCTTACACTATGCAGGCTCAAGGAAAGCAGATTAGTTCAAACAAGAGCATGAAACATTTTCAGAAAAACAACACAGGTGGCAGAGAACAACTGCAAAAAATGTCTCAATAGTCTGAAGACCTGCAAAAGATCAACCAGTGGCAATGGCAGTACACATTCATAGAATCAAACTGAGCTGGGCAGTGCAACTGAATTGATTTATTCAATACGTTTCACATGATCCCCATTTAATTTGACTACTGATTTTGTTTCGATTGAATATCAATTTGGTTAGGAATACTTCAGTTACAATACCAGTTAAGCTTGGATATGAAAGGGATTCCTAGGGAACTGATGCTGTGAATCATCTGTACATCTGCTTACAGGTTTAGGTTTGGCACTTTGTTCAAATGTTTGAGTGGTCATAAAACAAAGCATGGTACTTGTGTACTCATGCAACTTCAGAAGCAATCATTTGGGTGTATATCCTTGCATATTAAAGTTGCGACCACTTCAGGTTATTTTGGGGGTTTTTCACAGATCAGATTTTGTTCCTATATTGTACATATGGCTTTACTTCTGCCCAGCTCTTTGGTGCCCTCACATTTAGAGTTGTTCCGATTCCGATACCAGCATCGGAAATGCCTCCGATACTGCCAAAAATGCTGGCATCGGTATCAGCGAGTACTGGAGTCCAGGCACCGATCCGATACCACGTAATTTATTAGAAATAGGAATCTATTTACGGCTATGAGTGTTGGCATCCACCAGAGGGCACTCTGCAACAGGTCGAGTCTATGCCACCTGACTGACGTACAGGACGGCCAGTCTGAGTTCTCTTCTTGTATGCGTCACGCGTCAGAGGTCACTGGTCATCATACATGCGCAAACGCTCTAGTTATACAAAACACAAGTGAGCTAAGTGTTGTGTATAAACGGGACGCTGGACAAGAACTTTATGCACACAACTCTGTTTACTTTCGATCAAAGCGAAACTTAACTATTTCAGACAAAAACAGCTGCATACTGAACACGCAGCGAGGCGTTACCAAACGAACACAGATTAATTCCACGGACATTTGGAGCTCCGACGTGTGCCCCATGTCTTTGCTAGGTTTAACATCACACTGGGTGATTTCTAAGTAATTTAAATCCTTTTTTATTTTTACATATTGTGGCTGTACTTTAATTTAAAAAGAAAAATTCTTCCTAGATTTATTTAGTTAAGTTGCTGTTGCACTACTGTTTATACTGTTCTATTTAAAAATGAATTTAAAAATAAATGGCTTCCATTTGCTGTATTCATTCAGTGTGAGAAAGGGTTTAACCTGAGCCAGGCCTCACCACAATGATAATCATATCACAGCCATGCAGGCATAGTATGATATATATATATATTTTTTTTTATATCAAACTGGTATCGGTATTGGTACTTGGTATCGGCCGATACCCACAGCACAAGTATTGGAATCGGTATCGGGAGGGAAAAAAATGGTATCGGAAAATCTCTACTCACATTATTTAAATGCAACATGATATCTGCCTTTAGGCCTTTCAGTACCCTAAGTGAAGCAGCTCCGGCCATGTGTTTTAATACACCTGAGATTAAGCAATAATATACTGGGAATAAAAGTGTCTGTAAAACTGGTTTACTTGCTAGTTAGCAGTAGCCATACTAAAATCACTGAAAAGAGCTGAGACCGAGACCAATAACTCAAAAGAAGACGGAAGAGCTCTTTCAAGAATCCTGCTCAATGACAATAATAGTAACAACAACAGAAACCTTAATAAATGGTAAGTAAACGCATCTAAAAACAAAAGGAAATATAGGCAATAGGACCAAAGAGCATCTGCTGTCCCAATGAGCTGATTATAATACAATAGTCAACACTGACCAATATTTACAAGCAGAACATGATACTCAATGAAAATAGGATCTGAAATGTTGTGATGAATGAAAATTAGTAACCCAGTCTCTAAATGAAACAATAACAAAAGAGAGTGTTTGATGAAATTGTGAAGTAGTGTGGGATCATGGGAGTTGTTCTCTTTGTTGTTCAACAGAGAAATGCATCAAGAGTTTGTGCTCTCTTCAATTTCTGACGCATCATCTAGTTTTTCCCATGTTTCCTTCAAGTGCCCCCTGTAGTTTCAAGCGGGACAGGGGGCACGTGGGATCCTATTAACAGGCAACCAAATAAAATTCACAGCCAACTTACATAAGGTGGGTAAAGGTAACTGTCTTGTTTGGCTAAATAAAAGAAGAGGCAAGTTGCATTGTCTGTATACGGTGTTTATTTACAGACAGGGTGCACGAAATTGGCTGAAAGGTAAAGAAGTTGTGTCTAGTGTCATCACTGAAGTATTGGGCCTTTATGAATTAAAAGCTACTGACTTTTAAAAAGAGGCATTCTGATAGAAACATTTTTATAACTAAATTAAAATTAAGTCCAATTTGAGTATTACAAAAATAATGAATGATGGATTTCATTTGAAGAATTTCTTAAGTTAACCAGTTACTCAAGTGCATTTAAAAGGATTGACTCTGATTATGTCTTTTTAAGGATGATAGCAGCACTAACTATATTAGTATAATATTGTAAATATTGTCAGGAAAAGTGTAAATTCTACCACTGATTTTCCATTCCAGTCTTTCAGTATACATCAAATTATTGTTTTAAGTAAGTAAAAAAATAAAAAACACAAATCAAATAATGTGATTTGTCACATACGTTTTTATAAAAGTCAAATCAATCAACTTTCTTTAAAGAATATAATTTATTTCTACACGTATTGGCACTTCAGTCTTTAGGCTGCCAAGCAAAGGCAGATATTATCTTTATATCCTTAAATGTGCACTATGCGGTTATGAAAAACAATACATCTAACGCAAAGGTAAAATGTACAATATTAACGAGGTAATAGAAATAGTCATTTCACCTATAACTACTCTATCTGAATTAAGTCCTCAAAACATTGTTTTAAGCTAGAAAGGTAGCGTCTTGCAAGGGTCCTGTAAAGATAACAGTAAAACAGTAGGATTGTGTTGTCCTTTAAGGAAGTTTTTTTTATTCAGTTTATTCAATCCTGAGAATCTATCAGTGAAGTAACTAAATAGTGCACCTTTAACAGTGTTTGAGCATTAATTGTTTTTCTATCACAGTGGTCATATAAATGTAATTTGTGGTGGTGGTAATTTTATTGCTGCAAACAGGGTTGTTAATGCAGGTGTGTGCAAGTTCAATACAAGATGCACTGAGTATTATCTCTGACATCAAATCCAATTCCCAGACCTTAAACATCATGTAACCAAAGCATACTGAGCACAGACATGCTTTTCTCACACCAAACAAAACCCATACTCAGATACTTGTTGCTGCAGTGTGAACCAGTCTCTAGGCAACCGATCAACTGCAGAGCATGATTAAAAGGGCAAAGGATAGGAACATCTTTGCAACATTTATCCTGCCTTTTCCATAGTATCATTTGACAAATGATGGTAAAAATCACATTGAGATTTCAGCAGTGTTCTCACCATCAGGAACCAACAAACCCATAGGCTTAGGCTACCTTATAGTGACCCTGCAGTTAGGTGAGTTAAAGTGACTGATAGCACCGACTGGAAAGAGTAGAGCACAAGGAAATGAAAAAAGACAGATAATATGGATAGCAGCCAAGATAAGACCAAGCCACATTATATCACTTGAGGTGTGATCCCTCTTCAACCAAACATTCTCCTTAAGTTGTCATTTTCAGTCATAACTGTAATAATGAAAAAATATGCAGCTGAAAACAGTGGTCTGACATTTCTGCTGTGCTTATTTTATGTACCATGTTCCTTTACTAGCAACTTTGATGTCTACCCAAACAGCCACATCTTTGACTATTGTATTTGTTAGTTTTTGGTAAACTCAAACTATCATTTTCTTTAGTCAGTGGCCTGACTGTCTCCATCTTATGCTTGTGAAAATGTTGTTATGAGTTATTAAAGAATCAAACATGTATTTTAGATTAAATAGATCTACACACTTCAAAAAAAACAACAATGAAAAATGACAAATTGTGTATCAACTAGTGTGCGACGCAGGGGTTTTCGATATAATATATATTTATATTGTAAACAAACATTCTGATTCAGTCTAAATGCACTGTAGCCTCAGCAACTGTTACAAATAGTACTTGATCACTGTTTCACATTTCTTGTGGGATCTTGATATGTGCCCTGTTGGTTCCAGTTCTGTTGAAATTACTTTTGACTAGTTGAAACTCTTAAGTTAGAGTAGCTACTACCTTTCTTTTAACCACAATAACAAATCTACATAAATTTGGACCCACTAAAAACTAAGAACCTCTTAATCTCTATTTTTTGGCAGATTGAGCAAATAATGAACATTCTCTGACAACTGATATGCAAATAGCGATCACATTTTCAGATTTATGTAACTATGCATGTATAATTGGAATTTATATTATATGAAAAAACAAAATTATAACAAAACAAAGTCCAATTTGAGTAATACATCACATTTCCAATTTAGTAAACACATTACTAAACTGTGTTTAGCATGGTGTGATAACCAGGGATTATTTAAAAAATCTATTCTGAGCGACTTTGATTTTAAAGTTGATTTTTCAAAGATGGTAAAAATAAAAACCTACAACAATTTTTTTTTTTTTAGGGGGGTAGTATAAGAAGCATGAGGAATTTATTTGTATTTTTTCTCCAATGATAACCTGGTGAATATGGTCAGTATAAGAATGCTAATACACAAATTACTTGACATACAAACGGCATAGAAATAGTACAAATGTAAGTGCTGCATGGCGATAAAACAAATCCCAAAGAAATGTATTGTGCAAACGTGCAGGATTCTTGTTTGCGTGTAATTTGATAAAAATAATAATGATTTGTTATTTGTTAGGGTCTGTACCAAACAAAAACAACTTCTTCTATCTGGAGAACAATATTTATATGACAGGGCAACTCTACAGAACTATAGTGCTTTATCACAATGCTGCTTTGTAACATTTTTGTCTTTTTTGTTCTTCAAAAAATTGCAATTTACATCAGCCCCAATCTATACTCTTTTTGACGTTATGAGGTTAAAAGTCTGTTGATTCCCATATTATCGTAAGCATCAGAATATGAAGGAACATTACAGTGAATCAGGCCTATTCAGAAGAAAACAGTGATTTGGATGAACTTTTGTGCATCAGGAACTAAACACAAAGTATTAAAATATAGTATTGAACATTGAAGAAAAAGCCTGTAAATGTTACCTTTCAAAGTTCAGATGCTTATTATAATATGGTGACTCTGGGATAAAATCATAAGTATTTCGTCATTGCTATATTGGTGATTTTTGTCTCAGATTGCTGATAAAATAAACTCTGCCATTTTGTATCATTTTGTGGAACAATCATATATGAAGGCACAAAAAAAGGCTCCAGCCGACAATTTTACTTGTCGTAGTAGGAAAAGCAGAGGTGTTACTAACACAGACAATGGCTTTGTTCTCTTTAAGTGTCCAAGTAAGCCACGCAAATGTGACAGAACGCACAATACCTAAAAGGCAGTCAGGCCTCATTAATTTCATATTTCACACGAGTGATTTACTAATCTAGCATGTCAAAATGTCTTTTGAGAAAAGGCCCATCAATATTTCCTGAATCCGGGGTCAATTCCTGCACCCTTTCAAACAGGCTGGTCATAGCCATGTGATTTAAAATATCATAGTTCCATCAGACTGACATATGCAGACGGTGAGAGGGGTATGTCAATTTGTGACAAATACTGTATGTCTCACTAACAGACAGAAAAATGAATATAATACAACCTGCACATGCTCACACAGGCCTGAGAAAAGGTCTAATCATCCTAAACAAAAAAATGTTTGAACATGCACTGCTACTCTGAAATGGTCTCCATATTACCCACAGGAGTTCTATGTGAGTACGCAAATGTCCAAATTAAACCCACCCACCCTGTGTGTGTTGATGATGTTTCACGGAGTGTAGGTACTTTAGACTCTCGTTGTTGCCTGTATGTGTACTATTTCACTGACATGTCATATTTATAAACATAGTGGCAGCCATCATGGCACATTGTGGCATCAAATCAAGTATATCTGGAAGAGAAATACTTATTTTAATGGGTAAAATGTCTCAGACTTTCTAAAATACACAGAACCTAAATTTTGTTTAATTTCATCTCATTGTACAGATCTGTCACTGACTTTTTACTTATAAGTCTAGATAGTACTGGTTGTAAAAGTACTCCATAGGAGGACAAAAGGAGGCTTGGTTCGAAGATTCAGACCCGACCACTGTTTTAGTTTACAGTATGATAACAATGTTTTCTTTGAAGTAACTTAGGTATAATATTATTGTATATTAAACAAATGCCACTGTACAAGGTTTGATGGACACATAATGCTGCATTTATCGAGTATCAAGCAGACGAGAGCTAGTCTTAGAATCACTGACCAAGTCCTTTTGACTAGCTTTACAAATTCTGAAAAAAACATAAGAGATCATAGATTAGCTCTCATACTATGACACATGATGAATGCTGTTCACATGTGCCTTGGTTATCTTACAAGCCAAAGACAGAAAATGACGACATTATGTCATAACTTCCACTAAGTGGATTTTAGTGCAGAATTCTGATTTGACAAATGCACAGACTACCTGACATGAAGTAACAAATTATTAGCTTGAGAAATGAATGCCATTTTTATTGCTGCATCACACCATCAAAAGCAGCCATTATGAGGCAAACAAATGGTGTCAGGACAGTCACTAATAATTGTTGAAAGTTGATGAACAATACCATCAGCCATCCCCGATGGCTCACTGCCATTGACCACTGAGCCCTGTACCGTCGTAACATTAGCCCTTTGTAGACAGAAAAGGCGGCGTAATATTCCTCCTTTTCCAAAAGAGCTTTACATTGCACCCCATTGGAGTTTAGAACTTGGTTCTTAGCGGGGGGGGTTTTATTTGAAAGTAGCAACCGTTTGTAGCTTGTTGCTACAACAACAAGCGGACACAACCAAAAAGCTACAGAGACCGAGGAGACCCTAGCATCTCCTGGATCTCAGCGGCTGTTCAGTTGCTCATCTTTACATCCGCAGATGAAGTGATGGAACTGGCTGCTGTGATCAGCTGTTTCTTGGTTTTAAAACTCCCCGGCTGTGGGTCGTACAACAGCGCAGGTCATCGACACCTCCGCCCATCTCACGCAGGGGCAGGCACAATGACGCATTGGATTCAGATAGCAGGCAAGGTGGAAATAAGTGTACCCTCTGAGGCAGCAAATCGGCAGACCAAAACAGACCCCCATTTTCCCGCCCTCTGTCTAAAACTGCGGAGCTAGCCGCCAAAAGAATGGGCACGTGATCATGTGATCAAATTCAAAGTCTCTTTCTTGGTCTCCTGTGAGTGGTAGTTTCTTAATAGGTGTATTGACATCAATAAATACTAACTATGACCAGCAAGTAGCTGGATCAATATGTTTTACCGCATCGGTATGAACCAAAACCAAAACAATTTTGCTGTGGTCTGACCGCCATGTATAATGCCTGAATACATGCTTCATCAGGTCTGTCGGAAAACTTGAAAAAAGCTTGTTCCCTCAATGGGGTTCGGATCGATCAGGTCCATGCTGTGCTGAGACAGGTAGTGAGCCTTCCTCACAAACCATCCTCCATGCCAGCTCCCTTTTTTTCCCTGACTCGGTAAGAGTAGACATGCTTTCTTACAGCTATGGGCACCTAAAACGGCTACAATTACTGATTATTATCCTCTCCTCGGTTGCGGTTGACTAATGTCTGGACATCAGGGACATCAACGTCATGATGTCAGCGTGAATGTCTACAGCAATAGGCTCTTGTGACACACGACCTGAAATTCTTGCATGAGTTCAATATTTTCAACTTGCACTTCACGTCTCCCATAGAGAATAAATGCAAATTTGCGTCTTTTAGTTGATTTCGAATGTAATCTAGGCTGTATTCACCTCACATTTGGTCTGAACACACAATAAGGGGAGACACTGCCTCAAATTCAGAAACACATACTAAATATATGAAATACATCATAGTCTGGGATTGCTGCAAAATCACAAATAAAATTTAAGGAGGACTGTTTGGTTATTATCACAACCCTCCTATATGTGATACTCAACATCATTAAAAGGGCACTGCAACTGTGGGTAACGTATTTCAATAGACTCGGTTTAGGGAAGTAGCTGTGTACAGATGTCAGACTGAGAAAGCTAATCTGTTGGCTATAGGATGATAAAGAGTATCAACAATTAGCAACAACCTTTGAAAGCCGAGAAGTAGAATTTTTAAATATTAGAGTTACACTGTTTTAATTGCAAAAAAAAAGTCAACTTACAGTATTGCCTACTGGAGTTTCGACAAAGTGCAAATCTTTCCTCTGACTTTAATCTGATCATCCAGATTTGTAGTAGGGCTGACACTCTTTTCTTAAAACTTAGACTAGTGGTCCAACAGAGGGGAAACAATGTATATTCTGTCTGTTAAAAAATGTCCTCACTCAAAATTGACAGTGTGTACATTGAACAGGCCGTGCATTGCACTCACGTTCATCTCTACTGCAAGTTTTGTTGCACCATTAGCAAAACAGGCTTCTGTCCAAGAGCCAAAAATACATGTACGGATATGTCTTTTCTTTAGAACTTTTTTTTTAAACTTCATGGAAAATGTTATGAGGTATCAAAGAAAAGGGCGAAGAATTCTGAAAAACTAAGGACAACCAGGACTGCAGGAATTTTGGGACAGCATTATCTCTCTTCCTTCCTTTGTCCAGTGTATGGTAAGCTAAATGAGATAATACAGAGGTCTTGATACTTTTAGGTTTCTTTACTCAGTTAGGAGCCTTCCTACGCAAAAAATGACTTTGCAACTACAGCCCTAGACTATTCTCTATACCAGGGGTTTTCAACCTTTTGCAAGCTGGGCCCCCCCAAAGCTGGTTTATTGCAGTTGCCCCCCCCCCCCCCCCCAGAAATATCTGGGGGCAGGTCGGTAAGGTAACGCTGAGTGGCCTTGATGCCTGTCAGTCATGATGAATCGCGTCTCGTCACCTCTCCGCTGTGTCTGCAGACAGAGAAACATCTAGCGGCTGCTTCTATCGAGTTTTCCTCTGCATATCTTACGACAGAAAGTTTGAATTTCAAGTCGTACTTTTTATTGTTTTGCTGCACCAGAGCCATGGCAATCATCAGTGTGATATTGACTGACAGAAAGCAAGAACAATACGTGAACAAGGCGAAGAAGAAAAACGTGCAGTGTCAGTGGTCACGTCTTCTTCCTTGATTTAAAAAATAAATAAATAAATTAGACTCAGCATTTATTTGGAACCGGTGGTTATTTATCAAAATATACACCTGCACCCAGCGTTTAACGGGGACCCTGTGGTTAATTAAAACCCGGCTATAATTTGGTAATATATGGTACATTTACACCCCGCTCTGTAAGCCAGGGTGGGAACGGCGGCGGCCATGCGCATCCGCGATTCATTTGCAGCCTGGACGCAGAGTGGTGTGTGTCTCCTCTCTGCTCTGACTGCAGGCTGGACTGCTGCGCGAGGCTACTGAGAGACTGACCACCTGTGAGTGCTTTTGGACGGGGGAGGGACACACGGCAGCACCCGCTGCTCGTTGAGCACAGTGACTGCAGAGTGATACGTGCTTTCAAGTCAGAGTCTCCAAACACCACAAAAGTCTCCAGTAACACCAGTAAAGGTCGCTAGATTTGTCGCTAGTCACTTTTGACAAAAAAAGTCGCCAGAAGGATGATTTGTTTGTGTGTAGTAATAGTCCAACCACTTGCATTTCGACATGGGGGGGAATTTCGTGATTTTTTTTTCCTCCCGTAGCCTACTCGCGCCCCCCCGAGAGAGTGTCCGCGCACCCCAGGGGGGCGGGCCCCACCGGTTGAGAACCACTGTTCTTCACTAATGCCAGATGGAGGGAACTAGCAAGGTTTCCTGAACGGATAATCATGACACCAAACCTTCATAGACAATATAGATGAAAAAGTTGTGAATGAATTGAGCCTTTTTGCTGCCATTAAAATGTTTTAAGAATAGTGTTATTGCAATGACAAAAAAATCTCGAGTCTTCATTTAGATCTTCATTAAGGGCAGCGGAGGCACAGTGAATGAAAGCTTAATTGTACAGAATACTTTTGGATAAGACTGACAGTGAGTTGTGTTTGAATCAAGAGTAATTACTTCTCAATTATTCAAACTTTTTTTGTTTTGTTTTTGAGTGACAGCCCAAATGAATTGTTAAAAAACAGGACTTGAATTTCATCTGAACAGCACAACCAAATCAGCTGCTTGGACATCTTCAACTGCTTTCACACCATTTGTGCCAACATGAGAAAAAAAACAGCCACGCTGTGTGTGCAGAAGACCTGAATCATGATTGCTCTGTCAAAACAAACAAGGTATTCTGGGTATATGCACTGTTCAAGTGACAACTCTCACGGATAAATTAAATGTATCATCTTGATGAAAATCGTTAAATTAATGCAACAGTAATAGTGGCTTGATTTTGTATGACTACTACTTCACTCTCACCTACTAATTTTTGTGTTAGGCAGCACTTTACCAACCCAAAGAACAACAATAGCAACTTGTCCATCTGCTTTCTCACAACTCCACAATCTAAACCACTACACCAGCTCATGATTACTCAATACGTAGTCTGAAGCAACACAAAATATTTTGAATTGACTACCAAGAAAAAGAGGTACATCAACTAGACAACAACACAGACATTGCCATGAGACAATTCAAGAATTAACCAGACTGCATCTTCAATTTTCAAAAACAGGTGAGAGCTCAAAGCCAGCATCGACCAACGTATGATAACCAGAGGGGGATTATGGCCCACAACAGTGGCAATTCCCCGCTTCTCTGGGTGTGTGGGAGCAAATTAAGTTCAAAAGATTTGAGTCTTCTTCCATCTTCCTTGTGAAACAACCCATACTCCTACCTAAGCTGGTTAGGGATTCTCTTATCTCTTTGTAACTCTCTCCACCCCATCCTCCTGCTTCACTTTCAGTGCTTTGGGGGAGCTGGGAGAGCTGCTGAGGGAAGGGGAAACGGGCGTTATTCACAAGCAATTTAAGTCACAGCAACACCATAACAACAGCAGTTCCTTTAAAAACAATAGTAAAAAAGGACAAGGAAACACATTATCACAAGATTTAAAGTTAGACTGGTGTCCTGGACTTTTGCTGTCAGGCACTGAAATCTTCGATAACTACACATGCTGTTGAAATGATAAATATATTTATATTTTTAAAAGGATATTCATTCTTGCCCTTTATCCTCATCTGGCATCTCAGAGAAAAATGCTGAGCAGTTTAGCTCAGTTTTTTTTTCTAAACTAGAACCTCAGATGGTCATAGGGACTTGGTCAGTTTGCTCAGCCTTTTTCTCTGAGGCTTTTAATAAGTCCAGAGTGCAGGAAACCAGTCTTTAGTATAATGTACTGTATGAATAGGAGACAGAAAATGTCATCTACCATTGTGAATCAACCAAAATATCACAATCTAGCTTTAACATGTGATCCAAGGACATGTATGGTTGTGAGTGTAGAGCAATGCTTTTGTATTTGTTTTTTCAAATCAGACTATGACGCGAGAACAAGAATGTGATTTTTCAACTGGGTAGCAATTTCAATAAGACCACTTGCAAGATTTGAAAGGGCAGATAATAGACTAAGGTGACCACAGGGTTCTGTGAGTTAAAACTTCAAGGTGCAGCCATAGCAAATGATGAACAATGTCAAGTTAGGCTGCATACAAAAGCGGTGTTCCTGCCATGTTTTTTGGCCACTCTGTTATGTCTGGCATAACAGATTGACTTCTATCGTAATCAAGATGGCTGTCTAAATAGGCTACTTAATGGCTTGTTTTACTTGATTTGCATACATAACTGAACCAAAACCTCTTTTCAGACTTTACGTCTCTTTTATGAGCATAATTACAGTGTTTAAGGGCACTGAGTGCTACATGTCCAGTGTAGACACTGGCAGAGGACTGACGTCACAAATATTTGCAAATTAACTTAAGTCATACCATTTCAGTGTCTGAGATTTTTAAAACCCATAGTAACACATGCATGTAAAAGAAATTCCACTGTAGGTCTTTTGTCTGTGTATTCAACCTGTCAGCTCCCACATAATGCTGAACCTCCATTTTGTGATCCATTATTTCATTTTCACATTTTTCCCACAGTTACTCCAGTATTATTGTTATATAATTTCTTAAAATGCCAAAAACAAAAAAAATAACAAATACACACAGAGCCTCTAACAAAGCGTCAAACTGCATTCAAAACAATTTGTTCACTTACACATCAGAAAAAAGAGGTTTTATGTGTCACAGTACAAAAAGCATCGATGTTAATAATAAAATCAATGATGGCTGAAATCCATTTAACTGCTTGGTTTTAAGGTCCTCGTATTGTGCGTACTGGCTCACTGCCACACAGTCCTGATTTAGATGGACACTTCAACGTAACAAAGCCACCATTACTACAATCCCTACAACTAAAAGCCAACGCGGCTGCTGTGAAATAGGCCTATTGCTAAACTACATTTATCTGATTTATACTCATAGAGCTCAACAGTGAGGTTCCGGAAGTGAAAATGCCATTCATATTCTGCATATAGATTTTGATTATTGGCCATAATGTCGTAACCATCCAACGTAGACTGACCACGAGCTATCAGATTGTCAAACGATGATATATGACCCTGTAGAAGCCACAAGTCCGTATAATATCAATCTTGTTTTGAGAAAAACATGTTTTATTCGCGATGTCATGGAAAAGTACTACACTACCCACAATCCTATAGTGCAACAGCGGCGTCTCTGATTGGTGGAGCTCGTTGTTACCAAGGAAACGTTTACCAAACTATCGAATTTCATGTTAGCAAGTTACTGCTAACACTGAACTCTACGATCGTTTACCACAGAGCGACCATGATTTCACTTTCTGACCTACTGCGTTCATTTAGTGATGAGGAGAAGAGTTTTTTAAGGGTTCAGCCGAACATGAAATTAGCGGGTTCGGTAAACATTTACATGGTGACAGCGAGCTCCACCAATCAGAGACGTCGCTGTTACATTCGCAATGGTTTATGGGATGAGTAGTCGCTTTACTCTTACGATGATTATGTACACAGTCTTGTACCTTTGCTTTTTTCTCCGTTTTCCAACATTTTTTTTGCGCCGAATTAAATGATTTATGGTCACGATTCATCTGCTAGCTGATTGGCTTGGTTCCAGGCCTAAAACTCTTTATATAAGGATTTTATGAAACGTCAATGGAGTTACTGAATGGCAAATTCACTTCCGGAACCGGAGCCGTTAAAAAAGTGGGTGGTCACTGTTGAGCTCTATGGTGCAAAATGCTAATTTTTTACCATTTCTTTGCTTTTGCAATTATCGAAAATCCAAAGTTTTTGAATATAAGTTTACTCTTTATACAATATGATGCAGTAAGTCCAAATTTGAATGTCCCTCTGTGGCCAATATTGCGTTTTTACTTTTCAACGTCATAGATTAGAAATAATTGTATTTGCAGCGACAGATTTTTGAATGCCCAAATGAGCATGTGACAATATCAGATAAGCAGAGTTTTTTTACACAGATATTTTTTTTCCAACTTCATCGCCATTCACTTATCATGTAGTCTATTTCTCCTATAGCTGATAATAACATCTAGAGTCTCTCACTCTGATTAAAGGGTTTTTTGGTTTGTTGCTCATGAGTGGCTTGCAGTGACTGTTTCTCTGAACCATGTTTTCGGGTCAGTGAAGGAGAGATACGCTTGATTTACCTCCCTTGTCAGATGGCAATGTAAAGTCTTCGTCATTGTAGCACCTCATTAATCAGTTTATTTAGGGCCGTTAAGAATCTCCACGAGAAAACCGATATGATATGGGAAGAAATTTGACCCAGCAGCTTGTGAGAAGTGTGGGAAAAAGTCCCGACATACCAAAATGTAAAATATAAATTGCTGAAACTGCATATACGTGAGTACTGGCCAACTATAGGTGCTTTATTCCCTGTTCGATTTTCTCCAGGAATTGCCTGTCTTAGTGGAGCGATTTCTATGGTGATATGCATCAAAACTGGAAACAGAATTTTAATTTGTCTTTTCTTTGGTGGTGAACTGAATTTAAACTGAATTTTTGGGGGGGTTCTTGGAGAAACAGAACCAATTATTTACCAAGTGAAAACTTTGGAGTGTCTTTTTTGTGTCTTTCACACATGACCAAACTAATATTGAATTGAGCTGTGGTCTACTTTTGCTTCACTGGTTTTAGAGACGTATATTTCATTGCTACTTGCTATGAAATATAGCAAGAAGCTATACACCCGCCCACGAATCTTGCTGCAGCCCTCCACCGCCACGTCAACAACACATATTGACCCAGGTAAACAACATTGTCATTCATGTTAGTGGGCTCCGCTTGGAATGAGCAAAAATGGACAGTACAGACTCCCATGCATCATGTTAATATGTTTTGGCTTGCTCTTCTCTTCTTTATTCTTTCCATTAACCCCGCAATACTTTCTCAATGCCTGCCTAGTTTGTGAGCCTACTAAAAACGAAAAAAAGTACCTAACAGGATCCTTACCAGTATTTTTAAAATACAATTTAGGATATAGTAATCAGAAGATCTGACGCAAGTTCTTGACGCTCTTGTACACAACTGCATACTCTATGTGTAATTAAAAACCTAAAATGTTTTCCTGTGTATTGTACACAAGTATTCACACATGCTGCTAACATAATGTAAAAAGCATGGACGAGTTAACTTGAGCCGAGATCCCCCAGAATGGATCTAATCACTGGATTGAGCCAGCCTAGAGTCTACATATGCATTTTCAACTTTGAGACTTTATACTTGTTTCTATGTCCGCTTAAGATTTGTCTTTAGGATTTCATCGAAAACAATTTGTCACTATTTATTAAAGTAGTATTTCAATCAAGACATGCAACAAAATGTAACCTCTAAGAGAGAGTTCGTTGATTGTTCAGTCTCATCCATAGGTTGTCAAAAATTGACACTTTGGGTTGGCAACTTGGGTTGGACGCCCACCCCAAAGCATCAAGTAGGGATGAGACTGAACAATGAACAATCTATATCCAGGAAGTTACATTTTGTTGCTTTATGATCTATTTTGAATTAGTAAAGTGAGTTTGTGCATGAAACAGACTCACTTTTGTTGAATTGTTTTTTTAAAAAAAATCAATATCAACTGCACATTTTGCATACTGTCTTTCATCACTCTAAGAAAGTAAATGGGCACGTTCCTTTGAATATGTTGGGGTGTGAAATTTTAACATACATTGCAATACAAAATAGTTGTGGACTAGATTTATACATAAAATGTTCTACACAGGAGATGGAAAACATTTTACAGTTCTTTATTCCCCCACAATCTGTCTCACTCTTTGTTACTACATACTTACTTTTATAGCCTTGATTCCAGACTTGGTGATCTGGGTCATCTTGGCCTTGGAGATGGGCGGCTTGTACTCATTTAATGAGTACAACTGAAAAAGAAGTGACAGAACAGAAAACACCTTTTGTCATACAATGCAAATAACAAAATATAACCTGATATATTTCATATATTCATAGCATATCAAGAAGAAAAACAAAACATTGTCCCTTGAGAGACTTTGTTCAGCATTTGCAAAACCTTATTTTTTTTAGTATGTTCATGGTCAGAGAGCCATCGATTATCATAATGAGACGATAAAATGTTCGTGGGCTTGCCTCTGACTCATACCATTTGTGATGATACACTCACTACAACAAACAGTCAATTTCCAATTTAATTGCTGTAAAGTACGGAATCAAATTGGTACTAACAGTTTATTATGAGCGTATAATGAGGTGGGCTTTATACGTATCGTGCCAAAGGACGGACATACTTTTGTGTCAATGCAGACAAACGGCTGCGCTAGCTTTGAGCACTCCGATAGCGAGTGGTTAACCTAGCTAGCTGTCCTAATGGGCTAACGTTACTTCATCAAGCCATTAATATTCAGTGCAACCACACACGAATTAGCAAACAATAATTCAGTCAGAATTGACGTTATATGCGCATTATTATTTTGTACAGTGACACTGTACCCCGAGGAATTTTGTCCACGTCCATATTAGTAAGTTAACTAATCAAGTTATCACGCAGCTGATGTGGTTTTGCTAACTTGTAGCTAACTAGCTCGCTGGCTAGTGAACATTAGCACCTGCTTGTGGAAAATTCTGGCCCACTGACTGGCAACCGTACAAGTTGTGTGTTGACAAATATATTCTCTTCACAGCTGTACTCGACACAGTCGACAAGTATTAGACACTGAATGCGTTAGCATTGACGCCGTTTTCTTGTGCACAGACAGCGGCCTTGTGAGACTACCCTCCTCCTTCTCTGCTAACGGTACTTGATGCTAATGTTAGCCCACAAGCTACCGCAATTGTGAATTAAACATATTCTGCTCTCAATGTGTTCAGGTCTTTAAGGGAGTCGAACAAACCTCATTGTTAAATGCTTTGACGGCCTCCATGATGTTGGATTTCGGCTCGCAGGCGACTGTAAATATTTACAGAAATCTCCTCAATAACCGGTTTGAGACATGCATGCTCGACGTTGGGTGAGATGGAGGAGACTGCCAATATGGCGCATATACCCTCAATGGGAATTCTGCAGAGGGACCTGCGACCCCTAGTGTCAACCCAGGGACACTGCAAGCTGTACCAATCGGTTCCCTTGGCTTTTGTGTATCAGAGTACAGAATACACCAACACGCTCATTGACGGTTAACATAAGTTAAAATAAAGCCGCAGTCAAACATGTTCACTAATGTGATAACACTTTATTTCCAAGTATACAAACAAACACTGACGCGAGATCAAGCACAATTAACAGCACACATCCATGTACAGCTATTTACAGAGTTGATATTTTACAGCACAACAAATAAAAAAAATGTAAGACAGGAAAAAAATGCCATTTTGTGCATGGAGCTTGGTTTGGCCCCTACTAGTAGATGATATTTGAGGCTCCTGACTTTCCTAAATCTGTTGCTTTCCGGAGTGGCTGTGGACAGTCACATAATGCCTGATGTCTGTATCCCAGTGACCTCCCAATCCGTTTATTTGTTCATCTACTAACACACGGTTTTGGTCGGCTGGACATGTTTGTGGGATCTGTCTTAAAGAACAATATTTCAGTTTTTTTTCCTGAGCATTATCCATCACACATCCAAGATTTAAATGCAAATGCATACTTGTACACTGTGCCTTAAGTCCAACACACTGTATTAATATTGGTTATACATTTGTAATAACCTCATTATCACATTAAGGTGGTTTCTTCGTGTAGTTCTTCATTTAAAGATTCATTTAAAAAATGGTTTGTTTGTTTATAATGAAAATAAGGTCATTTTCTTACATCTTGTTTGTAGGTTACGTTGCATTAAAATTGGACACTTCGATATTCAACAATGATCCTGACTTGTGACTGCCATTTATTCTGTTAGTGCAGGCCCTGGTGTTCGGTCTAGAATATCTTCATTAAAGTATGACAATAACATTTCTAGAGCGTACAACACACTGATCATTCAAAAAACAGCCGCAATAAAACATCTGTAACAGGCAGTGATAGTGCATAGCACCAATAATTGACTGAAAACAGTTAAAATTGACTGAAGACATTCAAAGATTTGTTCACTACTGATGAAACCAAAGTAGATAAAACAAACAGTAAAAAAACAAGTGTTTCTATACAGAGAACAACGGACTCATTGCTCAGTGTCGTCCATCATCCCACATTATAACAATGCATAGGTTTCACAGAATTACAAGATAAAAACAACATCTGTAAAATTTTCTAAAAGTAATACTAAGACACAATTCACATTTTAATGTGACCTGCTAATCATAAAACGTTTGCTCCATTTCCAGAAAGGAACTAAAAACACCATTCTTCATTAATCCAGTTACTTAAGATGAAAAGTGAGTCCACTGATATGCAACAGTAGTCTCATTTGAAAGCATTGTGAGTGTGTGCATTCAGATCATGTGAGTGTGAAGTCCTCCAAGTCCAAAAACAGCAAAACCAGCCCGGCGGAGTCTTCATAAACTGGTCTCGACCACTGGAGCAGCAATGACTGATGCTGCAGCTTTCGTGGCCTCTGATGCCACCTGCTGGTCCTGTTTAACGCAGATCTCCTGTACCAAGGGTGCATTGGCGTCCTTCCACTCTCTGAACTTGTCTGAGTTAAGGTCCGGGTCTGACAACACCTGCTCAATTGCCTGTAGGTCTGCCTCTTTTGACTATGTCAGGAAAAAAGCAAAGAAAAATTAAATAATGGCACAATGCTCTGTGGTGTAATGTAAAATCAAGAGAAAAAAAAATAAAACGGGGAAAAAAAAGAAAATTTACCTTTAATGTGCTGTTGAGAGTCCTGATAAGGTGCAGTCTGTCATTGACAGTCTGGTTTTTACAGCGTTTTACGAAGGAGGCCCTGAATTCCCTTTTTGTGGATGGTTTACGATCTCCGATTGGCGAGAGGCTGGCCTGTTTTAGGTGAATATACAGCTTCTCCATCTCATCTGAGCTGTTCCTATCAACCCCTACAACAAGAAGAGTTTATCATTTATAATCATCTCCATATACATCACAAACATCACATTGACTAACTCAAAGGTTCACCCAAGGCGGAGACCGCAAAATGCATTGGAAACAGTAAATTTAAATAAACCAACCTATCAATGCTGCTTGTTAAATTCAGATAGACCAAAGTCAAAGGTTTACAAAAAATGAAACTTTATTCAAAAACTACATTAAAATTAAATTAAAAGAGTAAAATAAAATCTCACCTTCTTCTTGAGCACCAGGCGCAACCCTCTGTGCCTCCGCTTCCTCTACAGCAGGGCTTTCCTCATTGGACTCCGTTTCCGGAGGGTCCTGCTGAGACGAGGCTTCTAGCACCTGGGTGTCATCCTCCTCTTCCGTCTCCTCTGGTGGAGGTTGATGTGAGTGTATCTGAACGGAGCAAACCACAGCTGTTTCCCCGGCGGGAGGAGACGCCTGCGAGACCAGGTCCAACCAGGACTGCCGCTGCTTGGCGAGCGAGGAGGTGGAGCTCTGTGATGTCATTGTGCTGACGGGGGATGACAGCGAACCGTTGGCTTCGCTTGCAACCGCGGAGGAGTAAGGGGGAGGAAGGGTACCCTGAAAGACGAATACACCGAGGTTAACAATGCAGCAAAAATCAAAAAGGGTTCAGTTGAATAAGGTACTTTAAAACATTTCCACCAGAGTAAGCAGACGACTCCTGGTTATGACATGACTGACCTGATGTGTGCTACCAGGTGGACCCGATGCGTCCACCGAGTCCCTCAGGGTCTGTTCAGAGTATGGTGGAGGGGGAATCTCTGTGCTTTCGGCTTCTTCGTGGTCACTAGCTTCACTATAACACTCTGCATGAGAGACACACACACACACCAAGTCAGATGATATAACATGCCTCATACAACCAGGAGTATTTTAGCCCTGATGACTAGAGATGATTTTCATCCAGAAACAGTAACAGGTTAGGCTGCAACTCATTATTATTTTCATTGCGGATTACTGTTGTTTGCCCAAATTGTTTTCACAATAAACTGTTGAATAATGGTAAATAATCTTCATCACAATTCCCCAAAGCCTAAAGTCAAAAATCCAAAACAGACTCATAAATGAAGAAAAGCAGCAAATCTTTATTTTCAAGAAGCTGGAACCAGAGAATGTTTGAGATTTTTGTTTGAAAAATATCTGAAATGATAAATCGATTATCAAAATATATGGCAATACATTTTTCTAGGATCAACTAATTGATTTATGAACTAATCATTGCAGCTCTAGTAACAGGTAACTAAAATACACTTGTGACTGTCATGTGTGCTCACCGGCTGCAGGATTTCGTTCTGTTGCCTCATAATGAATGGAGGCTAGTCCAAGCTTATTCAACCACCTGAAGAAAAAAAAGAAGACGACAAAAAGAATATTCAACTCAACTCAATCTTATAACAACACATTTTCCAAAAACAACCTAGAGCCTTATTTAGGAAACAAAGGGCGTCAAATGGAACAGATACAGTTCCATGTTGGTGGAAAACAGGTATAAGAAAAATAACAGATAATGTTACTTGCCTCTATTTTGATAATTAACAAAGTGTATCTCTGCAACTACAAGGTCTATTTGAATAATCAACGTATCATAATAAAATTATTATATTTGATGAGATGTGTAAGTAGAAGTACAATGTCACTGGGTCCGAGTACATTTAGTTGGCTCAGCATAAATAAAAAAAATTCTAAAATTTCTTTACAATTTTAGAATGAATATCCCTTAGGAACGATGCAGCTCCAAATCCCTAGCAAACAATAGCAAAATATCTGAAGACTGCTAATAAAGTGAATCAGAAATAAATTAGAGAGTTTTTTGGCACATTTTGGGAAATTTTGGCACCATCTTTGCCATTTCAAACTTCTCCAGTACCAAACTATATATTTTACTTAAATGTTACTATAGGTTCTAACCTAACAGGTGTTCATTTTGTGACTTACAAGTTCATCTCCTCGTGGCTCTCTGCAGCAAAATAAAACATCATGACTTGTGGGTGACAAGCTTTGAACGCACTGCAAGAGAAAAGGTAAAGAGAGAAGAGTTAAGACAAGATCACTAAGAAAAGGGCAGAATCACAAGAGGTTTCTACTGGAATGAAGTTTATCTATGTTTATTCTACTTCACTGATCATGTTCAGGTAGTTTCAAGAGTATATGCATTTTATCACAGTGTGTGGGAGCACTTTCCATGTCATTACTGCCCCACAACAGATATAGTTCCTTTAAATCAAACCACAGATGGTGGGTGGCTTATAAAAGGCAATCTGACTGACATAAGCCAGCACTGAACAGAGTATGACTTTGAGCTTACTGCTTCTTCCTGCACTCTATGGCTCTGTCAATCATGAAGTTGGTGAGGTCAATGTAGCCTTCAGCCTTTTCTGCCTGCAACACAGAAGATTGAACAACGTTTGCGCGTTAAAACAAACTGATGACCTCAAACCATTTCCTGACAGTGACACTTGCCATTGAATTGCAGCAGGCCACTTCTCCTATTTTCTCTCGTCACGTGACAAAATTATCATGCCAGTAAATCAAACTCATCAGTTACGTATGTCCGTATCAGAGTCTGACGGGCCATTAGTGACACCGTCTCATTCAGGAAACATAGAGACACGGCTCAGTTCCTGCAGCGGCGAGCTGGTAGACAGCTGTGGAACAGACAAGTATGACTCATCAGCAGCCCAGGTGGTTCGCTCTGCATCTGTGACTCAACAAGTGTACGATGTGTTTAATATAAATGCCGTAGAGAGATTGTTTTGTTTGTTTTGCATTTTTTCAAAACCACATTTTTTTCCATTCTTTTTTTCAAAATCTTGCAACGGAGAATTTCTTTTCCCCCTAATAGCAATGTCACCTTTTCCCAAAACATTCAAACATTTTGAACATTGTATTTGTACAGATCCAAACGTCATTGGTTTACATGCTTTGTGAACTCTCATTGTGAGCTATAGCAAACTGAAGTGAGTTACAACCAGCGCAGGCAGACCCAGTGACAGGGATTTCTGCCTGGCTTTGGTGAACAAAAGTGTCTTTTATGTTGTGCAGCCAAAGTGTGCAACAGCTTTTTCAGTACATTGTGTACCTCCATTCTTTTGATTAAAAACACATAGTCGATGTACATTCTTAAACTGGGTGACATGGTCCTTAATGACAGTGAACATGAGCTCTGCATTTTATTTTGAGCCAATGCACACACTGTCTTGCTGCCTTTATCACACACCAGGTAAAACTGGAAAATTACACATGAAACAGTATCTACCAAATGCATCTGATTTCATCCCTAAACCTGTTTTTAGTGGCCGACAACCCGCCTTATCGGCAGATTTTGGCCCTACAGACATATCAGAGTTGATCGGTAATGGAGTATATGTAGTTTGATATGAACATTTTTGATTTCATTTTACAGAACATAAAAAACAGAAACAGATCCTCAGGGTTATTTAGAATTGCTGAATTCACAGAGATTTTTTTTCTGTTTCAGCACACTATTCAGCACAGCCATTTTAAACGCTAAAGCTTATCATTAAACTTTTAAAAAAATCCTGTCTCCATTAAATGTCCTTGTCATTTTGTAGTGATTGATAACCAGATTTGAGGGATAATAACACTAAGTAAGTGTTAGTGTATATATTCTGAAAATAGGCTGATGTTTTATTCTTCTGTGATTGGTCAGGCTTTACATATTTTCATTAACATCAAAGGTAAACTCCAATATACCTTATTGCATGTTCTTTTTACGATGTGTTTGAAGGAAAGGTTTTCTTTTATTATAGTATATACTGGTGACCTATGTGCCAACCAGTACTTTCCTCCCATTACATTCTAAAGTATCATAATTAAATTACACATCTGCTTATAGTCATAACAATAAATCACACAGAATTTAATAGAGACACGAACCCTGATTGTGTTCGTAAGTGAGCAAAAACAGAAGCAAAAAGGGGGCAACATATGACCATTGTAACAACTAACCATAGCTGCTGATAACTAGTCAGATCAGTTAGCGATGCGGCTAGCGGTTCGGACTAGGAGCTCTGAGACCAGGCTTGGGCTTATAATATAAAACAGCTAATTATTCACATTCTGTTGATTCTTTTAGCTGATTTCTGAATGTTTTCAATAAAGAAATTCTAACAAATGGCCCTTTCAAGGTTTTATGGGGCAGCAGTTGCAGACTGACATGATGAGATTTGACAGCAGCAACAGACACCAGGTGAACATATGCGATCATAAATGAGTCTATGAAAGAGCTGATTAACTCACCAGCTGGTTGGTGTACCAGTAGAGAGACGTCTTCTTCAGGACAAACCAGTACTTCTTCCATTTCATACCCAGGAAGCCTTTGCTCTCTTTCTTCCTATACAGCCAGCCCTGGTGATCTGGCTGACCCAGCTCTTTCACAGAGACCCGTCTCCTGCTCATGTTTGTACCATTTCCTGCGCACAGAAAACACACAAATACACTGAGACCTCCTCTTCCTTCGTCCGCAGAGAAAGAGCAACGCCACAGCTAAGGGCAGATATAGCATTAGAGGAAGCAAGGCGTTGCATGGTCTGAAATCAAAAACAGGCTAAATGTTTCCCTTTGAGAGTGAAACTGGGTTACTATCCTTTCAATAACCACATGAATTCTAAAAATAACACGGAAGAGTCAATACAGAAGTGAGTTCCTACATCCAGCCTACCTGTTCCAGTTCTGAATCAGCCAGAAATAACAATAGGACAAAAACTCTGAACTGGAGTTTCTCAGAATCCAAGACGCAGAAACGGAGGAGCCGAAATAGAGAACAACTGAAGTGAAACCAGCCCAGCGTTGTCTAAAAGCCCTTTGAACACACTAATTGCCCTGCCACTTCACACACGCCCACAGAGGGTCTAAATTACAGTAGAGGGCACACACAGAGACAGAGCGATGAGAGCAGGGGTGGGGTGACAACTTACCACCTCGAGTCTTCCTCTTGGATTTGTGTCGGAGGGAGACCTTTGGGAGGAGAGAAGAGGAGAGCGCTCAGGTCAGACAGCCGGAGGTGAGGAGAACACATGAACAGTCTCAGACCCCAGAGAAGAGGAGGCTGTCTGGAACATCCTGTTTCTCACACAGATGAGTGTCACTGGCAGTTTTTTTCTCTTTGCTGTTCTCGATCTCTGCACACACCCCCCCCTCTAACATCCTCATCTGTGACTCAACTTTACGCCTCACTCTTTGTGTCTTCTTCTCTTAACTCTTCTTTAATCGAACTAAAATCACTAAGAGAAATCAAACTAGCCAACAACTCGTGAACAATTTCTATAAATATAAAACCTTGCCATCATAAAATAGGAGAAGCAGAAGTAGTTCCTCCATAAAAAGAAAAGGAGGGGAGGGTTTGTATTTCATTATAATCGAGAGAAACAAGGCCACCTTTGCTCTGCCAGAGTAAATGTTGAACACGATAAAGGGAGGAACACTTACAGGGTTATAGTCATCGGCAGCCATTGAAGGGGGCACAGATATGGGGAAGGCAGCCTGTTGAGAGAAAACCAAAAAGATACACCTTAATCAACAGAGGCCTAGGTTGACAATATCACCACCCGCAGGTGAACGGGTCGAGAATTTGCAGCTCTTCGCTCGCTTGTGTGACAACAGGAAGTCACGTCATGGGCAGACAGCGCAGATAATGTTGCTCAATTTGAATGTTTTTCCATATTTGTTTTTTCTCTTGCAGGGTGAAAAAAAAAAAAAGAAATGCGAATTGAATGTGAGATGAAAGCATCATTTCTCCTTCTTTGGAAATGGAAAGCCGAGTCAGAAAAAAAGGGGTTAAATACTTGAAATGTTGAAGCAGGTGAACAGGACTGACTCAAAGCTGGAGTGTCACAATGTTCAGTGTCAGCAGTTCAACAGCCTGTGACACATAGATACACTGCCTTCAAGTTTTGAAGATTAGAAGGCTTCTTTGTAGTGTCAGATTTTAAGAAAAGCATTTTAAGCAGTGTCACGCACAGAGGAAAAAGAAACACATTTTGAAATGTAACAACATCGATGAACAGCGACATGAAAGATATTGAGAAATCCAAGTTGGCTCTATTGACTAACTTCCTCTGCGTGCTTAAGTTCCTTATTCGCAAAGTGTCAAAGCTGCCTGAAAGACACACTCAACAGCAAACATTCAACAACTTGTCTCTGTTTGAAAAGTTTTTCCTGATTCGATACAGCAAAAATCTGAATTAGACCTGACAGAATGAAAGAATCTCAACCTCCCTACACTTTTACATCTGCGCATGTCGCCTAGAGTCTACAACCTCAACCTTAGACCTCATCAGGCTGAGCATACATAACGCAACTCGGCCTTGATGTCAGGAAATGTAAAGGCACAGGTGGCGATGTGGTCACAGGGGTCCTGAGTTCAAGTCCTGCTGCTGCTGTTCGCACCAAATCATTCACCACAAACTCTATCTACACACAGCGACAACAACGAAAGAAGAGAGGAGGACTCATACCTGGTACTTCAAACTTCACAGATTCACTTCAAGTTCAGTGTCAGTATCCCGTGTCGCTCGAAAGGCTCACACAATGACAGCACTTATCTAAACTAAACGCTTTGTGTATCACTGTTTATATATATCTGTGTGTGTGTGTGTGTGTGTGCGTGTATCTCTGTCTTGCACAACACACATGCATCACATCTTGTTTTCCGGGTGTTTGAGTCACTGGCTGCATGTAGGAGTTACATGACGATCACCACATAAACCACAGCCTTAGGCTGAGTCTGAATGTGTGTGTGTGTGTGTGTGTGTGTGTGTGTGTGTGTGTGTGTGTGTTTAGCAACCAAGTTCCTGTGGGATTTTTTTTTTCTTGCAGGTGTTAAAGGCTAACTGTGAATTTAGATCGATTTGCATGTAATGTTTAGTTATAATGATCTATGATGAGATAAATGCACTGATACCTTTCTGGCTTCAATCAGTTCAGCTGGCAGCTATCTGCCAACCACATCCTATCTGCATCTATCATATGTTTTTTTTTTTCTTTTAATCTTTTCAAAAGACACAACGGTTAAAGCTCATGCATCACATTATGGTTGTGAATTTTGGTTACTGCAAAATAAGTATTGGAATGTATACGAAAAGTTTAAGAAACAAATGCTGAACCTGTAACGATAAAGATGCTAAGTACGAATGCATTTCCTAAACAACTCGGACAAAACCAAATCCCCATTGCAAAGCGGGGTGATTTTAAGTCGATTTTGGAAACCTATAATACGATTTCTAAAATGTTAAATCACGATAATGTTCACCCCTCAAACTCCACTTCAAGCGACTGCCACCAACATTTAACACAATTTAACCTAATTTTATGAAATAAGAAAAATACCTTAAAAATACAGTGGAGTCCGGTCGGTATTCGTCCTCAAACGCAGCATGTTCATACTAGAGCCTGAACCAAAAAACGTCGGCCGCGAAAACTCTTATCAGCTTCACATAGTTTCAACAAAACGTTAAATTTCACTCTACCTTCCACCATGACTTCAATGAGAGCAACTTAGCCCGAAGACTCTGCTCAAAGTCTGCCCAAACCTTGGTCAGCATGTCGGGGAAAGAAGGAGAAGGAGAAGAAGAAGAAGAAGAAGAAGAAGAAGAAGAAGAAGAAGAAGAAGAAGAAGAAGAAGAAGAAGAAGAAGAAGAAGAAGAAGAAGAAGAAGAAGATTCAAACAGGCCCTGCTGGTTTCAGGTGAGCTCTGGTCCTGTTTGGGCGTCACCCTCTTTCTCCACTTCAAAAAAAGGGGGGTAACACCCAAACTGAAGCTGAACTTTATTATTTAAATTTAAACACAGCAACTTTTGAGCTAGCTGCTGCACTGTTATTGTGCTACACTCAGGTAAAATGTAGAATGTATGTGGGGGAAGTCCTTGCAGCTCCCACTCCTGACCACTAGGTGTCGCTGGATTACTGCTATATAAGAGACAAATGAGGCCCCAATAACAAAGCAAAACACATCCAGTGGACGCAGACATGGTATTAAATTATCTGTGTATAATCGACTCACACGAGGATGATGCTGTGTTTACAGCTACTATCATTACGTTACTTAATAAACATTTAGACCGGACTGACCTTTCTCCACTGATTAATGACTCAACCTTACACTTCATGTCACAAAGACTGATTGTTTCTTTGTTCTTTTGTTATTTATTATCTCCCATCTACCATGCACATTGCACAGGCACACACTATATTGCACAAGCTGTGTACATAGAAAAAAATGGACAGTTACTGTATATGGTATGTTTATCTTCATTCTAATAGTTTATATCATATTTTCTATTAAATTGTTATTATATTCTTCAAATATCTCTTTATTATTGTCTCTATTTTTTGAGACTCACTCTTGTGCTGCTACTATTTCCCTCTGTACTGCTGTGTTACCTGCAAGTTTCTCCCAAGGGGGATCAACAAAGGAACATCTTATATCTTGTTGTTCTAGAGACTGATTTGGGTTATTATAAACGCCTCTCTTATCAACTTACAAGATGTATCACTACTTGAAATACCAGGATGTAGCCCATAATGAGTGCAATGGCTGAACAGAACTGCAAAGTTTACTTGGTTCATCAATTAGCTGATTGAAAGATAATTAATTGCCAATTGTTTTGATAATTGATTTATTGTATTTTTCACAATTTAATTGTGGATTAATTGATTTATCTTATTGAAAAAAAAACCATCTGCAGATGAATTGATAATGAAAATAATCACCTGTTGCTTTTAAAAAGTTCAATTTAACACATCACTAATGTGAGAGAAGCGTTAAGGTCAGGAGGCCTGCAACATTTTTCCTTGTTATTGCTTTCAGTGAAAATTCACAAAATATTCAGTGGTTTTTCTCCAGGAAGAAGTGGAAAAATAAGTGTTTCATGTTACAGAGTCCGCTCATGTGTCTGAGAGGCTGCGGCCTGGCTATCAACACCCTCCACCATTTCGGTGGGGAGCTGGATTTGTAGCCACAACACTGCTGCTCGAGCTGTGTCTATGCAGAGGATGTTCTGGCCTATGTTGGCTTGTGCCGGGGATGGCGGTTAAACCAGCAGACACATTCCTGGGTCCTGCATTATTATAGTCTCCGTTTCATTTTCTGCTTAAATAGACGGGGGCCTCTTCTGTCTTTCCACTTGCTATTGTACTGCGGCGAGTGGAATGAAGTGACTATGAAGAGAGACCCCTCTCTCTTTATATCGCTCACATTCTCACACTGTAGCTTCCCCTTCCCATTTGTCACCCTATCGTTCCCATCCATATCAAGTAACTTCCTTGTGTTTAACCCCCTGATAGAGCTACCCCCTCTGAACATTTCAATGAAATGCGTTGAGTTAAATAAAAAAGACTTCAACACAATTCACACTCTTTTTTTCTGTGACGAGGGAAATACTCCCAGCACGCCACTTTGGAGTGATTTAAAGGGGCATTTCGCCGAAGCTATGTTTGGGTGGAAGTGAGGTAATCTGGCCTGTGACTCATGTCAAAGGCCCGGAGGACTCACAGGAATGCAGATTGGTCACACCATTGTAGCACTCAATCTCCCATCACGATCCATGCTGAGAATTGTCACGGCACTTAGTTGGTGTCCCCCCTCCACCCACCCAGAAACTGTGTGTGTGTGTTTGTGAGGGCAGAGAAATGAGAGATGGGGGGCAAACAGAGTGGCTATTATTCAGCGGGGGAATCTCTCACAGTGTAAAGGGGGAAGGGTGCAGGGCTGGAAATGATATCAGATTCTGGGTTGCTCAGTTTGATGGTGCTGCATGCCCCCCCCCCCACACACACACACACACTTGCCGCTGGTAGTAACTGCCCATTTGCCCTGGCGCTGCTCACCACCTCAGTTTAGATCTGCTGCATGTGCTCACCGTGGCTCTAAATGCAGTATTGAATGACAGTTAATGTGGTGTGCGCGCTGCACAAACATTTACGTCTCAGCAAGTATATTTCCAGTCCTTGTATTCCCTGTTTTGGACTCATTTTAAAGTGGCTTTTTAATTTTTTTTTACATTGCACACAAATAATCCAAAGGATTGAAAGCCATAAAATAAACTATACGCTACATGGACGCTGACAGCAGGGTCAAGGTTTTCTTGTCTGCCGCAACAACAAGTCGCCATTGAACCATAAATCTGTACAAATGTGATTTGTCCACATGCCACTACTGACCGCATGCCTAATCCATCTGACCTCCGTGGAGGTGTGTGAGTGGTATGTGCCACTAAAAGATTGACAGTAACTCATGGTGCTGTGGTATATGGCCTCTAAGTGTGTGTGTGTGTGTGTGCCAAGACTGTGGTCATTTGCCATAGCCAATAGAGGCTGGATCAATTTCCACTTGTAGCACAATCAGTAAGGAAAAAAAGGACAAAGACGATGCATTCAAATATCCGTACCACCTTATGGTTTAGTATGCCAGTATGTCCCACTTCATCATACGCAAAATGCAGCATGCCAAAAACCCGCCAAGGGATGTCCTGCTGCATCTGCTCACATTTTGCATTTTGCTTTTCTGGCTTTCCTGACCCACAATCGATGGCACGTCACATTGACCGAGCCGCAGAGAGAGTGCAGGCAGTCTTCAGTTCACTGGCTGCGCTCCAAATTGCACACTTTTTCTTTTTGCTTCAAATTTCATGCTTCAGGCCTGTGACAGGTATATGACCGAGAGGATCAAAGTTCAAGGCGCAATGCTATGACCGAGTAGTACGTCCCAGCTGTGCGCGTGCTACGTGCAGCAGTGCATACTTGGCAAGGGCTGCTGCAGTACACACGAAAAGGAAAGAGAAAAGTATGAGTCCTGCGGGGATGACGTATTTTTGAAGGCCAAGTCGGCATCGCTCTAGTTCCCTCGACGAAAAGCCTGTTGGATTCGTCAGTTTTGATTTTGTACTATTGCGGAAATAAAGCTCTGTGGCAAACAACAAGTTTATCTTACTTCCACATTTTGACATGACAAATTCACAGGTGGGGTTTTGATGTGAAAACTTCTTAAGCCTGTGTTAACCACAGACGGACCTTATTTCAGGCATCAAACTTAAAGCCCCTTAAAAAAACCCGTTGACTTCGATACAAGGGAACCGGAAGTGATACGAATGCTACCTTAACACTGGGTTTTAGGACTCATTTCTCCAGCACTCTGCACTCTGTAGATATGTCTTTCAAAACTAAAAAAATTGAAAGTGAAGGTGGGGTTAGATGAAAAGTATGATGGTGTGGATTCAGACTGGCCACGGTCAAAAACCCGCTCAGATGATCTACAAGTTGCATTGTTGCATACTGGTCCAGTGGTTTGTGTTTGTTAGAGAGGGCGAGGCAAAGTGTGTGTGTGTTGTCTTTATCTGCGTGTGAACTATAATGGGCTTGTAATTGAGGGCTTCCAGTTTCACCTCCTCCTGCCAACACTGAGGCCAGTGGCTAACTCACTCACTTACTCACTCACGTGCTGTGCTTACTGTACATACCGCATTCTTTCATTAGTGGGACCTGATAAACTGACCCAACACAATATACTTACTGCTTGAGAGAAGGACCAGGACCGTATGTGTGGTTGATTATACCTGTAAGAGACAAAGAAAAAAGTCAATACTCGGCGCTGATGTCAATCAGTACTTTACAGCAAACTTGTCTCGCACACCCAGAAGCTTTATCTAACCATCATACTTTAGATCAGATCAAGTGTCACTTGAACATTTCCAACACATACTTATTGCTCCCCAGCTCCTTCGCAACCACTCATTATCTTTATCTGCATTCTGATCTGGATTACTTTGATATGGCCTGAGCAAAACAGATCCCATGGAGACCGTTTAAGCGCTGGCATTTTAGTTGGTGTGCCAGTGCCAGTTTCTGATAATACATTTGGCAAGCGGCCACGGCAGAAAGGGCAGACAAGAGGCTCCAAGTGGTCGATTCACCTCAGCCGCGGCCTCGCCCTACGATCTGAAAATTAGTTTTCGTGCCTTGCGATTGCCGACACTCCGGCGCTCTCCTCCACCTGTCTGTCATTTATACATTTCACGCCTTTGTCTCCAGCGTAAATTACTAGTTGCTTTTTTCTTCTTCTTTTGCAGGTGTTGCAACTTCATATACTTCTGTAGACATGTTCTGCTCTCACGCCCACACACAGGGGCCCCTCACTTTTGTTTGTTTTTTTGCAGATAACCGAATTGATGGTCACATTTTATGCTTTGTAATGAGGAAAAACTGGTTTGTTTTTACAGCTTTACATGCCAAAATTAATATGACACCTGATTACACCCGCTGTCAGTCAAACCCTGTTGCGTGCATCAGTTTTGCACGTTTACAAACCTCCACCAGCAGTGAGTCAACCACTTATCTGCAAGATTTACTATAGCATCGCTCTCTATATATATTCCAAATGTGAGTAATGTGTTTTGATCGAGCATGCGACAACCCGGATGCGATGAGTTTCTTGTGCAGCTCTTAGAATAGAACTTGCCGGTGAGGAGGGGGGGTATTGTGCGAGGCGTTTAGTCATCGATCACGGTGTTAATGTGGGGAGTCACACCTCCTCGGGCCCTTCATCCAAGACCGGAGGAAGCATGGGGGCCACGGATGAAGCGACGGAGGAGCAGCAATCCTCCGATGTCGTCATGCTTTCGCAGTGGGATGGGGTTATTTATATTCAGGAGCGTAGAAAAATCCGGATTTGTCATAACAGTGACATTTCTAAAGATGCTCCAGCATCTGAAGGTGTCTTGGGGGTGGGTGGCTAAGGATGGACACATTGGTGTGTGGGACACGTTGGAACATCTTGGATAGTCGAGGTCCTGAGAGATATTAATGTCTCTGCAAACGCAGACGTGAACTGTATATACCCATTTATTAATAACAGGCTGGGAGTGAAAAGCTTTGTTCAGCTCCGACAAAACAAATTGTCTGCAGAGGTTTGATAAGGCTGAGATTTCTTTATTTCAATGCTTCCGGGCCTTGCTCACAAACAAAAAAAGCAATGACAAGACATTTTGAACACACTTCTGCATATGTTTGAAGATTTTTGCTCGAATTCAATGAGAAAAATCACATAGGAAAAATTGTTTCTTTTAATATTAATGGTCAGGCTGAAGCAGAGCAGTGATGTGTAGGAGGAAGCAGCTCTAACCATGTCATCACAGATCCTCATAGCCCCAGCGCAAATTGATTAAAGGGACGGTCCGCCCCAAAGTCAAAATTACATATGTTTTGGTTTGAGTTGCAGAGTTTTGGAGATTTCAGCCATAGAGATGTTTTCCTTTCCTCCAATGTAATGAAACTAGACGGCACTAGAACTAATGCTCAAAGCACCAAATAATATATATTAGTTTTGGGGTGAACTTTCTCTTTAACTAGTTAATATACCATCTTGAAAGTAACTCAGTGGTTTTAACCCTCCAGCCATCTGTTTGTCTGTCTGTCTTTCTCTCTCTCTCTGTGAACCTCAGCCTGCTCGTCTATGGCATATTTCCTCCGATCATAAAAAGCAGCCCACCCACTGACCCACTGTTCTATGAAGATTCCACAGCCTGCTTGACTGTCACTCCCTTTAGGAAAAGGTGGAACCACCCTGTTCTAATGTTTCTCATCTGACCTATAGACTACAACGCTGTGTGTATGTGTGTGTGTGTGGGAATAAGGGAAGAACTCACCGGTTGAGGAAGTCACTGCTAGAGTGCCAGTCGGGCCCCTGTGATACATAAAGATTCATGTGTTAACGTTAGAGTTGGCGTCAACTGTTCTGGTGTAGCTGCACCGGAAGCCTCAGTGGGGTTGAGATCTACGAACACACCCTCAAAGCTACTGCTGATTACGCCTGTAACAATAACTGAGGCCCTGCCTTATTGTAAATATACTAGTGAGCCAGAGTCAGTTTTATTATTTGGTGGAGAGGTTTAATGTTCTTTGTTTATGTATTTAGGGTATTTTAATGTTTGTTTCACATTCCCACTCTGAATTTCTAAATAAGAGGTATTGAGGATTAAAAGTTAATTGCTCTTTCAAAGGGTGCACTGGCATCATGTTCTATTTGTTATCTCAGTGGCGTACAATTGTCTTATTGTTGCATGTTTTCTTGCACAGTATGTCATTTTTTTGCCACTAGGGGTCTCTAGATCAAAACAAAACAAAAGACTTAAGTAGTGTGGAATCATGGGAGCTGTTGTCATTGTTAAACACCCACTATTGCTAATGAAAATCTGATGTGATTCAGGAACAAATGTTCTGTTAAATCAAGTTCCCCAGCTTCCTTACTCTCACTCTCTCTCTCTCCAGGAGGCTAAAGCGACCTGACCAAATGAAACGCTCCATTAGCTTGAAGAAAATAATGGATTTTTCTGGATTCTGAACATCGTAAGATGTGGTTACTGTGACAGGCCTCTTGTTCATCTGTAGTCATTTTAAGATTATTTGGGTGTTTTTGCTTATAATCATCTTCCAACATGACTTTACAGTATGTGTAATACTGTATGTTAGCTATAAAAGTGCAGCATCTTCTCGAGCAGGCAACCAAATTATTAACAGATTTAGCCTTGAAATTCGATTACACACCTTTTTTTTTGTGAATTCAGTCCTCTCCAGAATAGGAATAAAAGTCATTGAGAATTAAACATTCATCACATTCATATGTCTATCTGTGATTTGTGATCAGTTAACAAATAATTACTCCACATGCATGATCTACCGGTAATTCATTCCCATGTAACCATTTGTGATGTGCAGGCAGAACGTGTTAGTGGTTAGCAAACTTAGCAGTGGGTTTAAGAGAGTGCGGGTGGTGTTTAGGTAGACCACAGGTTTTTAAGACGGTGCAAATTAGTGAGGACCACAAGCAACTCTAACTTGGCAAGCGTGGGCAGAGCAAAGTGCAGGGAAAGAGAGGCGGAGGAGAGATAGGGAAAAGGCCCATCACCATCAGTAGATTCATGTGCAAAGAGAAACAGGCAAAGAGGAAAGAGATAAGAGTGGTGGGTCGTTCTTCAGTTCCTTGATGAGAGGCGCTGATCAGTCCCAGGCAGACGCTTCTTCAAATCAATGAAAATGGCAAAAAAAAAGCTGTCAGGCAAAGTAATCCTAACCTGGCTTTTAAATGTTTAAAAAGGCAACATATGTGCAGGAATAAAGATACCCTGATGGAAAACCTGCTTTGGCCATATGGCTCCCCAGCTGGAATTTAAAGTTCATCAAAGAGGGAAGCAGTTACATAAGCATCACCATCTGAGACACAGAGAGAAGGTAACCTGACATTAGCTATCCTGTTTCACCGCATGCTTAAAAAACAGAGGCAGGGTTCACCTCAAAAGGTCAAAGCAGGTTAGAGAGCCAGCAGGCTCGAGAGTGGAAGTTAATGACTTAAGCTGCACTTCACTGACATATTGTTGTGATAAATATGGCATATTTCAGTATGTAAACTGAACTAGAACAAAAAAGAAAAAAAATCAGTTTTATATTAAGCAGTAATTCCACACCCACAATAAAGACAATACAAAAGATCACTGACACGAACTGCAATTTTTAATAAAACGCTATTCAAAACTTACAAAAGGCAGATAAAGCAAAAACAGACACTTCTTCCCTGTAGTTTCTTAAATAATACTGTCATTCTGTCTCCTGTGATTTGTCGTCTCTCCACAGCATGAGCTAACAGAAGGTCGTTTGACCTTTGTGTCCTAAAAGATTGGTTCAAAACACTGGCTTAGAGAGACCATTTATTACTGTCAACCAGCTGTACTTATAGGCCCTTTAGGTTGGTAATTGCAGAGTAAACTGAAACACAGGATATAAAAGTTTACTGAATAGAGTGCATAGCTTTAAAACCAGCACAAATATTTGCCAGTGACAAGATATAAACATCCTTTTACCAACCGATGCAGCATTGTCAACTAAAGTGACTATAAAAATCTTTCTGAAGTATATGCATAGCTTACAAGAGGCAACCTTTGGCAGAAGGTAATGTAACTAACCGATCACAAAAGTGTCATTTGAAAAGAAAAACATGGATACAAAAAGCACAGTCTCACTAACAAAAAAATATGCTGTTTGTTTCACTTAGTAACTTATTTTTATGACTAATCTTTGCAAATAAAATCAAAACAAGCAAATAGCTGAAGTGATGTACGGCAAGTATTCTGAAGTATTAAATAATGGTACCAGAGAGCATTTCAACTGAAACATGATATAACTTAATAAATATGTACAGAGGAGTCCATAAATGGCACACAAGGCCAAAGAGTCCTAAACCTGAACAAACCGTATCCTCTTGAGGCAGAGATGGGACTTCTAGTCAGAGACGAGGAGAGTTGTGGGCAGTGTTAGAGGGGTGATGATGTAATGTAGTAGTGAGTACTACAAAAGCAGGTTTGGTTGAGGAGTAGTAGTTGCTAGTAGTAGTAACACCAGGGAAGTATGGAGGTTGGGGGAGAGAGGAGTGTGAGAAAAAGCCCGCGGCTGCCAAAAAAACAGCTGGACGTTAAAAAATCAAAGGCACTGAGGAAGGACACAAGACAGGAACAGGAAGCCCCGGACAGGAAGCGCATCATCAGTGAGTCAATAGCTTAAGCCGCGTGATCCAACTGACCAGTAGTGAGCGTTCTGCCGTTGTGCGCTTGGAGGCGGGGGCTACGGGAGCCTTTCTCATGTCCTCCTGGTAGGGGATGGTGGCGCTGTTGTGGAGGTCTGAGTTGGAGTAGTAGCGGCTGCCCCTAATGTGGTCCACTCGGACGAGATGGCGCTCCCCCGCAGGCCTGTAGGGTGGAGACACAGACGGGACCTCCTCTGCGATGGTGGGGATCCTTTCATTGCTCAGGTATCTATACAGGAGGTCTTCACCTGAAGCACAGAGACAATGAGAAGTTGATTGACATTTGTTGATACCAGAACTTTTGAGACTTGTCCCATACGTCAAGTAAGAAATGAAGAAAAGCTTTCTTGATGAGAATATGATACCATTCATCTCTGTCTGTTCCAGGTGGAGTTGGAGCCAGTAGCCAGTTAGCTTAGCTTAGCATAAAGACTGGAAACAGGAGGAAAGAGCGAGCCTGTCTCTGTCCAATGGTCACAAAATAGACCTCCAAGTTTCTCCAAAGCTCACCAATTATTGAGTTCTATAATGCTTACTAATTTTAAATCCTTAAAATGAGAAATAACATAAACGAATGAGCTTAAGAGGTGCTAATAGGTGGATATTGGTTCGGATGGACTCAGGATAGCTCTTTCAACTGTTTGCTAAGCTTAGCTACCTGGCTGCAGGCTCCAGCTTCATATCAGTCAAACAAGTTAAAAAATGTATGCTATTTTGATTTAGGCACATTTTAAAACATGACCTTTCATCAGATCAAAGGATGAATGGATGCAATTGTCAAGGGAAATTCCTAAAAAATTATCTTTGAAAGTTTTTGTAATTGGTTGCAAATGACAGTGGAGTGTGCTATGTTTATGTTTTCTAGCTTTGTTGCTCATAACCATGAGTATGTAAAAGTATCCTTGTAAAACTCTTAACATGTAATTTTTCGAGTGAGGTTTATACATGAAATGTTGTAAAACAGGTGTTTCACAAGTTATTGAAAGCATGCTCATACACACCTTTCCTTCCCTGTGCCCATGGCTTAGCGTAGGGATCTACCAATCCAACACAGGTGTCCGCTGGCATTGAAAGGGGCCGGGGCTTCCCTGTAGACAAGAGGAAATTATTATTTAGCAAAATAAATTATTTCAAGACCATATTTTCAATTCATATGAGAAATTACTAACCACGCGAGGACTTGTGCTCCCTCATCCTGGGCTGAATCACGTTGGCCTCGATGGGACAGCCAACGCTTAATTTGTCATAATCTGCAATCGTGCAGCGTCTTCTGCTCTCTTGGTCCAGGTAGGAGTTGGGTGACTCAGAGCCCTTTGGTCTTTTAGTAATGCTGGAGAAGGTGTCTGCTCTTGATTCACTGTGTGGAGAAACAAATGATCCATTACAACATAATATGCCACTTCACAATTTATAGTATACCACAATATGGATTATTTGTTAGCAAAATGTAATTTTACTATAACTGCAGTGAGATAAATCTGACAACCCAACAAACTAAAATTCAGTCTAACATTTTTAAGTGAACGTGACTACGCTCTGTGATCTTTTGGAGGTGGAGGATGACACAGCTGTTGCGTAAGGACTATGGTGGGACTGGTGGGGGCAGAGTGGGCTGAAGACAAGCAGAACAGAATGTGCAGTAGGAGGGGTGGGTGGTAAAGCAGTCACGGGTGTGGGACACCCTCATTATCCACCTGCCTCAAAGGCCTGGATAAGGAAATGTCACATAGGTTGACACTCACTGCAGGATGGCAGTTGTTCTTGCTGCTTGTTCTTTGAGTTGCTGTAGGATGTGTGTTTTATTCTCTAACTTTTAGAACTAAAAAACTCTTATGAAATACTGAGCTTGGCAGATGAAATGCAACAGCTCACCGTGGGGTGTATGGCATCGGCGGAGGTGGGGGGATGTACAAGTTCAGGAGAGCCGGCTTCTCCTTTTTGGTTGATCCGTTGGCTGAGCCGCAGGGAGACTGGGCTCTGATCAGGGAGGAATTGTTCTGAAAAAAACAGCATGATTTAGTTTTCACACAAATTTAATATCAAGCGATACAGAGTTTCTCTGCCATCCCAAACATGCCTCTTTTGCATACCTGTATGTATATAGGACATCAGTTTACCCTTGATAACAAATTGAGTCATTGCTTGCTGTTTCTTCCAAATCCCAAATTAAGACTAAATAAGACTTCCTGACAACAGGGAGGAGTTTACCACATATGCTTCACTGCGTATCCCTGAGTTTAAACCTTCTTGTTTGAGGTACGGAAAAATTGCAAGTGAACTCCAAAATAGCCAACTAGACATGTACTTAAAACTGTACTCATTTACCACAGTTATGTTTCCCAAAACTCGTCAACACTGTGTCCTTGACGGAATGTACAACTCGTACTTACCGCTGTTCTCATCAGACCTAAATGATATGTCTGATGATACAGCTGAAGTGGATGTGATGGATTAATGACAAACTGAACATCCGATTTGGGATCTCATGAATCATTCCCCCCCCTATTTCCCCTTCCACATAGCTCCCATGTGTCCAAATTATACAGCATTACAAAGACAGTGTCAGTCAAACCTGGATCAGGGTGTTCGTTTTCTCTGTTTTGGCTTTTAGGGCCTTATTATCGCAGATAAACTGAGATGGCTAGCTCTGATATGCCAGAATTCTTGTTCAAACAAGACACTGTTGGATGGGCCACCTTTGTGTTGAGAGGCTCTTTGTTGTATCTTATCTGATATCGTCTCGTCTTGTCTTCTCAGGCTATAAAACAGGCTATGCATGATAAGATAATACCAGAGCCTCAAATTGGGTAGTCTTCGTTTACAAGAGGCTTATTGTCTCTGTTAAAGGGGACTCAGGTGCAGAGATGTGGTTAAGAGCTAAGTTAAGCCTAATGTGTTCACATGAGGGAGAACAACAAATTAGATTAAAGTCACATAACCTTGTTAGTTCAATATCTATCAGCTACCCCTGACCTGTCTTTGAACAATAGATGATTGGGGTGTTTTCTCTCCGTGAACCCGAAAAACATGAATTATCCTAAGTGCCTTTGTCTTCTTTTTTGATGGCAACATCTTGGCACTTATTTTTAATAAACCAGATACTAATCTAACCAGACTGCAACACTACAGGCTGGCAGCTTTATCTCCTAGACTGAATGACATCATGAGACTTTGTTTGCTCCGACGCTGTGCTCTCAATGCTGTATTCAATTCAGCTGGCAGCATTTTCAGGGTGGCTCGGCGACACTTGTCTGAACTTGCCTTTTTGGAACCAACTCCCTAAAAAGCTGATAATTGGTTGACAATGACTAGACGGCACAGGCTTTTGTTGATCTTCCATAATGAAAGGAGCAAGTGTGGGAGCTTGTGTGCGTGTACCTGTGGTACTGGAGGCTTCCAGCGCATGTTCTTGAGCGGGGCGGGAGTGAAACCTGTGGTGCCTGTGGGCCTCTTCTTAAGGAGTAGAACAACACCTTTGGGGTCCTCTCTCAGTTTCATAACCAGGTTTTTCAGCTGCCAGCCCACCTGGTTGACAGGAAACACATACACTCCATTAATATTTATAGTGAGTACCAGATATGTGTAACAAGTATACGTTAACTTTATAGTATGTACGGTCAATATATAGATATATATGTAAGGACGAAAAAAACAACAACAGGTTCTTACCACTGTTTGCTGGTTAACCTGGATCACCTCATCGCCAGCATGGATCTTCCTAGTCAGGTCTGCAGGTGACTAAAGAACAAACAAGTACAAAGTCAAAGCCTGATAAACCGCTTTCACCTGCTGCTGGCGCACACCCTCACAAAACCTCATTGAAATTGAAGTGACTGGCAGCCTTGCATTTGAAGTTCTCTGTTAAGTAAATATCAGAAGAACAAACAAGTTCAAATCGTGAGAAAAAACAAACACTCTGTGTGTATGAATAACACTTGAATTGTTTTTCATGTCACACGGATGTCAAACGGGATTAACGAGTCATTATTGGTGATGATTCAGGTCCTGATTCACAATTAAGCACCGGAGGCGTGAGGATCCGAGCGTGGCAGTGATGCTGGTGCATTAGTCACCAACTCGTTGTCTCAGTGTGGGGAAAAGGTAGGACTTCTTTTTGTGGAGGCTGTTTGTGATATTTACTGGTTTACTGGAGTGCAGAATCAAACAAACAATTGCCTTTATGGATGAGCAGTTCTTGACTCCTTCAGATAAGTCAGTGTGCCCTCAGCAGAGGAGGAGGATGAAGAGGAGGATGAGAATGAGGTGTCTTTTCCATGGATATAATAAGCTTTTTGTTAAGAGTGAGGCACAAAAATTTCTCTAAGACGACGTGATGGCCAACTGCTTCAATCTGAACTACAACCTATCTCTCTTGTTTCATTTTAAATTGAGCACTGAAAAGGGCTGAATGTATTCTTGTGGTCAGCATACTATCATACTTACATGCTCTGTGGTTCCTGTGATGACATGTAACCCATCATAGGTAGACTTGATGTACATACCCTGCAGCAAAAAAAACCCCAAAAACATTATTACTGGTTTCAGTCAAAATATAATACTCCCAGAGGGACGTGAGTGTCCCAATTTGACACACATTGCATGCATTCCTGGCCTGCAAACCCATAAGGAAGATGAAATAGAGGAAGACAATCTCCCAGCATTCCTTACCAGCCCCTCTCCTGGTTTGATATTGGTCAGCTGGACTTCTTCCAAGCAGGCCGACTGGCTCATCAGGGGGTCAGAGGTGGTTCTCACGGTCTGATCACAGATGTTGTTCAAAATCTTAGACTGCAGAGGAAAAGGCAAAATACCATACAGAAATTAATACAGTGACAAGTAACACGAAACTTCACAGTGTGATTTTGAGCGGTGCCTCTAATGATGTATTGAGAATTTAATTACCAGTGGAGACATTGTGTTTTACAGGTTGGAACAAGTCACGTTACGCAGCAACTCATGACACAAAGACCGTAGCCCGAGTCGGTATTTACTCCCTGTGTACTTGCCTTTGTGTATGTTTAGGCTAAATCTGCTAAAAGGGACCATAAGACTGCTATTTACTGGACATACCAGTGCACACACAACACTGAGATTAGTGTTGTGTGCACCACCCCTACTTTCTGCTTCGTCCCTTTCTTGTTTTAAAACAAAAACTGTAATTTGTCTTCATTAGAGGGGTCTATCTTTGAAGCTTTATTTAAGCTCATGGAGAAAGATGACAAAGAAAAGAGAGGGATAAAAACAGAAAATGGTGGAAAATGAAATGTGCCACATTCAAAAAATAAGCAGGGTGAGAAAAAGCTGGGAACAAAGATGAGAACAAAGACAAGAGGAGGGAAATGCAAAATAGTATGAACCAAAGAAATGGACAAAGAGCTTAACGTAAACTTCACTTGGGCTGTCTAAGAGAGAGACAGAATGCTAAGAGGAAGCCTAGTATTAGCCCAAGGGGTCTGGAGAGTGTCAGCAACAGGAAACACTGATTGATGGCCGGGGGCGTATTAGAACCGCCTCCTCCGTTGGCAAGCCTATAGACCAGTCGGCTCCATTCAACCAGAAATCTGACCTTGCTCTTGAGAGCATGTCACACAATCTCTAGGTAAAGAGAAATTCACCCAAATGATCAACCAGACCTTCTCCCCCTTTTTAAGAACCAAGGGTCTTATTTACGTTACATTACAGGAAACAAAGAAAAGAGATGCAGTAAACTTACAACTTCCAGGATCTTCTCCTCCATCTCGTAAACACTGCAGTCCTGTTACACAGAAGACAGTGATGACAGATTAGACGGGTAAGCAAGTAAACAACAGGGAAGAGGCTATCCAATGGCTAGAGAGCGGAAAAAGTATAGGGATTTGGTGAATACGATATAATCAGCATTCCATATATAGAACTGAGAAAATGGAGAACAGCCACAAATAAACAGCTTTTAGATTCAAATGACCTCTCTGCCTAAATTCTCGGGAAACTAAAATTGCTGTGTGGTTTGGCAAACTACATTGGAACGTAAATACCATCCTAACAGTCATATAGAAACAATGTGAAGATAAGATGGTAGGGAACGATCGGGTAAAACATGCATTGATGTTCAGAAAGCACTCATCTAAATAGTGCTTTGGTTTTCTGCGAGCATTTGGATGCATCATTGCTTTCCACAGTTGAAAGTATGTGGGTGGGCTGGTGGACACAGGGGATTCCGAACACAGAAGCTGTGATCTTGAGCATTTGGGGGCGAGAACCAACAATAAAATCTGCAAAGTCAGCTGAAAGACTGACCACGGTCCCCTCCAAGAGTCCCAACACAGCACTTATAGACTGCAGCTGGACGGGACACAGCTGAGGCAACGGCCTCCCCTGACAACTGTGTTGTTGGTGGTGAAAGGGGCCTCTAGTTAGGCGGGGGGGGGGGGGGGGGGGGGCTCTCAGTGCATGTGCATGTGTGGTGGGAATGCCCCAAGGGAAGGCATCCATCAAAACACAGGTGAAATGCTCCTGTCAAAACTAGTCAGAACAGAAAATCTACTTCAACAGAGCCCTCACAAGCCACAAGCCTTTGTTAATGCAAAATAAAGGGGAAATTGGTGTTGTGGCCCTGGCAGTATTAGTGACATGCATAGGCATGTGCCATGTACAAAGCCAGCTCTGTTGCTCTTTGTAAATCCATTGTGCAGACAGCGAATGGGGGTCGAGCAAGTTTTTCCATATTTCCATAGCTTGCACATTCCACTGGGCTAAAGGGGAGAGTTTGTTTTCAAATGGACTTGGCTTGTCATACTGTTGGTTTGTTTGCATTAACAAGACTTGTCTGGACCGTCTGTGGCTGCAAGTGATGGCTTCACCTCAAAACAGACTACATCCTGTGTTCCCTAAATATTATTTTCAATGTGCCTGTTTGAAGGACTTGGTAAAGAATTATATACAAGTGACTTTGCCACATTCCCTTACTTGGAAGGAGGGGGACACGGAGACTGAAAAACCAATAGAACATTTAGAAGGTAAAAACGCTATCATAATAGTTTTCATTTTATATGCTGTGGTCCAAAAATGTTTCCATACAATGTATTTTCTAAAGTCCGCCAAGAACATATGGTGGTTTTAGAAGGAATTTGGCTACTCTCACATAAACATGTAACTGCATATTTCTTTCAGAGACCGGCCAATGTTTGGATGACTACACTGGTGACTGAGCCAAGAGGGATGAGCTAAAAATACATATTTCGAAGTTTAGAGGTCATGAAACAAAACAGTATCATTATGTGCCGCAGACATGGCTTGGCGCATCTCCCACCAAGCTTTGACATTTATGGAACATTTTCCTTGTTTCATGGTCAAATCGTGAATAGCACTTCGCAGATAATCCTTCTGAGATCTGTTCGTGATATCCAAATGAATCCCATATCTTTTGTCAAACCCATAGTCCCATTAGTAGACAGGAGCCAGATCATAACTAAGCACAGAGAGAGGCTGAGGGACAATTCCCTGGGTGTACTGATCCCTCACGTTATGGACCTGATCCCACAGCCGGTGTGGATCAGATGACTTTCTGCGTGCTGCTCTCTGGGCCTTTGATCCGCCACCGGAGCGGATTTGCGTGGTCGAGCAATGAAGTGGCCGAGAGAGAGGAGTGCTGGCACTGTGCAGAAACCTGGAGTAAAGCTGCCTTTACAGCGGGTGAATAAAGTCTGTGGACTATAAAACTTTAGACCTGGCCCTCTGATGTTGTGTTATTCATAACACATCTACGTGCATTGGTTTTAACTTCAGTATTTGGCCTACATAATGGAATCTGTTTTTCTGTTAAAAACAGAGAGAAATAAATGTTCAATCTGATCCAACAATTTAGTGGGAAGCACAGATAAAAGGCACAGGGGATGGATGAAAAGTGCAATCTTTGAAAGAGAACGACCTCCACATGTGATGGGTCAGCCAAGATGGGTGATGCGTTCACAGTTTTATAGCCGTTTCCCATTGTGTGTACACACACAGGCTTCATTCAGGCAGAACACATAAATTGTGCGATCTGAAAAGCTCTAATTCTTGGCTGAAGTTCATGAACAAGCTGGGCAAACCTCACACGGTCCTCCCCATCATAAAACTAATCACTGTGGCAGTCTGTCTGTGCAACCCATTTTATTAACCAGTGGCTCATAATCTGGCCTGCACAAAGCAAAGGGAGACTTATGGTCTGCAATTTGTTTGCAAGTTGAGACACTGTGTTTTCTGCAGTAATATATGTTGCTATGAACCGATATGGAGGGCTTAACTGCATCCCTCCTCCAATCATTAGGGGGACACTCTCTGCAGTCTTAGAAGGCTCTTTCAGCACCTATCAGGAGTTTATTCTACACCATAACCTCTCCACTCCACATGGCAGTGTGGGAAATGTATACCCCCACTTCTACTGGATGACCATGACCGAGACACCCACAGTAAATCAACAGAGGTGCTGAAATCCCAGACTCTGGCAAGGAAATGGGCACTCTGGGAAAGGAATTTATTTTGATGCAATAACCCTCTAAAAGTGACACCTGCAGTCTCGGCAGCCACTTTCAACCAGCAGTGTAAAATGAGTTGCTTACAGGGCTTTACTTAAGAAACCCTTTAGGGAGAATAATTTGTACACGCAAGCTAATGGTTTTGATACTGAAAGAAAAGGAAAATCACTGTCTACTGTGTGTGTGTGTGTGTGTGTGTGTGTGTGTGTGTGTGTGTGTGTGTGTGTGTGTGTGTGTGTGTGTATATATATATATATATATACACACACCATCTATCTATTTATCTCTCTATCTATAGAAGGAAAGCCAATTGTATCATGATGCAATGCTGGAGCAATTCTCTGCAGAAAGTTGTGAAATATTGTAGATGTATCCTGATGCTCTGTTTAAACCATGGACCGTCTCCTTATCCCTGGGATAAACCTACACACAGGAAGCTTTTTCCGACGGCTTGGTCTCCCACTGCGAGCATCATGGAGAAGCAAAAACAGGAACCACATGGCTGAGGGAGAACGGCAGCCTGGGGAATGTTGGCAGCCACCTTGAAAAGTGCGCCAGTGGGGTTTTATGAAACTGGAAACACAAAAGCGACGTTTACCATTTAAACGTCCCCGCACGAAGGGGGTCTCCTCATCAGCCAGCATGAGGAGGAAAAGATCCCAAGAAAAACATCGGTATTTGCAATAATGTGCTCAGACTGCTGGCTTCAGGCTTATGTCATGGCTGCCAGACCACATTTCCCATAACTCTCCTCTCCTACACTTTATCCTGCATGTCTGTGCCCTCTGGCTGGTATGTGCTCAGTGGAAAACACGGCTATTGTGTGCATGCGTTTTCCAGGGGCTGGCTACACGGGTGTTGTTGAGCTAACTAGCGTGCAGACCTGTTGAACTGTGGTAGTGAGCTCCAGGCACAGCTGAATGATCTTGTTCTTGGTGGTTGTGAAGTCACTGATCCCTGTCAAAGGTGTCCTGTAAGCAGACAAAGAAGGAAGGGGAGAACATTAAGAACCAGCGATGATCTGCAGAGCTGGGTTCAGATCTGGTTTACTCAATCAAACTCTGTGACTGTATTATTTTAAGATCAAAATATATGACAATAATATTTGATATTCAGCGTCATGTACTAACAATGTTTAAAACAGAGACACCACTTTATCAGGCACACTTGTAAAATCTCATTTTTCCAATACAAAAGCTCAGTTGCATTTAGACCTGCAACAATTGATTGATTAGTTGTCAACAATTACATTAATTAACAACTATTTTGATAAGCGATTTATCAGTTTAAGTAATAAAAAAAAGACAAAAATCTCTGACTCCAGCTTTTTAAAAGATGAATATTTTCTGATTTCTTTACTCATTTAGCTACCATGACGGCTAACTGAGCTAACTAGCTAACTGTATCTACATTTAGTAGTGGTTACTCTGGTGATATGGTGTCACCGATTTTTTTTTTTTTGTGTATGAATTCAAGAAGGAACCAACTGTTACATCTTGCCCTTTAATATCTTTTGGTTGTGGAAAAAATACCTTTGAGGACCTTACCCTGGGCCTTGGAAACACTGACCAGACATTTTTCATTATTTCTCTGACATTTTTGGACCAGACAACTAATCAATTAATCAAGAAAATAACCAGTTTCAGCTCTGGCTGCATTATACTGAAAGTTGTTTCTGTAATTTGATGGACCATTACCAAAATTAGATAGGAAAAAACATAGAAACACAATGAATACAATGCACTCCAGTAAACCAGATCTAACTGACTGCAGTAAAAGAAGAAACATAGATTAATTAAACCCTCGGAAAGTTTGCACAAAACCCAGCCATTATAAACTTATGAAGAATATGTGGCTGGATTGCATCGGACTGTACAGGTGTATCTAATAAAGCATGTGGGAGCATATGTGATCTACTGATGTGACGTTTTGACTTGTTAACACTATAACGTTTAATAGACTCCGTGACCCTTGCTCTGGTTACTGTGTTTGTGTGACCTGTCACAGACAGACTTTATTGGAGCTCAAGAATGTCACAACCAAACATATTCAAAATATGTGATTGTGGCTCATTATATCAAATTATGCTTTAAGAAAAAACCTATTCAAAAACTTAAATTGATACATAGTATTAACAAAACCACTCTGTCCAACAAAAATCTGAACTTAATGTGAACCTCACAGACGTGATTTAACATTTAGCACAGCACTTTTAAAAGCTGTTGGACTGCTCTCATCTCGACATCACAACTACCATTTATATCCTGACGTCACCTTACCAGCTTTAGACAGACCTGCCACAAAAAGAGAAGCTTAATTTCAGCCTGCTAACACTTAATCCTGGCAACCTGCTTAATATGCTGTGCTTTTATGGTGTAATGCGTTTGGGAGCAGCAGCAGGTCATATTAATACAAATATCGTTATACCCATTTATTCACAAGGTTCCACTTTTATAAAAAAAAATCCTCCTTTTAAAGATACAAAGACCAAGTATCTATACATGTGCAGCTAGTTTGAGCAGTGTTTTATTGCAGCCCATCTAAAATCTGATTTAATTCAGAGCGCACAGGTAGGTGGTTATAAAATTGTTCTTGCCTGTCAAGCCAAGCCAGGAGGCTCTTTGCAGCACCAATCAGCTCCACCACAGAGGTGAGGAAGTCATTGGGTGGCTTGCGTGAGGTGCTGCCATCATACGCTGGGCTCTTCCTGCGGTCGGATGTGGCCATGTGCAGACTGTTGGTGGCAGCTCTCATCCTCACCACCAGATTCTTCAAGTTGTCCGTCTCTACCCCATAGTTCTGAAACAATAAATCAATGCAAACTAGGTGAAATGATTGAGGTAGGAATTACATAGTCAATCAAACTTAAGATCAAAGCAAAAAAACCCTTCAACACAGTCTAGACCTGGGAGGCACTTTTCTCATTTTGTACAAGGGAGTCTTCCTCCCAATAAAACGTGTTGTTTCCCGCACAATGAGGGGCTGTAATCATTTCTTTAAAAGATATAATTTATGTGCACTTGTCAGTGAGGACAGGTCGGGCATGAAATTTACCCTCCAGTCTTCAGGTTTGTTCCAAGACATGCAGGGGAGGGTGTGCACGTGCCATCACCTGATTCCTATCAAGTAGAGCAAAGTTTGCATTCTTGAGCCTGGGTTGTTTCCTGTTTTGCATTCCTCGAATTTATAGGTTATTCACAAGCACAAAAGTGGCTGAGCTCTTCGCCTTCAAGGGTCACCAAGTACAGTACCATAGAATGGCTGTGGACTAAACTACTGCAGGGCACTTACTCGCAGCAGCATGCACATTTGTTTCTTTAAGAGTAAAGCATTTATCTGACACATAGCATGACAACATGTCAAATATTTTTAAAGAGCTTGCTTTTTGCAAATGTTTTGACTGAATTAATAGGTGTGGAATAATGTTTTGGTAAAAGGTAAGCAGAGGATGGGTAGCCTGGCTCCTTTTGAAAATATCAGCTTACATGGTGTTGCATCGCTGCCAGCAATGCTGCAGTAATGTGTGAGTGCCAGTAGCTAAATATGCTTTGCAAGGAGCAAAACGGCACGTGTTTGGAAAACATTGAAGGAGATCTGCAAGTGGTTAGTTTCTACTTTTATTCCACTGCCTCCCTCCAACATGAGGAAATCGTTCCACTTGTGTCAATACGGAATGATTCACTGGTATGATTGAGCTAGTCAAACAGTAGCTGTACATGGCTTTACTCATGGTACACTTGGAAACATCATCAAAGATAAGTAAACATACTAAGGGAATATACAGAATAAAGGAAAGAAAATATTTGATGTTTTGGTTTCTCATTCAGTCACTCACACGGTGAAAGTAGCACAGTGGGAGCCTTTAACAGATCAAACGCCTCTCCTAGCTTTTTCATTAGCAGGCTAATCACACAGTCACAGCAGTTCTTACTGGCCCACAGATGTCCAGCAAACTTTTGTCCCACACTGCCAGCTGAGCTAAAAGCCAAGTCTGAGCGAAATCTGTGGTTCCAGTCAAATACATATTACATTACATATTTTTCATTCTCGTAACAGCATTTCAAGCCACATTTACATTACTTCAGTGCCTTTTTATAGACATTCAGTTAATCTAGAATCAAGATCCTAGAAGCTTTTTGGTGTTGGCTCGAGTTGGGGCTCTTTGATGTATATACTATACACTGGTATATGTGTCGTCAGGAGAAATGGAGAACGGCTATCACAACACAGCTCTTCCTGCCCTCACCACAGGCGTTACATGGATGTGACTTGACTTTAAAGAAAAGATACAAATGCCTGTAGGGTACACAGAGAGTGCTGCTATGTTGTGCAATCTAACGTTAAATGTAACATTATACCTTGGGACAGATTCAGCCCTAGGTGATGGTAAAATACATTTAAGGCAGCTCTGCGGCTCGTGACAAGGCCAGATAATCTGTCATATACTGTATGTTCAATCACTGCTGGAGAGAGCTAATGTGTGTGTGCATATCATGCTGTGCTAGGAGGGTCACTAGGGTCTGAGAATAAATAAAGAAGTGTTGGGTTTCAACACTGACTCTGTGGAAGACATCATAGCTCAGTAAAATTAATTGAAATGTTCTTTCTTTGTCCCTAGACAGCAATTTGTTCTTGATAGCTTTTGGGTGGAAGAGAAGCACAAGTATGAATGTTTCCTAAAGGGCAGTGGGGGTTGTATGTTAGGCCATCATTCATTTGGATTCAGGTTTGAAACTGCCAACAGGACAGCTCTGGTCCCCGATATATAAAAAGTACAATGATAAGGGCCACATTTGTAGTATGTGCCATAAAACATTTGAAATTCAAGAGCAAAGCCAAAGAGCAAAGTGTCACTAAGATGAATGAGACTGTTTCAACAGGAAGTGCCTGACCTAACAGTAAACAAAAAAAGAGAAAGTCGGAGGGGGGAGTGTGTGGGGATTTCGGGTACTGGTGGCCTGTGATCCTGTCGGTAGCAGTGACCTTGCCTCAGTTAAAGCTAATTGAATCGGGGGCCTCACTTCCTCCCATGGGGCCACTGGAAGGCCAAGGTCTCATTCTTATTAAGGAAACCCCTATCGGACAAAAAACATTAAGCCGAACTGCTTCAGTCAGAGGTCAACGGTTGCTGAGAGTTCAGCATTCCTGGTCTTAATCGCCTTACTAAACCCTTACTAATTTAAATAAGAGTGTATATAACCACACACAGACATGGTAATTAAACTGACAGTACATTTTGATAGGGTAATGAAGTTCACGTGCCAAAAAAAAGGTTCACTTAATATAACGAAACCATGCTGAGGAAGCACTTTGGAAGCATAATTTATGATGCTGCTCGAGAGGAAAATGACTTCAGAATCACTGCCTTGATGTCAGCATTCTAGGGGTGAACAAAAATCTGCGCCTGATTACTGTGATAGTTAAAAAAGTTATGGACCACATGATGTACCATATGGCTTATATAGTCTATGATGAGTAAATCTTTCAAAACAAAAAAGATGTGGTAGGTGCCAAGAGCTTCCAGGTGTCCACTTTCAGATCATGCAATACCACCACCAACGAATGCCCTACTTTAGGCCACCTCTGTTGGTTTACACTGAACCAAACAATGGCTGAATAATGCTGTTTCAGTGTGTGATCGTTCCGCAAGCAAAATAATCTAGTGTGACATTTTACATATATGTTGGGCAACCTTGCTAACAATGGTATAACACAGCAATAACAATCATTTACCCCCACTGTCATATGCAACTGTCACTACCTCCTTTGTAAGGCTGCAACTAACGATTACTTTGGTTGTCGACTAATGTAACGATTATTTTTTTCGATTAGTCACGATTATTTTGCCAGCATCTGTTTCAACTTTGGTTTTACCTCATATTCTTAGAGCAAATTTATAACCCATGAAACATGCATTTTAAAACACAATATTTTGAAACACAACGGGATTTTTAATATGTCAATGGAACTAATTAATACTAACAACAGTTTTTAATTGATTACATATCTTACAAATGAATTTGTATTATTATGTTATAAATCACTGCATTAAGTGGAGGTTTATTATTCAGTGTTTTATCCAATTTATATTATTACTCATTTGTACTGATTTAATATCCTACACATGACCTACACATGACAAAAATAATAGTAACGCACAGTGACTTGAATAAGTAACTTTAATCTGATTACTGGTTTGGAAATATTAACGGTAGATTACTCGTTACTGAGAAAAGTGGGCAGCTCATAATTACAGCTTATGTGTCTAGCCGGGCTGGGCTAGGACTAAACGTGCACAGCTCGGGTCGGGCTTGATTTTTTGGGCCCGACAAACGCTCTACTACAGAGTCACATGTAAATGTGATATCATATATTGAAGATAGGAGGTTACCGCCCGAAAATGTTGCCACACTTTGGATGTGTTTGGTCTCGCTTTCCTGCTCTCCTCAACATGTTCCGCCATCATTCATATTCTGCTTCTGCTTCTGCTTCTGCGGAACCGTCTTCTTCTTCTATGCCACACTGTGGTGCGCATTCTAGTAGCGGTGCTAAAGTGATTTGCTCTGGCCCAAATTTTTATTAAAAATAAATAAATAAATAAATAAATTTAAAAAAATAATAAAAAAAATAATAAATACGCTGCGTCGACAAATTTTTATTGCCGACGTAATTGATTATGCTGACTAATCGTTGCAGCCCTACTACATTGCCAGCTCAGAAGCAGAAAAACAATGACACCCCCATTCCACCTTTGCACCTCATATACAGGATGGCAAGGCAGAATAAAGGTGCAACAGGAGAGAAGATGAATCAATGTAGCCTGTGCACTTTCTGGTTTGACCTGGGTCATCAAAAGTTATTCCCAGCATAGGTGTAGACTGTATATCATACTAGCTCAGTGTGCTGAGGTGACAAATCACATCTTTTTGAGACATAAAATCTGTTGATCCAAACCCATTCCAACTTCAGTTTTAAGATCAGCATGGTTACAAGATGCAGCCTCATGTAGGTGAGTGGAAATAGAACTTTTAAGTTTCTTCATGGTAAAAATTCCTTGCTCCAAACGACTAATGTACAGCATTTTAAGAGAGCATAAAGACAGAAATGCTGACACTGATCAAAACGCAGGGAGCCAATCTGGGACTTTTATGGCACAGGAAGTGATAAAACTCCAAATCGATCCCATCTGCTGGAAAACCTGCTTCTCTTTCAGTTGGAGCATGGAAGCTTTTCATCGCTCTTTATGTGCTCAAGAGTTGAAGGCAAAGCAATATTTGTTGGCAATTCTTTTGGGAGCTGTGATGATGGACAGAGGTGCAGCTGTTTGCTCTCAGAGTGACTAATAAGAGCCAAACATGGGGATCTAAAATTGAAGTTGGCAAGATAGCTCAGGTGAGTAAACGGCTGCAGCAAGTAAGAATAATCTGCCTAGGATCTCCGTTTATGAAAACAGAGACCAAAATAATATAGCTTGAGTTTTTATGTATTTTCTGTATGAAGGAGACTGAGATGTCATCTTATCTTTCAAAGTGATAAAACTGTCATTCATTGCAACATGATTACCATAACTTCTTCTAATAATCTCACACAGCTTCAAACTACCAAACTGAGCCCCCTCCAACCTCATCTTTCCTCTTCTCGGAGTGACACTGCTGTTCCCCAGTGTCCTCAGGCTGCTTCATGTGATGTGGTGCCTGCACACCCTGCTGAGCTGTGCGGGAAATGATGAGCCTTTCTGCTTCGCTGCTTCCTTTAGCTGCCCAACCATAAACTACAGGCTGAGTTTTTTGTGAATGCAGACCCTGAGAGCAAGGGACGAGGGGGGCAGTGACCAAAAGAGAGCCCATGGTTTGTTACAAATCCTTCCTGGAGATTCAGTCACATACCTTAAGTATGCTATTCTCACTGTGCTATAATATCCCTGATACAGTATTTGAATTAGCAACACATGTTTGCAGCAGAGATCTACTGACCAGAGCACAGAGTAGATCGACAGCCTCCAACACTAGTTCCTGGTGTCCAATCCTGGCCACTCCGAGCTCCTCCAGGTCTTGATGTGTGATCTTCAATAACTGCTCCCCACTGATCTTTTCCCGCTCAAAGTTGCTCACATATTGCTGCAGGCTGTCATCTAAACCTGGAGATGAAAAAGGCAAATACAGAGACTCATTAGACAAACATGAAGAGTATGGATCAGTCTGCTGCTGTTCAACTGTCATTTCCAAGAGCTGTTTGACCCCAGTTTAAAAAATATATAGTGCCAACTTAAGCTTAACTACTGTATCTGAAACTTTATTCAGCAAGTGTCCTTATAGTGTGTGTGTGTGTGTGTGTGTGTGTGTGTGTGTGTGTGTGTGTGTGTGTGTGAGAGAGTGTGAGTGTGAGTGTGAGTGTGTGTGTGTGTGTGTGTGTGTGTGTGTGTGTGTGCGCATTGCAGATAAGGAACAGGTGTGACAGCTATCTTTGCCATACAAACACACTATAAACAGTAACGGTTGAGACCTCTATAAGTCTGCTGAGCTAGTTAAACAATGGACTGCTATATGTGTGAGTGCATGAGTGTGTGTGTGTGTGTGTGTTTTAATAAACGTGCCAGTGTCAGGGAAGACCAGTAACAACTGAGATGGACCGTTGCTCAACCAACTGCTGTGGTTATTGAACACACATGGGTGTGTTCACATGAAAATTCTGTGTACTGTAATGGACTGACTGCAACAGGCTCTTCTCATGATGTAGTTGTATACAGTATGTCGCCATAAACAAACTCACAGTCATTCCCTCCCTATGCACGCAATGTGTCCCCTCAGTGGATCTTCAAGTAGTGTTGAGACAACTTAGTGAAGAACAAGTCTTTGTGTATGTACGCGTCTAGCTGTGTGTCTAGAAGTAAACACCATCTTTCTCCCCATCAAAGAGCGCACAGAGAGGGGGCAGCTGCAGATACATGGCCCTGTGCCCTGCTCTGCTGAAAGACCCGTCAGCTGAAAGACACACTCACATTGTACCACACACACACTTGCACACAAATAATATTCTTCAGCATGAGACAGGATTTGGCAGATCCAATATCAGTTTGACATTCAAGTCACAAAAAGCCTTACTTTTCTTTAGGAACACGTTACTCAACAGAAGATAACTGCTTCCATATCAAATGTAAGGCATGAAGCTATGGACCCAGTGAGGGTGCGCTATGAACACTGAGCCAATTTTGTGAATGGCACCTCATATCTTCATGCCTCTGTGACACTCTGTCTGCACATTTGTTGCAGGGTATGCATAGCTGTAAGAAGTGTGTGTGTATTGTGGTGGTGAACGGCTGATCAAACAAGTTCAGAATGCATCTGTCGGTATCTGTATACCGTCTCATGTTATACAAAATATGTTATGTTACAATTTTTTTTTTTGCAGATCAAAACTTTTAATGGAATTGAATTACAATTGGAATACCTTATGATAATAATACAGCACAAATAATAAATTATATATTGAAAAATATTCTGTTTTTGATGTCCAAAAGGAAAAAAGGACAGAACCAGGGTTGGTGGGTTGTTTTGGTAGACATCTTGGGTGTGGTTTCATCTGACATGTTTGACAACCTACACAGTCCATAATTCAAATAAGCTACATTTATGAGTGTTAATGCAAACTGTCCTCTTGTTGCTTATTTAGTTATGAATATTTGATGTTATAGAAAATATTTAAAGATTAGTTTCAGAGGCGATGTTAGCATGCAAGATTAGCTCAAAACACTTTTGTGTATATGGATACAGCTGCTTCAGAGTAATACATATTTCATCAGTCTTAGAGGACTTTTACAGAAGGCTTTCAGTTTGAGGCAGGAGTGGACACCCTATGTTCAGCCAACCTGAAATGCTTAAGCTTTATTTGATAAAAGCTGGTGTTGATAGATCAAACTGATATTGCAACAGATGAACAAACTAACAAAGCTGGAAAAAATAAGGAACAGGAGTCAAGTTACTTTCTTCCTGATTCCTTGACATAATGGTATTGCAGCCTTTTTAGGTGCAATTATTGAAATCACAATCACACTACACGACAGCGCACGATGCATTGTGCAGCCCTTGGATCAACACTACCTACAGAGGACACCCTTCAATGCCATTAAAATTCCATTAAGGCATCAAAGTTCACTTATGAAAGCTTTTTCAATCCTCAAGTCATCTCCACTGAATCAAAGGGAAATTCCATCATGACTTGTTAACCATTAGCCTTCAAACAAGTCAAGTCCAGTTAGCTTCATTTGATTTTTCTCATTGCCTGGCGTGCTAATTCCGCGGCAAGACTTCAGAGAATTTTAAGCTTAACCCCTGACTAGCCATCAGTCTGCGAGGGAATCTACTTCACATTGCACAGACTTACAGGGACTAAGCACTGGCCTGAACCCACAACAACACAAACACAAACACTGGGCCAGTCCCTTAATGCCATCAGATAAAAAGAAAGAGTTGGGTCTAGAGGGGGTGAAGTTTCTCCTTCCTGCTGTGTTAAAAAGGCATTTCCTCTGGAATGGTGCCACCCTCCCCACCAACCAGAAGAAAGGGCACCAGGGAAACCTGGTTCAGCTTACAATTAGAGTTGCTGAGGCTTACACAGTTTGTTGTTTTAGCTTGGTTGTTGTAAAACCACACCATATCATCGACAAAGAGCAGATATAGGAAAGCGGACTAAAAAGACATACTGGGAGGAATGATTCTGCATCCACTAATTGATGAATGAGGAGCTTATCCTCTCCCCAAGTCTATTTTCACTTCCATTCATTAATTGGAGAATGTTTCTCCCCACATATTCGAATGCTCACTGACCATAAAAGTCAGACTTCAGATAGTTTAGAAATCCCAGGTCACACCAGGGTCCACATTAACTTCGACTTCTAAGTGTGTTTATGTGTATCACAGACTTACCATTTCATGGCCCCAGTGATTGAGAATAGAGGCAAAAGTGCATGGCAGAGAAAATGTATTACTCTCCCACAGAATGTAGGGGCCCTAAGAGAAAGCTACAACAGCAATCTCTCCCTCCGGACTCAACCATTGACACCTTTTGAATAAATAGGGGTGTCCTTACAGTGGGGCTTATAAAACATTTATTGGGCCTCGATCAATGGCTGCTGGGATGTAGGAGACTATCAATTTTCATTAAAGCTAGAGTAACCTGTAAAGGAGATAGAGTGTCACGTTATTGTGAATTGAGCGAGGGGGGAGGCACAAGGGACAACTGTGTGAATGCTTTTCAAAAGCCTGTGCAGGATGAAACGCTTTGGCGTTTTATGGCCTCTGTGAACCACTTGGCAAATGTCCTCAAATCAGAGCAAGTGGGTGTAGCTGTGTGGAAGAGGACCAGACACATAGCAGCCCCCAAAGTTCATTGTGATTACAAGTTTGAATGGATTCAAACTGGACTGACTATCAATCATCAAATTAAACTAATAATGCTACTCGTGAAAGCCTTGAGAAAATTTGCACTAAAACACAATAAACAATCTCTCTCTATAAAGAGTTTATCTACAAATCAAGATGACACTAAACTGACAGTTTCTTGTAGTTTTTTTTTGGGGGGGGGGATTCACACAATTGCAAAAAGGACAACAGCAAACTTGAAGCTGCAAAAATCCTTGTAATGTACTGTATTGTTTAAATAGATAAAAATATGATTGATTAAGCTCACACACTAAGCAAATGCCAACTTTTTTATCTTATTCCAGCTAATGGGAATACACAAAAACAGGAGTCATTAAAACACTAACTTTCAATCTCACTAGATTAAAAAAAACTGTATTAAAAATTGGCTGACAATGGCTCTGTATCAGACAAACTGCTGCAATCTCAAGTAATCAATTTGGTTCTAGTACAAGTTTTCACATACAGAGAGACCTTCCCTGTATGAGGGAGAAGAAGGCATCTGAATGAAATCTGTGACCAATAAACATACACAGAATAGGAGGTAACTTGAAATGCCAGACTATGTGTCACAGTATTTCACCTGCTGTTCACTGTGGGGTCCTTGAACCACCCACCATCTTCCACTGAGTAATCGCTGATGTGTAGAACAGGTTATCAACACAACAGTGTAGAGCTGCATATTCGTACAAACACACGCAGGCATATTTCTGGGCAGCTGGGAAAGCAAGAGCCCACGATATTCCAGTCTGGTTGCAACAAGTGGAACTGGACCCAGTTGGAGGCCTTGGAGCTCTGCGGCCTACTTAAAGGCTGTGTACGCACACATTTTTGGCAATGTAAACAACAGAACCCTTCGGCTTGCAAATGGCAGGGCTATTCTTGTCATATTCACAGCATTTCCCATCCGTTGAGAAGCACAAAAACAACAGATTGTGTTTAATATGGCCAAGTACATTAGTAATTTGTTTTTTCAGGGTGGGTACCAGTAACTGATATTTGGAACAGATATACATTTGCAGTAAAAATGAAAATCTAAGTGTCAAAATGAAGAATAACCAGTGATGGAAGAACTGTTTTACTTGTGTATTTTTTAACTACATTTTGGGGCACATACTGCAATTTTCACTTATTATATTTAACTTCAGTTTCTATTCACTTCACAGATTTAGATTATAAATATAGTTTATTGACAATCAGACACAAAACACACAGATTTGAGCAATTAGGAAAATGCTGAATATCAGATCTGATAACAGGCCAGGCTGACAACCGTTCAATATATTGAACGTGATAGCTCAGAACCCACTACGTATGTGGGGGGACCAGGTTTATACATGACACGTCTTAAGAAAAAAAGCTGATCAGTGCTGATCAACAATGCTTTCAATGCAGCTCTTGGTTGCCAACTTTTCGTTCTCAGGGGTTTGATTACACCAGAAAAGAGTGAACAGTCTTTCACCTCCTACAGAAAGAACGAAACAAGCTCCCTCCTCCTTCACCTCCCCCATCTTTCAACCCCTCCCTGTGCTCCCAGTGGGAGCTCTAGCCACCATGTAACACACACATACAAACAGAGACACACAAACATTCACAAACACAAACCAATATCCCCACTGGGGTGGCCAGTGGGAATGCTACTGGGTGTAGAATAGCAAGCCACTGTATCTCTGCTGTCTTTATTTACCAGCCCGGCCTCTGAACCTGCAGGGAAAGGGCAGGAATTTGACTCATTGTTCTCCGCTGAGCAGCTCCATTGTGGGAATTCACAGCACTTGGGCACAATGGTCTCTGGCCGGACCAGGCCATGCTGTAATTAGAAAGAAAGAAAAAGCGCCTCTCGGCGACTGCTAAGCTATCCTAATGCATGACTTCACAGCAGCATAACAACAAAGCCTCTACACACACACTGGGCTGGCTCTTCCAATGGGAACTGGGGATAGGAGTTACACAATGGTGCTCTACATCTCCCCACTGAGCATGTTGTGTCCTCATCTGAGAACAGTAAAGAACGTTAAGCTTTCGAGGGGACTCTTCACTCCTGAAAAACAGATAGTGGGTCAAAGATCTGCCTTGTTGTGCCATGCTTCAAGATACTCACATGTGTTTTTTAGATATTCCTACAAGAAAGTGTACTGGAGAGAAGTTTGGATACTGAGAATCAATATCACATTAGGTGAGTCCTACGCACAGGTTACTTTGGCCCAAAGACAGCATTTTCATGTTTTCAATCTCTCTATGACAATCAAACTATGACCCTTTGCGACCCGTGTTTTAATCTCATCACTGCTTCCTCCAGGCAACAAAGAGTGTTTCACTTCATGTACCTTAATCTTTAACACAGACAACTACAAAATGGCAGTGACACGTCCCCAGTGGGCTTCCTAAGTGAGAAAAAGCAGCTGAGGCTGGTCAGTCCACAGGCAGACAAAAGCAGCTCTGTCTCTCACGGGGTGATGGACGATGACTGATGATGGAAGAGAGGGTTAAAGTTCACGGGGCTGTTGTGGTTGAAGCACATCAGTAACTACATACGCCAGCCGCTGGGCTCAGTTAATCTTCACCTCTAGCAGCACACAACCTCAGTCACATTGCCGGTACTTTTCCAGATTTCTGAGTTTGAGGTTCCGTGGGGGGACTGTCCAGACAGTACTGAGTGGAGAGAGGTAAGAGGTGAGGTCTGGAGGCGTTGCAGGTCAGAGCGCAATAGGCTGTGAGGGTTATTTTGGCTGCGTATGACTTGATACATGATGGCTTCCTGTCACAAGTAGATCAGAGGATGGAGCAAGTGAGACACTACGAAAAGAGATGACGCAGACTGCTGCTCATTTGTAAGTGTCTTCACAAGCCTGCAGCAACCAAAACAGGTGCTACTTAAGCTAAGGGTGTGGGGAAAAAAACTGAAAAACTGGTTGTCTGGGTCACTGAGTTTGCAGCTTATACATATTTTAGTTTTCTCTTGTTGGATGTAATTCACATTCATTTAACACCAAACACAGGCCAGTAATCTTTATTAAGAACTAATTTCTTGTTCAGTTAATCATGCAGTTATTTTGTTTCAGTAAGTTGCTAATACATCAATGCCAAAAACACAGACGACTTGAGTGAGAAACCTGGTTAGCAAATTCTAAAATGATCAAAGCTGCTGACCTTGTTCACCTTCCTCTGGATTTCCATTTTTAGTTTGCAAGCACTTTTTTTTTCCATGGAGGACATTTTAATGGTCATAGCAGTGAAAGTACAGATGTGATTAATAAAATTCAAGCTTAAGTCCAATATATGGGGAAAATATGCTTATTTTTCATCCCTTTTTCCAGTCTTTGTACTTGATAAACGGCTCATTTAACTCTGAGACAGAAGGGAATAAGCATATTACCCAAAATGTCAAACTATTCCTTTTATTATGGCTCTGCTCTATTCAGGTGATTCATTATTCTACATTAAGTCATGATTTAAGCATAGATAAGTTGACAGCAGTAGCAGTGCATGTAATGTAGTTGTAACTCATGTACCTCTAACTCATGTCAAAGACAGACAGATATTTGATTTATTCATGAGTACATCAGAAAGGTGATACTCAAGAACAGGTTTGTAAACAGCTTATCATTCCTGTGTCAGGAATAGTAAGAGTATGTACTATACCGGTGCCCGTGTGTTTGACAGGGACAGGAGCAGGGGTTGGAGCAATAACCTCTCTGGCCAACATAAACACCCATCACTCTCCAGCCAGTCGGTCGCCCGGCCACACTGCAGCTCGTTACCACTAGCATAAACACCCACTAAAGAAAGCAACAAAGACCTCAAAAATGTCTCAAAAGTCCCCCTCCTCCATCTCCTCTCAGCCCTGTTCCTGCTTCTCTACCCACCACAATCTTTCGTCTTTCCTGGCCCCTCCAACTGCCATATTGTTGTGGTTCCGTCTGTTGACAAGTATCCCAAGATAGTCACAAGTCTTTGTGTCTTGAAAGTTCAACAAACAATAGAGACTGTCACTTTTGGAATTTGGGAATGGTCTGATGTTTTCCAGTTTTAATAACAATAGGTGTTAGAAAGCAATAACAAAAGCAATAAGGACACTGTCTCTGTGTGGCCCAAGAGCCACTCCTGAAGATGGGATGTTGCATAACAGTCTGCACTATTTATGTGTCAACAGGACTTCTAAAGCATTCACTTTGCTACAACCTATACATCATTTCCCTGAGACCAAACTATAATTAAGGGACGCCATTCGTTGCGATGAGACAGAGATGAAGGGAAAGAGGCAAAAAAGTAGGGAAACGAAAGGGAGAGAGAGAAGAAAGACGAAAAAGAAAATTACAACTTTGAAGAGGTGACATCCTCTGTCAAATTTAACTCTGGGTTCGGAGTCATAGCCGCTGAGACATAAACAGGTCATAGAGAAAAACATGGGGAACCCTGTTTAGTGCTTTCATCCCATCACACGTATGGTGTATGATCAGGGTGGCCCTGCATACTGATTACAGAGCTATTTACCAGCACCATAATAGCTGCCTATGGAAACCACAATAAAGATGAACAAGGTTTGGGGGAGGAAACAAGCCACACTCATTTAGTTTGCCATGGGAAAAAGTGTGCTAGCACTCAGACACAACATGTGAGTTTCCAGCAGAGCTAAAATTAACGGTGCATCCATTGTGCTGTTATACATGACAATGCTTTTATGAAATGGAGAGATATGACCAACAGACACAAGCCTTTAATTAAACCAAAGATAGCATCAAATTGTCCCTGTGGCTCATATGATTGAACGTAGTACTTGCTTCATTCCCGATCTGGATCCCCATAAGCATCTTTGGACAAGAACCATAAATAAAGAAAGATAAAGACACTTAATTGCCATAAATCTCCCAGTGGGTAGTTCCCCCCTCAAATCTTGTTCAAAAGTCTGGCTGAAAAAGTAGAAAGAAAGATTCCGCTGCCGAGCCAAGCAGAGGATTTACTCGATCAAAACTGACAGCAGGTCCATCTTTGACCCTGTCGCAGTGGAGATCAGCTCCTCGGCCAGGCCTGTCCACACACAAGTCTGAGCTGGTTGCTGGCTCCCTGCTCGGGGGAAATCCAGCAGGAGCACCTTGCTCTGACTTCTTATTGCTACCGGTGGTCACTCACTCCATCACAATGGCTGCCAACAAAAGAGCTGGGGCATTGGCTTGAGCTGTAAATAACGGGGGAAGTGGGAAGAGGTTGGGAGGAGCAGATGGAATAGGCTGAAGTGGAGAGGAGGAAGAGGAGGAGTGATTTACTGCTGGCTTGTGTCCAGGTCAGGGAGGGAGGACACGAGGGTCAAAAAGATTGAGAGCATCATTAGCTCATCTTTCCTCTCTGTGGTGGAGCAAGAACAGCAAACATGCATACGCGCCTCACAAAAGGACACATACATTCCATTCAAATAACTTTCTCTGAAAACTCTCTGTTACTCATTTGAATAGTCATGAACAGTGAGGAGAAAATATAATGAACACTTGAATTATGCAATTCAAGACATTACTAGGCAGCCTACAGGCTGTAGGCAGCTGATCCCATGCTCCCTGCTGCGAGTGGTGCATCTGGGGGAGAATGAGTCATCTTCAATGAAAGGCATCGGTGAGCAACAGTGCGTCACCCACAGGCTAGGTAGGGGCACCTATGACGCAGCCATTCATGTAACACATTCACACACTGCATGTTGCGCTGTGGTTACTTTACTGACTCTCTGACTTTGTTGTTTAAAGATGTGACCCTAGATTTTTATTTAATGCTCCAAACAATGATGGATCCTTTAGATAAAAACAACAACAAGCGAATCTCTCTCACCATCTAAACACACTCCGCCCATTTCCAGGTGAGGCTGTTTGTGCTCCGGCCGGCACCTGTTGCGGGTCTACCCGACAGTCATGACAGACTAAGAAAATGACAGTCTTGTTCCTATAAATGATGAATGTTCTGTTGATTCGAACAAACAGATGAATGGCAAGTGAGAGGCTTTCCCCAGATGTCTGCACCAAAGGGGACAAAAGGAAGGATCAACAGAATCTCCCATGATTGTTTGCTCAGGGGAGCCACCACTCCCTGCTTAACAAATTCAGAGCCGGCATTTTGCTCTAATAACCTTTGTACAGCCTAGTGAATGGAAATCAACCACGTGAAATTGTTGTTTGAAATTTTCTAATGCTTTGAGAAGTGGTAAGTCAATATATAAGATGAGAGTCAGTTCAGTAGGTTGAGTGACTTCACAACCGATTCCAAAATGAAAAATCCTCTCAGGGTGGATCTGTCACAGCTGACCTGTATTCTGATGAGTCATCTGCATGTTAGATGCGTTGACTGTTGACAGAGAATAAGGAAATAAGCAACTAAATGGTGTTTTGGGAAGTCCCGAGGAAGATGGAAATTAAGTGAAAGAAAACACCCTGGAAAGGCACAATGGGATTTTCTGTGGTCTCCTGAGGTGACTTTCAAAAATAACCAAATGAAAACAGAAGCTTGGCACAGTTGTGTCTCCTTATCAGCTTTAAGGCAAAAACAGAGTGCTAGAACTGCAAAGAAAGTACGGGTCTTTCCATTTAACCATACAGATGTTTGTTTTTTTTTAGCATCCTGGTGAAATCAAACACTTTCATCCATTCATGGTTCATGGAGCCATGCTGATAATGGACCTCAAGGCTCATCAATGCTGTGAAAAGACAGACTAACCCATTACAACTGCCTTATCTATCAGCACTCTCTAATGTAACAAGTCAACACAAGAGCTGACAGATCAGAGACAAGCCACAGCAAGTGAAAACACAAAGCATTGAGAGCTGTCCTGCATGACTAATTTAATACCAAAACAATGCTATTATCCACATGTTAACAAGGCAGATTGCTAAATGAAAGTCAGTAGATTCTCTTAAAGTTTTACTGTAAGATCTTTTCTCCTATGTGGATGGGAATTTTAAAGTGTGTGAATAGCTAGACAGGAATTCAGTGAGTCTCTGTGCTCGAATGAATGAGAATATGGACTAGTCTGAACATGTTTTGAACACACTCTGTTCTGGCATCTGCCCAAGTGCCCTGCTAAACCCAAGAGTGGCTAACAGTTCATAAAACTACAGATCACTACATAATCATAATGACATTACACTCCATTACAGTGTAAGCTGGTGAGCTTTGTATGTATTTGGTCAGCGACTACCCATCAAACTCCACTGAGTCGAGTATTTTAAATCCGTTAAAAGCAACTGGTGGCTCCAAATGCAACAAAGGGCATGTGTGACCTGTTTTGACTGCTCATTCACAGAGCTGCTGGTTTGGAAGGAACATAGCAGCCGTTGAATGCATTCCTCTCATGTTCTGTGGTTATTTGAGCATAAATGCATTAGCAGTGCTTTGATAGCAATACCAACAGAGCAATTCACTTCCTTTATTCTTCTCTGTACGAGTGTGAATCAACATGCAAGCACAGATCTGGGTCAGTAGCATTTGAAGACTTAAATTAATTTAAAAAAACGTACATTTACATGACAAATTACATGACTGTGAGAGTGAGCCTTAAGGCACAATCATGGCATGAGATCAACCAGTGAGTGTGGGCAAGCGCACGCACTTGAAATCCCTGCACGAGAGGTCGGTCAGTGTGTGACCCGTATTTGCACCCGCTGTGCCACAACAGGTTTGAACCTTTATTCCCATGGCTTAAGCATGGCACCTCACGGACCAATGCTCTTAGGGCAGAGCACGGCCAAATAGCTTGCAGGTCCTGCTAAGCTGAGATCATCTGGGAGATTTGCAATGCACATTTCAGATTTGAATGAAAAGCAAACTGACCTAACCCAGGCTGGCAGGCATACAAGGTGACACTTGGTCTCCTCTCCTGGCACTGAGAGGAGAACCATTGGGTATACATGCAAATGAAAAATTATTCTGGTTTACTGATAAAAAAAATAAAATAATATCACCCCTATAAAGTGCCACGCATGGATGGATCATTACTGTGCACTGTCAAAACATAATATCAAAGCTGAATGCACAGTCTCAACTGCAAAGATCTTTGAATTGATAAATACACAGACTTTTGTCCATCTCTGTCTCCTCATCACTAGATAAGAACAGTAACATTAACTATTAATGATTTACCTAGAAGTCCCCATATGTTGGAGCTCCTGAGGCTATGCTGCTTGGACACCAGGCCGTGTGAGAAACAGGCCATGGAGGAGCCGACAGAAGCGAAACCACAGCAAACTCTTTCAGTCTCCTCTCCCTAGGGGGAATCCTCTTACAGCACTTCCCCTGAATTCAAAAGGCCATTTTCTATTGAAAGGTAACATGGTTATTATCTGCCCATCAGTGGAGCACAATAGATCATTTCTTGAAGCTGAACGGCTGGATGATTGGTAACTGATAAATGACAAAGAGAGGTTTTAACTTTAAGGGATGGCAAAGAATGAATGACGATGAAGAAATTTCACTGCGTTACTTCTATGTGTACATGAGGCCACGAGAAGGGAGACAGATTTCTGCTGTTCTTAAATCCTATGTTTAGATTAATTTAACACCTGGTCTCCCTGATGCATACACACACAGCCTTCAGTGTAAGGGTTGCTAAAATGGATTAATGATGCCTGTGGAGGCTGTCCAAACATAGGTGCTAAAACAGAGGCAGTGGATGCCTTAATAAGGGTGAGGTGTCTGCACAATGTCTGTTCGCACTCCAGTTTAGGAAGTCTCTGTTTTAGCCAGATAAGGATCATAGGCCATCACTGCCCACACCTCACTATCATCTCTAAAGATAAGGCTGCTGAAGGTACCCATCAGTGGAGTCATTCAATGTGTGCCGACTTGTATACAATGCTGTTATTTTTCCAAGCACACACTTGGTCAAAGACAAAAGCACATTCAGCACATGTCTGCCACCTCTCTGACAAGATAATTGCCTTCTTGGCACTTTGGTGCTACTTGAGAGGCAGGACGCTGCCACACACACACTCATGCTACTACTCTTGTTTCCAACCACATGACTGCATGACCTGGGGAAAGAGCACGTGTCTAACCTCCATTTGACCATTCATATCAGACTTCTGCTTATGGGTAATGTTCACATACAAACACACAACCATCACTGATAAACTAATAGCACCAGGCCTTGTATAGATGTGTGCCAAACTAGATCAGCAGGAATCAAATCACGACTTCTTCCTTAAAATAAACCCATTGCTAAAATTCACATGGCTTATCCATTTCCAGATGCAGGGCTTTGAAATCTGATTAGCCAGTATTTAAGTATAGCAAATGCTGGAGGATATCCAGGGTGTTTGGATAAAAGCCACTCAGTCAGACAGGAGTTGTGCAGGTTTGCATGTTTGGGATGCCTTGTTAAACTTGGCAGTCGCACTCCTGGTAACTACAAAGTGGACAAGTGGGGAGGGGGGGAAAAAAATATCTTTGGTAAATGAGAAACTATTCAGCTAAGTTGGAGCTAAACATTCCCTCAAGGGTGCCAGCTCTCCTCAGCTGAGCCATTGCCCATGTGGGGACTATATTTGGAAAATGACTAGCAGCATATGACTTAAACTTTTGTATTTGTGAAGATGGGCTCTGAGTCACTTGATATACTTTTTCAAATCTAACTATTTAATTTGGAAAATGTGACAAAAACAACCTTTAATTGAAATATAGATTTAAAATACATTGTTCTGTGACACCTACACTGTCATTAGAAAAGTGTGTTTTTCCCCCGGGGTAAGTAATCCCGCACATGTGATACCATTCACACGACACCACACATCCAGCTGGAAGATCAGAGCTCGAGTTGAATTAATTGTGCCTCAGGGCATCTCCTCCAGTCCCCAAACAAAAAACAACAGTGTTTAAACTGAAAGAAGCTACGCCCTTTCACTCGCAATAAACATCCACCAACCACCGCTTGATCTCCTTGAACAATGCGAGTGATTAACAACAGCCTCAATACACAAAAAAGGCCTTGTCCTACTGAGGAAAACAACCTGAGGCAAATAAGAGAGAAGGTCTTCATACGTACTTTCTGGGAGTTTAATTTTACTTCTGTCACAGATGCGCAACGACTCTTGAAACATGTATGTTGACCACTGGTGTGAACAGGTCAACATGAGGCCATGTTCGACATGGGATTTACTTCAGCTTGATGCTGCTTGTCTTTGGCATGAAAGGATTAAACAAGTTGTTCTTCAGTCAAGCAATATCAGTATTTACACGCTATGTTGTGGCTGTGTACTGTACAGAGGTCACCGAGGACAACACAAGGTCTTTTTCTTTTCAGTGGAAACAGCTGGTGACTTCTGGCCCACTCTTAGCCACGTTCTTTGCTGCTCTTAGAGACGCCAGGATGTTAAGCAAAATTCTGGCGCACGAGTTGCTACTTTAACTACTCAAAAGGTTTACCGTATAAAAGACAAACAAAAAAATAATTCATCATGTTTGTTTCATGTAGAGTTAGCACTGGGCCTCATATCAATGTTCTATGGTTATCGTTATATGATATGTATGTTAGATTTTGGAAAAACTTAATATTGTAATATGGCACAAGTGGCATCTTTTCTTGTTTTTTAAGGCAGTAACAGTAAAGTGATAATGTTTAAGGTCTTACCACCGAGCCCTAGTTCAATTTGAAGATATGACGCAGCAGCTGGAAGTCAGACCAATCGGTGATCTGAGAAATGGTTTAAATTACAACCAACAGTGGAGCTGTATTTTGAATTTTAGTTGTTAAGTGTGTTTGTTTTGTGGCTCTGACTGCTTAAGGGCATATCCAGTTTCTCCCAAAGTAATTGTAGTCTACACCCACTGATGACGCCGCTAACCAAAGCAAATGGCTAGTTAGCCTCGCTAAACCACAACGAGGAAAGCTACATTTTGGGAATGACTGTAAAGCTGTGTCATTGGATATTGTTGAACCTTTAGTGGTAAGGCAACACTGCAGTCAACACCTTTGAATAAATGAAATTGTTTACAATAATGACTCAACACCAATCACTTGGGATAAATGGTCAAATGCAGGTTGATGCTCACGTTAATGAATGGTTTTATTGTGAAATGGATGTTTGTACTATTCCCATGAATGGTCTGCTGTCATTTCAGTTCGCTAAATTCTACCATGTTTGTAGGGCTCTGCAAATCCACTGGTTAAAACCTACAGAGACAATCGCTGAGTCAGATTTGCAGGAGACTGACAGCGATGGGGGCCTGTGTAGACAACTAATCCTCCATCCATGTGTGCCATGGCTGGGCTCTTTTCACTGGACACACTGAAACTAACCCCTCCACAATCCCCTTTAGCTCCCAACTATGGATGAGCACATGCTTCAATCAGCACTAACAGCACTACAACACTGTCCATAGCTCCAATGTATGACAAAAGAGCTTGCCCTGTGATACAAATTGAGAAAAAGGAAGTCACATATGATTTGTTTTGGGCAGCTTCCAAATGTCCTTGAGCTGAACGGCTAAGTCCCACCGCTGTCTGTATAAACAGCTTATTACTCCGTTTCCTGTTTAATCAAAACACACTTCGCTGTTTTATGTGTTTGGAAAGATGACCAATTCCATCCATAGTTCACATACCATTTTCTGTGTCTCACCAGACATAGCTAAGCTGTGAGTGAACTCAAGTTCAAAGCATTCTGATGTCATTATTACCATAGCAGGCATGGTCCTCACTGCCTGAAACAGGTATGGGGTTTTTTTTTTTTGTGTGTCAGTTCCAAACAAAAAAGTACTAAAATAGAGGTCTGACTGCAAAATGATTGATGGACTTCCAATTGATTTGGCTTCTTCATAAGGAGTAAGTTTGCCACACCAGGCAGTGCTTTCATAACTGAGGTCAGGATTAAAATGAGTACTGGTAACACATCTAATACTCAATTAAAACCAATGGTTACAATGAGTGTGAGTGCACGATCTTTGCTCACATGACAACAAAACTGGTTTTAAATAGGAGACCCTGGGGAAAAATGTGCCAGATAACTGAGTCTGTTGTCCGAAGTGATAGCAACTTTTGGATTCTGGCATAGAAACGTTTGAACACTAGTGTATTTGGGACTGAATCCAACATATCGTTAGGCTCTTAAGGGAGGCGAAGTGTACAGTGTCGTGTTGAGGTCAGCTAATGCTTGTCACCCAGAGAAGTAACACACAATAACAATAAAACCATTGAAAATAAGCAGCAATTGAGAAGCCGTATCACAGGAACGGAGTATACAACTAACTTTAAGTGAAATTGCTCAACTTGTCATCTATAAGTGAGAGTAAAAGAAATGCAGTCCCATTGTTTGACGCGTCGGTGGAGGTATGCTGACACACAGGAGCAGTTTCTACGAAACCAGCTCGAGATGCATATCTGAGGAGCGACTCAGAGTTGAGACAGTCTCCAAAGAGCTGCTGTTTCTGTCAAAAAAACTTATAAATAACGCTACACACGAAGAGCTCGGGACATGACTTACCTCTCATCCAGTCGACAACTTGCTTCGGCGTCCACTTTGTTATCGGCTCCATGGCTTCCTTGACACAAAACTCCCGAGGCAAAAATGTGCCTTAAAATTGGCGACGTTATTCTACAAATTTAAATGATGAAAAAAAAAAATATCTGTTACACTGTCACATTCTCGCAACAAGTCGGTGCTGTTCGTCTCTGTGCGTTCACCCGCTGGACGACTGTGTACACGCGGGACTGGAGGCTGGAATGAAATCCTCACCACCACTCCTCACAGACCGGCCTGGGATCAGTGCTGCATTCAAGGGCTGCCGGGAAGACTGGGAAAATCACAACTTTGAGGAAAAATAAAAACCTAGTAAATCTTAAGATGACGTTTTCCCCCTTCTTATACAGATACACAGGAAAAATGTTATATATCATGTTCTTTTCATTTAATCTATATTATCTCTTAATCTAATTTAAATTGTTATGTTTTCACAATTTCATAATTGTGCATGCTCATTGTAACTCATTTATGTCGAGATGTATTTACCCCCTTTTTGATTGATCTTGCAACACCGTTTTTTCAATTTATTATTACTTATTTATTGCCAAACATGCTTGAACACCGTCGCACAGCAGTTTGTCGTATCATTAACCATCTCGTGCGCTGGTGTTTCCCTCTTTGGTACATGGAGTTAGGAGTTTACTCAGAGCGCGTGAATGCAACATATGATTTCACCGCCCTTACTTGAAACTGGAGGCGTGCACACATCAAACACTGTGCTGCACAGTTGATAAGTTGTTGCTCTTGCAAGAAAGAATATCATGCAACAATATATTATAGCCTGTTGTAAGTCTGTCTATGTATATTTTTAAGGTCACTGTTAAATATCAGTGCATAATTTTGTACTATGTTTTAAACATATTATCATTGGCTATATTCATGGATCATAACACACTGACATTGCCTTGCTTACATGACATTAAGTCATTTGTGTGGTATTAGCTAAATTTGTACAGTCATTTTTGCATTCACCAACGTACAAAACCGTGTAAGAAAAACACCAGAGGCAGGACTGCACTCAAGTTTCCACAGAACTGAGCATGACTCACTGCTGCCCTCTGTTGGTAACTTTCTCCTTTGCATGTAGCAGCAGGCTGCCCTGCTATCCTCACAGGTCTGCTCACCAAAATCTCAGTAACTCATTTAGAAAGCATCCCAAATTTAAGGTCGCTTTAAATGTGCAATATGTAATATTTTTGGTTGAAAATGTTCAAAACTAAAATCATCAACAGGATGTGATGGAACAGTTTTGATGTGATGACGTCTATGTGTTGTTTTAGCAAATTATGTGTGATACATACATATTCATTACTTATATATGTTAAATATGTATTTCATGTATCGCTTTGAAGTGTTACAACCCCAGTATTTAATGACTATGTATTTTCAAGTAATCTTCGTGTTATGGATCCTGACAGCCTTATTGTTTTCTAACAATCTGAAACACACCTTGCATGGGAGAGTCCCTGACTTTCCCATCACTGCATTACTGTACAGCTGGAAGCTGTTGTACACTCTGCACTGTAATCAGCCACAGATTAGAGCTCGGCTGTTATTAAAGCTGGGCACGCATCAATTTGCTGTCGGGCAAAAAATTACTGGAAGCCCCACTACAGTGCTGTTCAACAATTTGTTCTCCTTCTACTCCTTTTCCTTGTTCCAACATGCTGGTGTCCTCAATGGTTGGACTGAAGCAAGACATAATTTTGAATAAGAGACTTTTCTTTAGATTAAAGGTAATTAAAGATATTTTCTGTTGAACATCTCAAGAGAGTAATTTTGGTGATGACTGACAGGTAGAATGCCTCAGGAAAGCATTTATAGAAAACTAACACAAAGTTGGCAGAGAAAAATAGGTGAAGAGCTACAGATCAGTTATGTTTTACTACTGCAAACATTCTGAGAAAGCATTAAAACGCACAGATTTCACAACTTTCTTGGAGGAACTATAGAGCACATTGCAGTCTCAGATGAGTAATGGCACTTTGAGCACATTTAATCTCCCTCAAGACAAGATATACAGAATGTTTGTTCACACTGTTGGCAGGCATCACACATATATCTGACCACAGTGAGAGCCACCTTCAGTTCTCATGGGAGTGGGCTGGATTGAAGGGGATTTGGGTGGTGTGGAATTCAGGGATGGTCCTCCCCGATAGGATTAAGTGAATCATGGGATTGTTGTCGAGGTGAGGCAGAGGGATGGATGGGGGGGCTTTGGTCTGCTGAGGAGAAGAAGCTTTAAGGCTGAGTGAGGGAGAAAGACCTGAGCAAAACATAAAAGAAGAATTGTATTGGCTATTCTTGCTGTTTGAGGTCCATTCATGAAGAGCAATCATCTGAGTAAAATCAACTGTTAAATCCACAACAAAACAAAACAAAAAAAAGACTCTGCATGATCTCCTTTGTACTCTGAATCAACATTTATTTCGGTCTCAAAACAAAGGAAGTCCCGGTTCGGGCACTGTATATTATTGTGGGATCTACATTTAAAAATGGGGCTAATAATGGCATATAAACAAAGACAGGCACATGAAACATCAGCACAGTAAGTTATCCAGTTCACTATCTAAGATGACAGGATATGAAGGGCTTAAGATGTTGTTATAATACAAATAAACCCACTTCCTGCCACTGACAGGTTTTCTCTATAAACACTGAACAGATTTACTGTGAGAGAGGAAACACCATGTACCCTGAAGCTGAAACGCACAGCCTGACAACGTCTCACGTGTTTTGTTGCCATACATTGTGGCCATATTGAGTACATAACAGAACAGGGACTTTAGGGATGTTCCCGAACGAACTCATAATGAAATTATCAACAGCTTTGAAATGCATTTTAATTATCAATTTTTGTTTACGTCTGCCATTGCTCTCTTCCCCTCTCTTTGGAGCACCAGACCCTGGACATTAGCATTGACACTAAGATGCCTCCTCACAGTGTAAAGGAGGGGGTGGAGGTGGATATAAAGAGAGCAGTGTTGTAAAAAAAAAACAAAAAAAAACCACACACACACAGGAGATCCTGTGTACTGATCTTGTTGCTAAGGGCTATAAAGGAAGATGAAGCTTCGGAGTCTTGAAGTCATTTATGAACAGATTTGGCAAGAAAATGCCTTTCACATGTACATACATGAGCCAACGTATGTTAAGACATAGATCTTCAAATAAAAAAGAAATGCACTTGTCCATGTAGTCAACATAAAGCATCCCTACACATCTTCTCTATGTCTGCAGTTGGCACCCATCTGATGTGCAGAGTTGCATCTCAACCTCACGTCTCGATTATAAGGCCAAGGAATAGATATTGTTGGCGTTTAAACAGCATTCAAAACAATCTATTATCTCAGTCTTTAAAATAACAGCCCATGGTCTTTACTTTACAGTGAAACATCAAAAAGTTGTCGCATGGTTGGCTGAGGTTTTTTTTTACGGGGCGTTCTCTTGGGTTGAAGCAACGGTTGGTCTGGCGTTGAGGTACTCCAGGACAAAAACCTGCAGGATCTTGTTGAGGTTCTGAATGGTGGAGCGATCCAGGTTCTGCTCGTTGTCGTCAAACGTGTGCCACACAGACGGGAACGGCGACGGGATGAGGTGGAGGATGCGCACACCTGACAGAGAGGCACAGGAAGGTAAACATTCAACAGAGCTGCACGGTATACCACAGAAATCATATTTTAAGTATTTAGTGTGTTACCTCTGTTTAGGAATGGTAAGTGATCATCTTGTATGTGGCCAACAGGTACATCAGGCCAGAAATATTCTACACTGGTGGGATGATTCACAAGCTGGTTCATGGAGTGTAAACGCTTTTCTGAGGATGTAAGAAGGAGAACATCATTTTATCAATAGTTTGATAAATCAACAGTTTAAGGATGAGCTGAGGCTGTGGTTTGTTTTCTAGGTCTGGTTTGATCACTTTTGATTTGAAGCAAACAACCCCGTAAATCAAATTTTATTTTATAATGTTGTTTATTTTAAAATGCTGATGGGTGCACAGGAAAAACGGGACGTCCCCTTTTTAGAACCTTCAAGTATATACAATTTAAGCAACTTTCTATTTCTACTCCAGTCCACTACAGAGGCAAATATTGTACTTTTTACTTTACTTCCAATAATATAACTTGGACGTTAGATCAAGTGAACAATATGATCTCCATAGACCCTCATATGTAGTTTCAGTTGCTGACTGGACCTTCACAGGTCCACAGGGTTTTATTTAGGTTATCAGCAAAAAACACTTCAGGAGCCCCTGAAGTCCTGGAAGACATGTTTTCTTTTTTGTTTTGTTGCACACATAATAATGTGTTTGTACAAATTATCATCTTTTGTGTAGACAGTTGATCTTTGGGGTCTTTGAACTTTTTTATTTGAATTGTTTCAACTTTTGATACTTTGAGTGCGTTTGATGCTAATCCTATGTACTTTTACCAAAGCACAACTTCAAATACAGTACTTTTACTTCTACTGCTGATTAATGACTTGTGATTACACCTTCAACAAAGTAAACAGACCTACTCAGTGAATTAAAGTTCTAACAAAACATCCGATTATTCACCAATGCTCTGCAGTCTGGAGAGCCAGTGCTTTGTGATGGGGAACTGGTTGCCAAAACGTGGACTTGGAGCCCCGATCAGGTCCAACAACACAAACAGATCCTGCAGGAGAAGGAACAGAGAGAGGGGGAGCGACCGTGAGGCACCATCCCGAAGATAAGTCCCCCACGAGAAGCCCACTCCCATAGTAATCGCGGCATGGTTGGTGCAACACACTGACATCAGTCTCTGCTATCTCTGCAAGGCGCACAAAAACCCCTTTGTGTGTCTACAGGCCTGCACACACACTAGCTTCTTTAAGATACCGTCTGCTTTATCTCTGTCTGTCCCCACAGGAATGTCTACATTTGTTGATAAATAGTTGGGCTATCTCTCCAAAGCCCGGATACAAAAACTTACACCAATTAATTGTTATCATACGCTGCATAATAAATGATGTTTGTTATCCTCCCCAGATGATAAATTGTGTGGCACTGAAGCACAAATCTATGTAAGACATGCAGCCCCCTTGCTGAGGTGCCTGTGAGGGCTGTGTGTGTTAGAGGAGATCAGGGCTAAGCAGATTGTCCTGAAACTGATGTGGGCTAACAAAGGGATGATCTTAAGTGTGATAAAGTGATTATGATAATCTATGGTAGTTTGGGCGGCGAAGGGTAAGTGGTAAGATGGAACTGTGACGTACAATGCCGTGGAGTTGGTTGGTGTCCGTGGCTCCGGCGGGGTGTGGGGTGGTCTCCATCTTCTGGGCCAGGTGGCGGGAGCCATACAGGGAGTCGGTGGGGGTCCACTGGAAAAGAGCCTCCTCTCCATCGAAGAAGAGCAACTGCAGGGTCAGGTCGGGACTGGAAATCTACACGGGAGGTAAAAAGAAGTCAGTCCCGTGCCACAAGAGTTTACATTCAAAGAGTTCTGCCGCCCCCTACTGGTTATGAGAGTATAGTGACACAGACACTGCCTGAGGTTTTCTTTCTGTCTCTAATTTTGCAAGAAAAAAAAAAAAAAATCTTCCATAATAGTGAGTCATTCATCAGCTGTGATATTGATTATGCATCCGCTTCCACGGTAGTATTGGTATTCAAGTGTGATTCCTACTCCCACTGTGACCTTTTTTGACAGACGGCTGAGTAACACATCCGTTGGCCCTGTCACAGGCGCTGTCACCGTACGCCCAGTAGACAGGGGCCTGAGCTCAACTGTGAATCAGAGAAAGGGCAAAGAGCAAGCTACATGAATACTAAGTGTTTTTCCTTATGAGACTCTTGTTTGTAGTGCAAGTAAATATTTTTGATGGCAAATTTGTACTAATTCCTATAAACATAATACAATAATTACAGCTTTCGGATTAGGAATGTTGTTGTTGGGTGTCTAATGTAAAATAATTTAGAGAATATCCTCAAGCCTTTGCCAACGAAGTGAAAAATACATTTTACGAATATTGAGCAAAACCATAAACCTTTAGTCGACTCACTCAATGAAAATGCTTAGAGGATAAGGCTGGCAAAATTATATATTTTTCTTATTGTGAACAAATCCCATACTTTCTGTGTAGGTGAAGTCTGATTTGGAATATTTGTCTGTGCCATAGTGCTCCAGTGTTGCTAATGACTGTTAACACATTATCTGTGAGGCCACGCTGGGTGACGTGTTTTTTTCATCAACATCAATATAGTTCAGGTTACGGTCAATATAATTTGGGTGCGTATTAATTTGTGGGAGAAAATAGTCCCGGAAATTTCCAAAATCGCACTGTGCACTGTGGTTTTAATAACTTAAGCCAAAAATGGCAACGTCCAGCTATCATAAGAAATCAATTGTGCCAACAGGAGAAATAAAGATAACACCAACCGCATTATTGAAATTAAACTAATTTACCTTGCAGCCTAGGATGTGTGTTGCTAGTACCACTAAGGTCAGACTCGCCCAATCCAAAACCTGATCCATGATATAGGGAAAATCTACAATGAAGTTCACCCAGTTCCTGCAACCAGTGATGTTTGGACTTGTTTTTTGACGTAGCTGTTGTAAGACTTGCCTGTGATTCATGATCACGACTCGTCATTGCTAGTCACGACCACACAAGCTAATATACACCTCAAAAAGTATCATTGAAAAGCCCACACAGACAGACAGACAGACAGACAGACAGATCCGTCATGCATTATGTAACTTTAAATCACATGCTACAGGTCACCACCTTCTGAGCTTTCAGTTCTTCATCCAGGGCGCGTGCCAGCTCCAACATCATGGCACAGGGGACGGCCGAATCAGTGGCCCCTTGGAACTCCCTCCCGTGCCATTGGGGTGGGTAGTACTTGGAATCGTAGTGACAGGCCAGGACCAGGCGGCGCTTGGCTGCCGGGTTGAGGGTGGCAATTAAGTTAGTGAACGACAGGGGCCCGTATGGTGTTTGTGAGACAAACTTATCCTCCGTCACTTCCCAGCCTGCTCCGAGGGAAGCGAAGGTTGTTTTGATATGCTATGAACACACACAGGTATTACTCGTTACTAATGAGCATTCAGCAAGAACACTAATTTACGTTGATTCAGGTTCTCAGTTGACACTAATTTCTGTTTTCCTTGAGGTAAAAGCAACTAGATTTATCACTTTTTCTTGGCATTTACTACAAAATATGGTTGTATCACGACACAGTTCATGTTTCAAGGTTGGTTACATATTTGCCGGTGTAAATGTTTCTGTATCTGAAATACAGATACACTGAGAATAAACTCACCTCCTGCACGGTCTGACTGCCTGCAGAGCCTGGATACCTGGTTACCAACAGCGGCCTCAAGTCCCTCAGCCACATCTGTGCCAGGTCAGTGTGAGACACGGCGGTGCGGACCTCATCTTGTGATAGAGTGAGAGCTCGGTGATGGAGCTGAACACAACCAAAGGACAAAACAAACAAAATGGATGAGAAGTAGAAATGGGCTCAATTGCAGTGTTGCAAACAGGGTATGGATCACGAAATATTATAAACCAGTGTTAGCTCCTATTTTCAGTCAGTGTCAGCAATAACGGAAATGTTTCAACAGCTCTTCCCGTCAGAGCAGTGGAAGTCTTCATTTGATGCATTTAAATTGAGCAACAAGATGATTGACAAATAGCATACAGAGCCAATGAGCTCAGTGTGTCACAACACTCACATGTTGGTGGAAAACGGTCACTACGTCTGCCAAGAGTGGAATTTTAATTTTTTTTCGAGTTTAAAGGTGCACTATGTAGTTTTGTGTTTTTTGTGTTTTGGGTGTTCTAGGGACGTAATGGTCCTCCGGGAACAGCTTTTTATTCAGTTACAGAAAAAAAAAGAAGTCTGAGTCTGTATAACCACCTCATTAATATTATAAATATAAACATTCTGAGTTTGAATTAACTCTCTTTAACTACACAGTGTCCCTTTAAAGTTGCACGGGAGATAAAAAAAAAGGTTTACATGTAAAGAAAAGCAATTTGATCTTGTGCTAAAATTTGTATCAAGAACTGTGTTTCAGATGAGCTGAGGACTTCACTCGAACAGCTCCTCAGAGAGAGACATAAGGACTACTCAGACAGTGTGAATAGACATTGATTGAATGGGTTCAGATTCACACAAGGGCTACTTTAGAAAAACAGGCAACTAAATAAAGAGGCAGAGAAGTGTAGAGTGCTTGTCAACATGCTATTCTATTCTCTTGTTCTGGGAAATAGGCATGATTGTAGCAGATTAACCGGTTTGTGCAATCCAACCAATGACAGCATGGATTTGGATTCAGGTTTCAAGCTGTAAGGGTCGAACGGATGCATGCTAAATTGCAGCCACGGGTTGAAAAAACATATTGATCCTCCGATCCCATGGCTCCTTTTTTCATTTGGTCTCAAAGTTCACCTGCTGAGAGCTGTGGTTGTCTTAGTAACAGACAGAACCCAGAGGATAGTCAAAGTTATTCAATAACGGGGCCTATTGGTAGTGCTTAATTGTTGATGTGACAATTTTTTAAATTACCAATCATTGTGTTTTTGTTTTTTTTAAGAGTGAATTAATGGATTTGTCAGAAAACAGCTGAAAGAAAACCCATACTATCTGACTATACTATATATACTACATACAGCCAAAGCCCAAGTTGACATCTTCTAATAGACATTTAATTCACTGTGACATAACGGGGTTAGGGTTAGCAAATCATTGCAATTTAGAAGCAGGAACCAGCACATGTTGGTCATTTTCGCTTGAAATCTAATTTAGCTCTTCTGACAGAATAATCGTTTATAGGAAATCATAGGAGACATTCGTTCTTCCTCCTAATTTGGTTTCACTTTACTGACTCTGGAAACAGGAGAGGGCACATTCCTCTACTCTGGTCATTACAATCGAAGCATAAACATGCTCTTACAAAAGCTGTTCACAGTATACTTGCGCCAAAACTTTCTGAGTCGAACACGAGTCCTGTAATTACAGAACAGCACACAGTGCACACAGTATAATTATGTGGTCACACAGACTGACTGTGGTCCTCCAAAGAGCTGGGGCGCACTGGGCTCAGAGAGGGTTAAAAGGGGGTCCACTTAAGGTCTATAAATACCAAGACCTGCAATTGGAGGATCAACGACGATGACTGTGCTGCCATAGCAACTAGGCAAAGAGGAGAGGAGAAGAAGAGCATAAATGAGGAACATGAATGGCCAGGCATACCCAGGTGCATCTCAAGAGAATTACACAACAGTGCCGGGAGAGAGTGTAGAGTGCTGGAATATCATGAATGAATATATACATGTAGGTATATGTCCGAACTGAATTTGGGAGCTTTTCCTTTTCTCATATTGAAAAGGTCAAGTACAGGTAATCTCCATCTTAAACACATCATGTACAGGATTTAATGTAATCATTTTTCAAGCAATTTCAAATAGCCAAAGACAAAGACAACGGTTCAAGGTATTGGGTTCATATGTTTAAAAGTATAGAAAAAAGTAAATGAGATACTGAGAGTCAATTAATAATGGCACACATTAATTTAGCCATGTCAAAAGGAGGCTACAGGTTTCAGTTTTCTGAGTGTCTAAATAGAACATTATGACTGTCCTCCCACAATATGTGAGCAGATCCTCTGAATGTATTTACCTTTTCTTGCGTCCAGGGAATTCCGCCGCTGCTGTGGATGAGCGTCACCCAGACGGTCACAGTGTAAAATAAACGCATTGTGGAGGGAAAGTGGCCGCGCTCGGCCATCGTTGTTGACGCTCCTTTCCACATTCCTGTCTCTCCTCTGTGAGAGCTTACAGATCATGTGAAAGGCAGGAGGGAGGAGGACCCGAGGCTCTCTAAACCACAGCGCGTCACTATACTGCTATGTGTGCTTGTGTCTGTGTGTGTGTGTGTGTGTGTCTCTGTGTGTGTGTGTGTGTGTGTGTGTGCGTGCGTGTGTGTGTGTGGGATCTTCAGGAACCACATGGTTGACTAAGACATTGTAATAAGCACACATCTCACTGTGATAACTGCTGATTATCAACAACAGAACAACATATTTATAGCTGTAGGCTAAACGACTTATAGTCTTAGTGGACCCATGTCGGGAGCTTTGTGTTTGATAAAAAAACAAACAAACAAAAAGACAAAAAAACACATATTTCTTGTGAGTACATACAGGCTCTGGGCTTTTATATAAAAGCTCATATTTTTTTTATGAGTTTTTATGAGCTATTTGTTTGTCTGTGTTAAAGCTTAAATTACTGCTCTTTTTTAAAATAAATAAAAGTACATCACATGATTATATATTTATCTCCTTATTTTTTTTAATTATTTTTTTTTGCGAGCGGAAAGAGCCGCTCTTCGTACGTCCTACCACGTGGTATCACCGTCACGTGGTCAACCCGGAAGTCTGGTCTGTGTGCTACAAATGTAAACACGTTCCTGTCTAAAAAGTTACACTTTAGCTAACTCGGAAGTGTAGCGTCTTTTTTAAAAACACATATTTGTTGCGGCCGCGTGTGCTTTCCTCTGTGCGAGCAGTCATGGCCGAAGATGTGTGCTGCTTGAAGGCGCAGCTCAAGGAGAAAGAGACAGAGATTGCTGCTCTGAAGAATAAACTGGCACAACTGGAAAAGGTACGACACAGAGCTAACTGAATGAACGAATGAACGAATGAATGAATGAATGAATGGACGAAGGGTGACATTAGCTGTGCACATTTGCACGTAGAAATGTGTTTTTATAACCTATTTGCCTCAACTTATTTCCAGCAGTTTAGCATTCATGGTGCAGTTAACTACAGTGTTCTTAAAGGATATGGGTGCTTAGCTAACACAAAACAAGTCAGTGGCTCACTTAAATGTCTTTTCACATATAGAGAAATATAGTGTTAGGTGTAAAACGTGTTTTAAAGGGTCCAAACTCATCTGTATGTTTCAAATGACATAGAGCACACTTAACTCACTACAGCTGAAAAGGTACTTAGATTATACTTTCCACCAAAACTGAAAATTCACTCATTATCTGCTCAGTGTAATGCTGATGGAAGGCAGGGCAAAGTTTCATGTGTCCACAAAACATTTTTGGAGTGTCACAGCAAAACATAGTTGCAGCATTATCCAAAACAACTAAACAGATGGGGACTTATTTTGAAAATGTAAAAAAAAAGACACATCCAAAAGAAAACACAGAATGGCTTTATACGGGCTACAGCTCGTCTATGGAAATCCAAGCATCCAGAAGCCCAGATATCCGAAATATGATATATTGAAAAGATGTCATGTACACCCTTATCAAAGTTGAAAAATTTAATACTAAACTTGAAAACTTCAATAAGGGTATCAATCAACCTCAGCTGCCGAGCTAAAAGTGTTAGTATGCGTCTGAAGTGGTTGCAGTAGCTCGACTGCTTGTCGAAGGTGTCATAATGTTTTTTCACATCAATTTGGGATCTCAGGGCTTCTGGCGACTTTGATTATGCCTAATGTGGAACCATTTCATGCCTTCTCTCTGTAGTTTATTATTAAGTTAAGTTTGTTACGGAGAATGCTCTAACTCTGTTTGGCTTTGAAGCTCCAGATATGTTTTGTGGACTACAAAACTTCACCTGACTCTCCAATGTCATGTGAGTGAGTATATAATGACTGAATTTTCCTTTTTGGATGAACTTATCCTTTAATAAACTTAATAAAGCTCCCAAATAGCTCCTTATGTCAGGCATATGGGCTGTAAACCTATGTAAAGAGCACTATAGATGAAGCTCATTACTGTATATTGTAGAAGCAGACTGTAGAAGCAGACTGTAGAGGGCTGTTGTGCCACATGGCTCAAAGCGTCTAATAATTCTTCCCTGGTGTGATATCAGAGCCATGCCTCGGTGCTGCAGCTGCATGACAAAGTGACACTCCTAACCCCCATGAAAGCCAAAGCAGCCCTCAGCAATGAGGACATCATGCGGTACAGCAGACAGCTCCTCCTGCCTGAGCTGGGTGTACAAGGTACGGATGGCTACAGAGAGTGTCAATCTGATGTACAGTACAGTGAGCATTATGTGAAGTGAGGCTTATGGCAACAACTAAGTGAATCTTGATTGTCCACAGGTCAGCTAAACTTATCTAAGACATCGGTGCTGATTGTGGGCTGTGGAGGACTGGGCTGCCCACTGGCACAGTATCTGGCAGCAGCAGGCATTGGTGGGTAATCTAATTGATTAATTATCAGCTTGACCTTGTGGCAAACACATTAAATCTTAACCCTTCTGTCATTATGCTTGAAATAACTGTTCCATATTGGTGTAATTGTTGAGCTGTCATCATTTTCCTGTACGCATGGTCTAACGTTAGCAATCTAAGTGGCAAACTAGATGTAGATGTACCTGTAGCAATCAAAATGACCAATTTACATTCCCAAAAGAAATAAATGATGCTACTAATTTTTAGAGCTGTTTAATAAATACAAATGTTTACAGAGAGTTCTCTGGTAATATTCAAAACTTTTATTTTAAGATTTATTTTGTGAGTATGTTTTTCTGTTGATGTTTTTCTGTTGATGTATTAATTATATGAGCTGTTACCTCCGTTGATTTTAAACAACACTATGGCTGTATATCTAGCTGGGGGGGAAAACTGAGGAAAGGTGTGTAGGAAAGGGTTATAGAAGTTTGTGTGTAGAGTAACATTAGCCTACTGTCTGATGACACAACAGATAAACATTGGCCCCTGCTATCGGTAAATGCCATCTTGTTTGCCAATGGGCTTGGTAGCAGTCAACAAGGCAAAAGTCAGCTGATACATCGATGCATTCCTACAACTGAGAGAGGGCAATGAACAAGAACTATTGATAAAAAAAAAAGTGCAGAGGCCCTCTTTGTAAAATGTATACTCTGGTTATAGAACTTGATGTTCATGGTTTTCCCTTCTTTATCAGAGATTGACATTTACTCTAAAGCATTTCTGGCTGACCTGTTTTTCTCTCTGTCTCTGCAGGGCGGCTGGGCCTGCTGGACTACGACGAGGTGGAGCTCAGTAACCTGCACAGGCAGGTGCTTCATGGGGAGGAGAACCGGGGCCAAGCCAAGGCTCTGTCTGCTGCCAATGCAGTTAAAAGGTACTGAATGACAGTAGACAGAGGTCCAAAGCACTTTAATATCAGTATCATCCAAAAGGTCAAAAGAGCTTCTGAGAAATGTGCTCCTGCAGACAGACCTGAAACAGAGAAGTTAGTGTTTTGATGTTATTAGTAAGTGTTCTTTAACTATGATAATTGGTGTATTTCTAAGTGTTTTGTGACCCTTGCTGTATAAATGCACGCTGGCGCTCTCCAGTCTCACCGCAAGTTATATTTGGTTGTGTATTTCTCCCCAGTCTGCAAATATTGTGTAAACATGTTATTTTAGAGACAGCTGTTTTTGGTGCCTTTCTCCCGAACAGTGGGTCCACTGTGGTTACCCTACACATTGTAGCGCAAATGACCACATGAGGGCGCCATTTCTATGCCTAGTAAAGAACATGTACCGTGTTCTGCTGCATGTGTCACACAGATACTACCACCCTCTTACTTTCTATCGTAATTGTTCATCATTGATAATACTTAATGAATAATCTAAATACTACTTAGTGCATGGTACAATTCAAGTATTGAGTGATAACGCATGTTTTTGATCAAATGTACTTGTGACAGTTGAGGCAGACAGTAAAGATTAGGAGGGAGAGAGAAGAGTAGGGGCCGACATGTGACTAAAGATCCAAAGTCAGATTTAAAACTCACATGCTATTTGCGGTTTGATCTGGTATGGCCCTGATAACTGTTTTAAGATGGTTGTTAGGAATACTGTTCCGTTTGTATTACAGCTGCTAATCATGGAGGACCAAACCAGACTCCTTAGGAAGTTAATTGATATTTTTGTGTGTGACTTTATGTCTGCAGGTTGAACTCAACAGTTGAGTGTATTCCGTACCACCTGCAGCTCTCGCCAGGGAACGCCTTGCTACTCATTCAACAGTATCCTGCTGCAATGTGCAATGCTCTACGCTTTCCTGCCTATATATTGGGTTGGGAAATGTGTGAATGTGACTAAGCAGTGATATAAACTCCGTCTGTGATGACACCTTGACTTCGCTGACCTCATATATGACATTGTGGCTGATTGTTCAGACAATGTCCCCACTCGCTATCTGGTGAATGACGCCTGTGTGCTCAGTGGCAAGCCTCTGGTGTCAGCGAGTGCTCTGAGAATGGAGGGGCAGGTAAGTTAGAAATCTTGCATCACTGTAGCAACGTGCCTCTAGCTCTTCTCGATTTGTAATGCTACTTTATCTGGCTCTGTGTTAGAGATGCACAGATCAACTTTTCAGTACCAATCATTACTGATATGCGATACCGATACAAGTTACTGTCTTGCTTTTCTGGGTTTGAAGACTAAAATATCTCCAAACTAAGGACATATCCTTGAGTTAGCCAACTTTACTAACTTTCTAACTCAAATATGGGGACTATTGGATGTCTTTGTAGATCAGTTTAATTACAAATTAATAAATAAAATCCATTAGTACATATTTATAATTCTTAAAACACCACACTATGGAATCAGTGTATGTATGTGGACTGGTGACGCCTGTCTGATATCCAATGAGTGAATGAAGTCAGTATCTGTATCGATACTTATACTGGAATGGGTGTATCCCAACTCCACTGTGTCTCTGTGTGTAGCTGACTGTATATAACTACCGTGGAGGCCCCTGCTACAGATGTCTGTACCCAGTGCCCCCACCCCAAGAGACAGTGACCAACTGTTCTGATGGAGGGGTGTTAGGAGTGGGTGAGTCTTGTCCCCTTATTTACCTGGACACCATTAGCTTTGTGAAGAGACCAGTCTCTGTAAAAAAGACAGTTGTTGGTAAAAATGTTTCACTTCTCTTTAAGTTCCAGGGATAATGGGCTGCTTCCAAGCTTTGGAAGTCCTCAAGATCGCCTCTGGACAAGGGTGTATCCTTTTCCCTCCCAAATTACGTACAGTACCTTCTTTGGCGATTTTGTTGCTTTACATCAGGTTCTGTTCTGCTGAGTCCGCTGGATAAGTCAACACAGAACTGCTGATAGGGTTTTCATTGTAGCAAAGTTGGTAATAAAACCAAAAGATCCAGAAATGTTTTTCCTGTACTCTGCTGACTCCACATTAGCCATTTCCATGAGAGCTCTTATGACTCAGGTGTGTTTACAGTGTTCCCATGTTAATATTGAGACACAGAGAATAAACTTGTCCTATCCTGCCTTCTGTCACGGCAACACCTGGCTTCTTTTACGTCAGCCAGTGTTGCACAGTTTTACAATTTTGCAATGGTGTTCGCACAAAAATTGGAGAACATGACAACCAATTCTCTGATTCAAGCAACGTGGTGATGCTTTGCACAAAGTGGCCTTTTCCTTGACCGGGCGTGGAAGCTTCCTGCGGCCAGCAGCTGGTGATGTTCGATGCCCAAGACGCCAGATTCAGGTCCATCAAGTTGAGGCCCAAGCAGGCCGGCTGTGCAGTGTGCGGAGAAAACCCCAGTGTAACCCAGCTGGTGGACTACGAGGCTTTCTGTGGGGCTGCTGCCACGGATAAGGTTGGTCATAAGAGACACATTTTGACAGGAATTCTACTTCTTTAAGCGATAAGAAGCGTGTCTCGCATCGCTTTGCCATTCAACACAACACAGTTATTCTATAATCATAGGAGAAATCTCTCATTGCCTGATTTGCTGTGTGTTTCAGTGCCGCAAACTCAACCTCCTTTCCAGAGATCAGAGGATCACGGTACAGGTAGGGAACATATAACACAGAACAGTTGGCCATTGCGTGACTCCCTGTATTTAGCGCTGTTTATTGTATGATTACTCACAATTTTCCCCGTTTTCATTTGCATTCATAGACTGATTACATCTCAACGCTGACCCAGCCCCAAATGGGAAATGACTTAAAATTGCGCCTGCAGATTTTCTATGGGAAAGAATAATATGTTCTGTTTGGCACCGAGAGCAGTGGCAGTGGATTGTATCTGTTTATGTTTCTGCAGCATTGGCGCTTTCGAACCCGCTGAGTCATTAAGCGCAGAGATGGGGATCATGATTGATTGGACTGTAAGCGGGATCATGCTCAGGGCTCCAGTTAGAAATGGCTGTATTTCCTGTGATTTAAGGAAAAATAGTTAAAATGTTCATTACTCCACAAAAACCAAATCCAAGCAACATTTTAACATTTGCGCTGTAATTTTGGTCTCCCTGCAGATATACTTTTTTGTCTTTTTTTCCCCCAAAAGATAAAGCCACACCTCCCTTATTATAAAGTAATCAGTATTTGCACATTAATGGGTGTTTTATGTAATTCCAGGATTATAAATCAATCATGGACAATGCAGAGCCCCATCTCTTGTTGGACGTGCGCCCTCTTGTGGAAGTGGATATATGCCGCTTACCTTTCTCTCTCAGTATCCTTTTTGGAGATGGAGGCACATAATCAGTCTCACTTTGTCACAATTCTTAATTGTCTGTTCATGTTCATCCTGCTTCTCGCTTCCTGGTGATTATTCTCCTGATATTGTTGCCAGACATTCCCCTCTCAAGTTTAGAGGAGAGGAAGAGTGAACAGATCCGATTACTTCAGGAGAGGGTCAGCCAATTGAAACAGCAGATGGCAGGTGACTGCCGGCCTCCAGGTAACATGACAAAACACCATTTAGGCTCTGAACACGTTTGAAATGAACAGGCACGTAGAGCCACTCGTGCATATTCACAGTCCACTGTGTAGTCTCATACTGGCGGGCTGAATGCTTAGCCTGGACAGCTAGTAGCACGTTGTAATGGGGTTGCTAGGTGAGCCTTTTTCCAAAACAAGTACGGTCAAACCTGAGCAGCTGGCCTGCTTTTGAGAAATTAATATTCAAGATGTTATTTTGGTGATGTCGTGGATGTGCACTGTTGAGCTTTCTTTATCAATGAGCTAAATTTAGCCTTGTAGATTTTTGAGCGTCTTGGTTGTTTAATATGGGGTCTTTTTCCTGCATAGTCAGTGATCGAAAACAACTTTTTTCATTTGTGTGCAGATTTTTGTTTTTTACAGTGTTTGTCTTTGTTCTTTGATCATCGAAATTAGTTAAGGTTGAGTATATTGAATAAGATTAAAGGTGCAATATAGTTAGTTAGTTTTGAGGAAGAACATTTTAATGAGAAGAGACAAAATCTTCACTGATTTTCATATACTGAATAAACAAACTGTCCTCAGAGGACAGCACAGTTTCACATAATATTGTAAGTATAACCTTTCTGTGTTTGAATGTCTTTTACATGACCAAATCAGATCACATACACAATCATACACACAGTATACCATGTTAAATTCTTAGGTGTGTGGTTCCAGAACAAGTCTAACAAAGCAATGAATGAAATAAACATGAAACAGACAAATAGAATCTAGCAAACTGATCAAATTAATAAAATAAAAATATATAACATCAATCAAATATTTTCATTGTTAATCCTGCATTTCAAAGAAATGAACCAGTTAAACATTCTCACTAGCCATGACTTTTTTAGGTCTTTAAGATCGACTTGTTTTGCCAAACTTAGCTCTGTGTTTTCTCTCTGCTGCTTCCTCCAGTGTACGTGATCTGTAAGCTGGGCAATGACTCACAGAAGGCGGTGCAGGTCATGCAGAAGATGAGTGGATCAGAAGTGGACAGCATCACACTGAAAGACATCTGTGGAGGTCTAATGGCCTGGGCAGAGAAAATAGACCCCACGTTTCCACAGTATTAATGCAGTTTTAAAAAAATATGTTCCTGTTAATAAACTACGTTCTGTTTGTCATCCTTGTTGTTGTTGTTGTTGTTTTTTTTTTGTCTTGTTTGTTTGTGCATTGAACATCATGCTCTCAGGTAAATTGTCTTTAATGTCATTACTGGATTGCAAAACCTCACAAGTGGAACAATGGAACAGTTCCCAAAATGTGTTGTGTAATCTGCTGTGTATCTGTTCATCGAAAACACGAGCTGGCAGTTAGATAACACGTAAGCATCCTTGCAAAATCAAGTCCCTCTTCCTGTTTTTTAATGCCAATCCTTAGAAGTCCAGTTAATAGAACTGATAGCTTTCTCATATCTTAGAAATGAACACTTTCCCATGTCAGGGTCATTAAGCCGACACACAACCATATTTTTACCCTGTAAACCTCTGTTAAACTGTCAACACAGTAAAGACAAAAAAAGAGGCTGTGATCATTAATCTCTACTTTTACTTTCTATCTTTATTCACCAAAGCAAAGTGAAATGAATCCATCCCTCATTCTGATGGGGACACATATGGACCCCTTCGCGGCACCCTGTGGACTCCCTGGACCCCACTTTGGAAACCAGTGTGTTATAGAGCGATCCGGCTCGTGTTGAATAAAGTTTTTCCTTGGCATGACCAAGTTGAAATAACGGAAAAGAAGGGCACATGCGCACTGGCTCGAGCTCCGACGGAGGCGCCATTGCTTCACAGGCACTGTAGTTCAAGTTTTCTTCCTCGCGCATGGAAAGTCAGTTATGCGGAGGTAACAAAAAGACTCCAAGCCCCAGCCTCGGTCGCTGCTCTTTTTTTTTCCTCCTCGCCTAGCGGGGGGAGTAGTCACAGCTGGAAGGATAATAAGATGCGCATGAATTTACAATCTGGACTAAAAAGATAAGAGAAAATAAATGGACGGCTCGGTCAGCCTCAGCGCGCCTGTGTGTAGAACTTGTGTCGGTGTTTGTCACATTTAGGCTGCGGCGCCGCGCTCCGCCGTGCGACCTGAGGAAAGCGCAGAGTTATAAAGTTCAGGCTCTGCTTCCCTCAGTTGATGGAGTCACAAAGTTTCTTCAGTCCACTCACAATGGAGAGAAAAGCGCCCTTCGCTGACTGTGAAGGTAAAGTATCATCTCGCAAACATTTCGGGCGACGTTTGGTTTTTGAACGGGCTTTACGTTGAGAGTGTCGCCCTGCTGCAACAGAGTTCCCCCCCCGTGAATGTGTAAATTCAGCTCTTGTATAACTTGTTTTGCTGGCATTCTCGACACGGGTTTGTGATCTGCCAGCGAGCCAATCGAAAGTGGGAGGGGTGCAGATGTTCAGAAGCGCTCGGTTCCAGATGTTTGTGGAGGTTCGATTTCGTGTGAACACACAAATGATACGCCGTATCGACTTTTTTACGTGTGATTTCGGCTAATGTTGCGCACCAGAAGAAAAAAAGAAGCAGGCCTTATGAGGCAAGTTTGTGAAGTTTAGCAAAAGTCGAGAAAAAAAACAAAAACGTCGATAGTACAGTAAAGAGCAGAGACATTATAGAGTGAAATTAACGGTACTGTACACAAAAAAATAAATAAGTTGTTGCTCCTTTCACGGGCCATTAACGAAAGGGCAGTGCGAGCTAACTTTAAGCTAACCCTGGGAAGCACTTAGAACCAAAACAATACGAGGGAACATCAGCTCAGCAGAAGGCGTAATGCAGGTTCATGTATGAGATGGAAACGTTAGGTAGGTTAAGGATTTTCAGGTTTTATTTCAAAATAAATGATGATGCTGAGTGACTCTATGACATTCATGGTTCCTGCAGTCCATTAACTTAGAAGGCAGGTTGGTGCTTTTTAAATGAATTGAAATAAAAGGTGTTCACAAAGGGAAAAGAAAAATAGCTGTTCCTTTTCATACTGCTTCGCCCTACAACACAGCAGAATGAGAGTCTCATGAGGTGCACCGGTCACGTACTTCCTCTTTTGTACTCATAAAGGTGTACTTTTTCATTATAGGAGGAATACTACGCGTGATTGTCTCTCTTTCTCACACTGTGTGTGTGTGTGTGTGTGTGTTTGTGGTGACAGGCTTCCTGTGGTCGGAGTGGATTACTGACCTCGGTAAGGAGAGCGAGCACCACTCCAGGATATGAAGTTTGCTGCAGTGATTTTACTGCAGAAGTCTGCGGATTGTTCAGAGACTTCTTCTGCATCACCTGCCCATCTAGTGAATGAGTTGTGTGAGCTCAGGTGGGCGGATTGGCTATTACCCTCTTAATTTATAAAAAAAAAAACAAAAAACAAAAAGAACAATGTCACTTTGATAAAAAACACACAGCGCTGACTCACCACCACTGATGAGGACCAAAGATTCCCCCCACCCAGAGCCTGTCCTTCAGTAAAACCTCCACTCTTTAGCATTTCACGTTGCCATTGGAAGAAACCCAATGTCTGCCTCCTCTCCACCATCCTTACCTCGAGCCTTCCTCCACTCTCTCTATCCGCACCACCCGTCCTCGACGTCCACCCCGTCTCCATCGCCGAGCCCGCCCGGACCGCTCTACACGCGGCTGTCCAACGGCAGCCACAGCGTCCCCAGCCCCACCAATTCCCGCGGCTCCTTCCATGGGGTGTCCTTCCTGCTGCAGATAGGACTGACCAGAGAGACGGTGAACCTGGAGGCCAGTGACCTGACGCTGTCCTCCGTGAAGGACCTGGTGTGCTCCATTGTGGACCAGAAGGTAAGGGCCTTATCTCATGTGATTCACACTCAAATCGTTTTTCTCCCGTGTCAACTGAAGTGAAAAGCTTTCCCCCATACACATGCAGTCGTATTACAGTTAGCTTGTTTTCAGGCTTCAGCAGTAATACCAAAGGCAGTACAGAGCCATCATGATGCACGGACATGTGTTCTGCCATCTCCTACCATATTCATCTGTTTAGGTTTAGACATCTGGGCCTCGTGCCCCAAAATGACTCAAACACCGCAGAAGCATGCACACAACAGCGCTGGTGCCTCTTTAGTTACAGCACACAGTCTAGTGCTGCCAGTTATTTACATTGTGGTGTACAGTAATAATGCTGAACCGGCGTGATGCAAGTAAAGCGAATACATGCTCACATACACACACATATGCAGAACTGCTCTGCGGTTTTTGCCTGGCTTGTGTGATGTTGGACCCCTTTTGTTTTCCATGACATTTCAAACGTCTTGTTATGACACTGGAGTGTAGCCCCAGCATGAGAAGAGGCTGTAAGAATAAAAAGGCTGCATCATTCAACGTCATTTGCCATTTTCACTTTGGGTCATGTGAGATGATCCGATGTGCAAATCAATGGCGCCAGCTTAAATTTGCCTGTTCTTGTTCCTTTTGCTGAAAATGGTCATGCAACCCTAATCATGGTTTGTGTGTGTTTGTGAGGGTAACACATTTTAAATTTTGTTTCTAATTTGAAGCGGCACCAAATAATAAGCATTGTTAAACTACAACACCACAGATGTTCTGCAGTTTTTTTTAAGAAGTGGTTTCCTCTTCCAGCTAAATATGTTCATTGCACTACTACAGAAGATCAAATAGATCAAAGTATTTCACATAAACCGGAGCATTAAGCCAGCAGTGAATCCGTACAGTGTGAATTGAAAGTTGAGTCTTTAGCCAAATATATAGTATTTGTAAACAAATGAAGGTTATCCAAAGCTTTATCTCAGTAATTACATTCTTTGAGCCCATGGATGTGCACTTCATTGTTGTGTGGGATTAATGGTGTGCAAAGCCTGTGTCAGAATAATGAAATGGCTCCTGTGTGCATTCACACGTTGCTGTTTTTTTTTTTAACCTCTTGTGTGTAATGACGATTACCCCATTTCAGTCTGTGATTATCACTGATTGAATGGGGGTAACAAGGGTGATTAAACTTTCAGCACTTTCATCAGCCACCAGGATTCGAACAATCAGGTCAGTCAGAGCTACAGTACAGTGTGTTTGTGCAGGCTGTTAGAATGGAAATAAGTAAAAATGAATGAGGAACAAGCAAAAAAAAGTGGAAGACAGTGGTGGAGGATCTGTGTTGAGCCTGTGTCCTTTTGGTTTCATGTTGTCCAAGTTGACATTCCAGAGGAGCAGGGTAATGTTGTTGTTCTTTACGAGGTCTGCTGATTCTCACTAGCTAGTTATGAACAGTTTTGGTCTGTAGAGCAGAAAATCTCATCACTGCGCATATTTACATGGATCCTTTAACCTATTGGCATAGTTACTGGAATCTAACAAACAGGAAAAGGGTGGGAAATATGATGCTTTACAGACAATCCAGAACAAAAATCAGTGCATTCGTATAAATAAATGATAATCTACCGCCTATTGACTATGTGCAATTTTATCTCTTTGTATAATTTCATATCATATGATCATCTTAAGATGCCATGAAACGTAATAAGATATGACTAATATACGGCCAACAGTCATGGGAACTTTGAAAAGCTGTAAATACAATAAACATCTGAACATATTGTACATCCTTTTTATCATAATATACTGTACATCATCACCACGGAACATATCCAGCCCGTTCATCCACAGTTTAGAGCATTTCTTCGATTAAACACTGCCAAACGCAGTGTACTGCCTCAACTATTTCATGAAATCCAGCCATATGGCTTTGATATCAATGGAAAATGTGACTGTATGCCTTCTGTGCTCTCCAGTCCATCCCTGCCTCGCTTCTTGTTCTAAAATATGCATGACAATAGTGAGCCTTTTACTTAGTCCACTCGTCCCGGCCAACTTTTCCAGCTGACGATCTCTGACCCCAGCTCAGCCGTTGACAGACATCCCGGGATGTCTCCAGTCAGCAGAACATCAGGTGTCTGTCAGCAGAGGTGAGACAGGAAAATAGCTTCAGACTTCATATGGTAATATCTGCAGAGAGATGGAGTCTGGATGGAAGTGTATTCCCCCCTAGTGCTGCTGTTTCCTCCGCTGAGAGCTGGCCTGCTTCACAGAGTGACTCACCGCTCAGCCATGCAACAAACAGGGATGCTTATCCCGACTTAAATCTGTCCATTCATTGTCAGGTTTTCTGCTGAGTCAGCTGTTGTGAACTTTCACAGTGGGATTTAGTTGTATGTAAACCATGATATTAACCATGTTGACATCATCGTAGCCCTTCTTCCTGCTGATCATCTTGGTCTGGGTCACTGTGCCAGCGGGGCAAGTACCCAAATGCAGTCTTCTTAGTAGCGCATCATGGAAGCTGTGCTTTCAGGGAAGCTTGCAGACAGAGTTTGTCCACTGTGTGTCTTTGCTCTGGGTTGTTGCTAAAATGCAACCAAACTACATAACCATTTGATAGGAAAAGTAATGCTAGATTTATAGTCAACTCAAGGGTTAACAGGAATCCCACTCTAGATACAGTTTAGGTTTGGTTTTATAGTTGAGCGTCAGATTTCATCCTATGATATCACCGCCACACCGCTACACATGTATTTAATTAGCCTGTATTCACTACAGTAACTGTGTTTACACTCTTTGAGTTTGTGATACTTATAGAACTTTCCTCCATGTAATTGCTGTGTTTACCTCCATTTATTTGCATAAGGCCTGCAGTTTAATGGCTTTGCTAGATTTCTGTTACTGAGAGGAGAATTTTCTCAACTTCCTTATGTTAGAAGCGGTCAATTGGGATCAGTCACAGTTCTATGCGATACCTCTGTTGATGATTTGTGGATATATTTTTTAGATTGATTGTGGTGCACCCTTGCATCCTACACACGTAGCTGATGTAGGCACAATTCCTTGACGCAAAAGTATAAACCTTTCTTAATATTCATAATTCTCATTGCAGACTGGAGCTGCAACAATTAGTCGATCAAAAGAAGATTAAGCACCAATTTCAGTCATTTCTCAAGCAAAAATGTCAAACATTTGCTGTTCCCAGCATTTTAAATGTAGTGATATGGTGCTTTTCTTTGTCATTTATGATATTTAATGAAGAGTCTTTGGGTTTTGGGCAGTTGGTTGTATAAAAGAAGCATTGTAGAAACCAAAATACTGATTATTTGACTGAGAAAGTAATCGGCGTGTGAATCCTTAATGAAAATGGTCCTTTTGCAGCCTTTTTGCAGACTGTTGTTTCAGCGAGTATACACAGAAACATCATTTAGGCTGCTTGTATCTGCTTTTCGTTCTCTGTGTTCTCAAAGCTTGTGACCATAGCTTAAGGATAAAAAGCAGGTTTTATGGTGAAGTGAGGGCTTTACTTTGTTGCGCTTTTGCTTTTGTTAGTGCATGTTCCTTTTTCAGAGAATGGTCCTTGACTGGCTTGCCAAACTATAAGATGTGTGAGGTTTACTAGACATCGACATCATGACAAGCTAGCTCCATGTCCCATTTTCAATGAGCCTTTGCATTAAATATGCCTGTTGCTGACAGAAACCACTTTACAAATCATGGATATAAGCATGTGTGCTATAGCAGATGCATTCTGGACAGCTGTAAAACCACCAGATGTTTGCATGTGCTCTCGTTTATTGTGCATACTGTGTGAAGGCTTTAAGGTTGACATTTCATATCTTTCCTGAACCCTTTAGTTTTGAATCAGTCTCATTGTTTGACAGGGAGCAGTGCAGTCTGTTATAATAGCTGTGTATTGTATAGATTTAGTACGGTCCATTCCTCTTCCTGTTAAGGACTCAACCACATGACTTGGCCGGCATCCACAGTATAGATTTACTTTCTCTCTGCTCTCTGTGCTGATCTGAAGTTGGTTTTGATTGTAGTGGCTTGGACCACATTCACCAACTTTAGTGGTTAAGGTCAACCTGAGTCCGGGGCAACCTGATCTTGATAAGTTCAGCCTCAGTCTCTCAGAGAGCTGTTGTGGTTACTGCTCCTGCAATCTGCTGAATACTTTAAAAATGACTGTTTTAGTGTCATAATTTGGCACAAGGGTATCAGCATTGAGCCAAGCTCCTTGAAGACTGTGAGAAAGGATGAAGGAAGCCAGCTAGTGGGTGGTGGAGACCTTCCCAGTCGGGTGCCATCCAGCCCAGATCTAACTCATGACGGCCCCCAAGTGACAACATGCAGCTCAAAGCCTTGTTTCACTGGTTTGGTCCTGACTTCTGTGTCTGGTTTTTGGGCTTGATGAATGGCGCGAGATAAACATCCATAGCTTCTAGTTGTTGGGCTCTTCCTGTTTGGTGTCGCCTTAGTCCTCTTGTGCAGCCAGCAAGGGAGCAGTGGCGGGACAAAAGTTCACGACTCCCTGAGAATGACTCCCAGTTAGCCAGCTGGTCAGCCTGGACGGCCAGCCAGCTCCAGAGCATTCCTCTTCACCCAGGCATTTTTGGAGGATGATGTGATGTTGCTTGGGATGGGTGGGATTAGACTGCCTGGAAACTAAAATATTTGAATCTAAACACTTGCTTTGGTAGTGCTGAACATCTGACACATTTTGAGGGATGCCATGATGACAATCGCACGAACAACACAGTTTACAGGACTATATCTAATTACCTGCAAAGAAAAAATGCAATTTTCTGGTAAACGTTGGCAGGGAAAAATGTTTCTTATAAATGGGAGAATTTACAGTTCAGTTTGGCACCAGTTAAAAGTTGTTCTCACTATCAAAGGAGATGACAGAGCTTAGCAGGAGGAAGGAAATTTGAAGTCCTTTTGGCATAGGTAATGGAAAAAAAACGTTCAACCTTAGCCTCAAATGTTATTTTTATGAATACTTTAATTTTAGCGCATGTCCTTAGGATGTTGCTGCATTTTCACTCCAGCTGGAAAATGCTGTGAAAGGCAGCTGCCTCAGCCACAGGTTTCCCTACTGGTTTTGTCAGCGCCGTAACTCCCAGTCTCTGGTTGAGGGCTGTACAGCTGCCTCTGTAATTAGCGAGACAAAGGCCTTTTTGAGTCAGAAACAGGCTACAACATACAGTAAAAGAGCAGAGTATTATAAAAACAGAAAGGATTTGGATTGTTCTAAACCTTTTGAGTAATATCACTTGCATTATGCAAGGCTAGATCTTGGCAGAGCAAACAAGATCGGCTCAACATTCTTTTTTCAAGATTAATTAGATTGAGTTGTAACAGTTGGGACAGTCTCTTTGGTACATGATGGTTTTATAACAGGCTTTATTTGCTGTTTAGCAGAGGTTATTGTGTCTAAATGTGATCAGAAGTTTTAGCTTCAGAATATATAATCGATATATGACTGTAAGATCTTTACGTGGTGTTGAGGTTAGCTATAAAGATCGACCCTTTCAGGGAAAAAGTATCTATAGAAAGTAGCAGAAGGGGGAAAAAAGCTATACAGGCTAGAAAATGAGAAGAGAAAATAGCAAGTAAGAAGCGTGCAGATGGAAAATGGAGAAACTGCAGTTCACAATGACCAAAACTAACTGAAACACACGGGAAATAAATCACCACCATCTCCCTCCTTGCCTCCCTCCCTCCCTTCGACGGTATAAGCCCACATCTGCATGTTCCTATGGAGCTGGCTGCCATATTTCACCCAAGAGGACGTCCCAACATTGAGGGCTTTATGTGTGATATACATGAGGCCAGACATTTCCTGGAAAGCACATTCTGCTCTTTCGCAAGAAAAAACAGGTCACCCATGAGTCAAAACATTCACTGTTGGTATTGGTTCTGAATGCACACTGTTACGGCCATACCCTTAATCCAACTTTGATGGTTTTCTGCATGTATTTGTAGGCATACTGATATACTGTATTCCAACGCCACGGAGCTGACTAAATCGATATAATGATTGGGATTGCTGAACTCAAAAGCACACTTGCACAAGGAATCTATCAATTATCCCAGTCTTGGAGTAATTTGTGGAAAAGGGAGAGAGAGAAGAAAAAGGGGGAAAAAGATCTCTGAAGTTAAGTGAGCTAAGTAATTTCTACCATCTGCAGTGCACATTTCTGCCGCCTTGCTCCCCTCTAAATGTAAAGTGGCAAGGCAGAACACAGGGCCCAGCCACAAGACTCAGAGAATGACAGAGTGGTCCCTAACAGGGACAGGGGGGAGGGGGGGCTGAGACAGCCCTGTTGGCAGAGTAGGAGTTGTGGCCACTGCTGGAATCATCAATAGAAGATGCTGCCACCAAGTGCAGCTTTGCTTTGGATTTTTTGTGCTGCTAGGTTGCACAAATGCCCTTCACCATACTTGACTCTTGCCAGTGGCAGGAGATAATCTTGCATCACTCCAATCTCTGTTAATGCTGGCTCAATGGGCTTTGGATTGTGATTTTATTGAAGTGGTAGGCGGCAGTAATGATGAACCATTTAATACTCAGGAACCCTGGTGACTTTGTCCTTGTGAAGCCAGCCACGTGTTGTGATTTAGGAGCACTTCCTGAAAGAGACTCCCAATAGTTTCCATTCATAAATTTGTAACCATAGCATAACACTGTTGGCTGACAGAGGATATCTCATTTCCCTTATTAATTTACTCATTAACGACCCCTCTCCTGAAACTGAAGTTCTTACTTCACTGCACTCCATTGACAACCTCAGCACACTCAAAGTACTTCAACCATGAAAAATGCTGAAGAGGTGGGGACCAGTGACATGTCCACTGCCCTTTTAAAGTTATTAACCCTTGATTTTGAGACCTGGTTAATCACTAATGTCACCCTTACGAACTGGAGAGCTTCTCAACTCAAAATGCTAGCACAAACAGATGTTCTGATCACGATCTTAGCAGATGTGTTAGCATGCCAAAAATGTTTCCAGTGTCCCGCAATGAGGACCACATGGTCTCTGTTGTAGCTAGAGTCGTATCATCATGGCATTATTGATCCCTGCAGTAGGAGCAGGTTGCAGAATGTGTTAGTCTGTGTTGTTTTCTCAGTGCTGTTTGCCTTTCCTGTCTTTCAGCGAAGTGAGTGATCTGTCGAACTGATAGGAAGGTGGCAGGGGAAGTGCAATTACGTGTTGACTCAACGAGAATACAGCAAGAAACCTAATGTGCTAGGAAAGGAAAAAGGTCTTAAGTTTTTTTAAAAGCGCCACAGGTCGAATGGAAGGAAAAAGTCTTTTGATCTGAATTCCACTCTTGTTTGATTGGTTTGTCTGAGCATTTTTAAACCCAGGGGAAACAGTCAGCCACTCAGCATGACTCCTCCTGTCACTGTGTCTCCTTCTCCAGTCGCTGTTGGGTTAGTTCCCTTCAGAGCCGCTCCCTGTTTCCATATTCTCTCTGCTCCCGCTCTCCAATCTGCTGTGGTCGGTGAAGCAGCACAGCCTGTTCAGTCTGTGTGCCTGCGTTCGAATGGCTTTTCTCTGCACTGCACTTGCCATTATTCTTGTCTCTGTGTTTAAATGTTCAGAGAAATTGCCTTTTGGTGTGTCATGTTTTGAAGAAGGTGACAGCCTAAGTGTTGGAATTTGGCTCCACTGAGTGTTTAGTTTAGTTTTGTTAAGTTCTTTTACGTAGGTGCAATTGTAATTTGGTGATTCTGCTAATTCAAATAAAAAGGATGTCTGTTAATGTAAGGCCTCATTATTAATCATAAAGAAAGAGAAAACCTCAAGCAGTCCATGCTTGCCCACTTTCTGCAGCGCACAACCCGCAGCAATTATTAATGTGTCTGTTGAGCAACAGCAGCATGTTCTTACATCCTGCTATTACTGTGTACCTTCTGACCTCCCGCTCTACCAGAACAAGACAAAGTGCAGTCGCCATCAATCTCATGTAAAATTCCCCTCAGGTTCACCTGTTTATTTGCTCCGTGTGGAGGTGAATCTGGCGGCTGTCCCCTGGTATTCCAAGCCAGAGAAGGGAGATGGAGTGCATACTGCAGTATATCTCTGAGGCGGAGGTGCTGGCGGTGGATCGCTATGGGGCTATAACTCATCAGCAGTGTGCGGGGGCCTGGCCAAGCCTGTCTTAGATCACACTGCTCTCTTCCTGAGAGGCCTTAGATCCTGTGACTCAGCCTTCCTCTTCTCTGCTCAGCCCCTGACACTGTTAATGCATATAATACTCAGCTCTACTGAACACACAGATGCATGCAAGCAAAAACCAACACATGTGTAGGACGGTTTCCTTGAAGAGAGATGAGACATTTTCTGCCATGTATGTAAAATAAAATTGTGCTTTTAGGTCCAAAGCCAAGGCTCTCATCACGGATACAGTGTCTAGTAACCAAAAAAAATGACCTCACCACCATTATCTCCACTCAGCGCTTTTGCACTTCAGGCCAAATTGCCACAGAGGAGTATTGTTTCTCCTGATTCAAATAATCAAAAAGCCTGGTGAAATAATTGAGGTATTTTCTTTGGAGAGCAGCGTTTTGTAAAACCAGGAAGATATTTGGCTGTAAACCAGTAGCTATTGTGGTCAATGTAAATTGGGTAAGCGGTATAGCTTTGTTAGAGTCTCTTGATGATTGGAAGAGGTCTAGAATGACAGGTGTAGAGTCGTCTGCTACGCTGTGGTCTGGACAAGGCCCCTCAACCTTAGCTCGGTGGTTAGACTTGTGATTCCACCTTGTCTGCACCAGAAATGAACACACACATACACACACACACACACACACACACACACACACACACACACACACACACACACACACACACACACACACACGGTTGCATAGGCTGCAGTCACCCACACATGCTTGCAGTGAGAAGGGAAAAGGAATTAATTGCATATGAACATTTGGCACTTTTTCAAACCTCTGGGCCTCTCATCTTACGAGTCAGCTCTGCCTCAGCCAGGCTGCAGTGTTCACACTTCTCTGAAACATGCAGGGGAAAAGACAGAAAGGGAGAAGTGAGTGGTCTATGGCTCTCAGAAGTTGCTTTATCATGATGCTGCTTCAAAGCAGCGGCATTTAACAGGCAAAGTTACTGCTGAGTGGCGGTGAAGATTGTCAGCCTGCTTGGTGTGTGTTACACTTTGGATGGAGCATCGCTATGGTGTGATGCACTTTGAAATTGACTACAGTGCCAGATGTATTCCAAGTAAAGCTTTATTCCACGCTCTGCTGAAACTCAGATGTCACTCAGACTGGATCTGTTGTTTGGAAGCACACACTGCTGTGTTCCACAGCGATACAGCCCTCACACAGGACAACCTATGAATGAACCATGAGCCTCACTCTGCCACATGGAAAGAAACACGTTAGTCAGCCCCTAGACTGAGAAAGTCACAGCCTCTCTTGCCACACTCCCACCAAATGAGTTTCCTTTCCACTACATGTGGCTGCTGCTTCAGTTGATTACCCTCAGCGAAGTCTTCCTTCAGCAGCGGAAAAGAAGCTGACTTGACTCGAGGAGGAGCTCATGTGATGATTATGTGTATGTTGTGTGGAGTGATGGGATGAGTTTGTGTGATCCTGCAAGTGTACAAAGATGCCTGCTTGAATATAAAACATATGAGGGGAGTGCTTTGTCAAGCAGCTACACAGAGCCCCCACCCCCTTTTCTTTCTGCCTCCAGCTGTAGTGTGTTTTTCTTGGCCTGTGCCTGCAAACATAGGAGCAAATAGTTTTATGTAATGTACCACTGAAATGAAGCATGCATCTCTTGGCTTTCCTTTTCATGCACTGGCAGCAGAGCAGAAGGGAAGCTTAGTCACTGTTCTGAACTCATAATGGACTGTGGTCAGTAGATCTGCAGTATTTTATAATATAAAACAGCCTGCAAAATAAATTGTCTTATTCAGAGAATAGAACAGAGTGGTTTGTTTGAGGCTGTCACCTTGCATCACAAAGCTCTCTGATATGAAGAAATTGTATAAGCTTTGCACCAGTTGCAGTTGAATGAAGCTGTCATTAAAATCTAGGTTAATATTTGAAATGCATATATATCGGTTGGTTAGCAACAAAAAGTTGAGGTACACAACTGGCAAAGATTTAAGAGTTAATTTAGAAACAGTGTCTCTATTACAAAGGTTATTATATTATAAATTATATATTATATGAGTATTTTTTTTAAAGCAAATCAAGAATCTGAGAACATCTCTTATGCAGGTGTTACGCCCCTTGAGGGGATAGCATGTTTTTTTGGTGAGTGTTAATTTTAAACAGTGCAATGTTCCTTTTCCTGTTTCGTTTCCTTTTAGTTTACTGTTCATGAGAGCCCGACTGATACTGGATCTTTTTGGGCCAATGCTGAGCCAAAGCATATGCTATATACGCCAATGCTTTTTTGCAATGATTCCTCAGATGTGGATATCAAACACGTCTCACAATAATGAATTATCAAATGGAGACAGGATATTTTACACTTAACACTAAACTTAAACACAAAATGACGTCGGTACACTGAAACAGTGCACCAATGGGGCTTGGACATCATAATTACAAATAACCCCAAGCAATGTATTGCATTTTGCATCATGTTCTGTAAAAGTTATTCTTATCTGCACATATTAGACAATGTGTACGCCAATGCCATACATCTGTGATAGGCTAATATTGGCTGATGATAGAGGCTAACAAATATATGTAACAGGCTATACTGTACGTTGCACTGAGAGCCAAACTCTTAACTCACAGCTTCTTTGTTGATTGTGACACCTTTATATTTAATTCTCCACCAAGTCAGAGTTGCATTTACTAATTTGCAACAAAAGTCATTTGTTTTTTGACTTAACTTCAATTGAGCATGTGGTGCTGGATGGTGATATTGAGGAGGTTTTGGACCTTTAGCAGCAACGTTTTCCAGACTGGATATCTTCTGTTTGACCTACTGCCTGGTTGTTCCTTGTGTATTCAAAAAGGTCCCGTTCAACTTACTCAAAGTGTTTTCTGGTGCAAATAAAGCTTGGGCATTGTGTGCCTCAGCCAGTGTTTTGCTAATGTAACCCCCCAAAACACCTCGGTCTATCTTGTTATAGAATGTATAACTTTGCCTACCTTCGCTTGTTGCTGCACAGCATTTACCGATTTACTTATTGACCATCGTTTATCATTTGTAAAGGTCATGACAACAGGTTATGCATCAGTGTGTTATGGAAGTTGTTCATCTGTGCCATCGTTGCTATAGTAGCACTTCAGTACACTTTTCTGCTCACTGCTGATTCCAGTCAGCTCATTAAACTTGGAACATGCCTCTCCCTCAGAAAGAAAAAATAAAAATAATAATTTCTTAAAAAAATATTGGAGGGTATATTTTTGCTATGTAGCACATTTGTTTATACTGAATTCATACCTCCAGCACAGTGAGGCAATCTGCACTATCCAAGTAAATTATTTAAAATATTGAAGCCAAATTATATGGAAACTGTTAATGGAGGACCAAAATCACTTAATGTTGACCGATACAGTGGAAAACCAGAGTGCTCCCAGCGTGCCCTCTTTTGATGCCTCACTCCAAGTGACAAATAAATTATTTCAATGCCCAATTCTCATAATTGTACAGTTCGCTGCACATGTGTTTTTCGCACCATGCTGTGTGGAAAACTTTGTATTGCATTAATAATGTGAAATGAAAACAAATACAATCCCACTGTTGACTTTAATAGATTAACACAGTTTTCCACTCTGCGTTTGATGTGACTTGAACAAAGTAATTACGCAGTTTTCCCCCAAGGTTTCAAGTGAGCACATAATTGGATTTTCTAGTGCGTTCGTTTAACAACTTATTGAAGTATATTTTCCTCTGTTGTGGGCACTAACATACACCTCAAAGTCAAACAACTGTTTCCCCATTGTTTTGACATTAAAAGACATTTTCCTATTTGTGAAAGCCTCAGTGTGGCTCAGTGGAACGTATGGTTTCATGACTTACTGTGGAGCATGTTGATTCAGCACATGTTGCCTGTTAAATCTGCTGTACATCAAAACCCATCAAGCTGTGCCCGGAGTTATTTACCAAGTTTGAAAATAAATGCCATTGGATCCAACACTCTTGTTATTTTCTTCCTTTTAAAGTGTTCTACAGGCCTCTCCTCAAAAACAAAACATCAACAAATAGAATTCAACATCTTATCTCTTGGAAGGTCTGTCTGTGTTCTGTAATGGGGCACTTGCAGGGTTATCAGTCAATGGACTTATTTATCTGGTGAGAAAAAGCACCTTGTATCACACTGATCTTGTGACAGTCTTTATCTTTCTACCTCAAGCTAAATGAACAACAGCCTGAAACCTCCTGACTCCAGTTAAACGTTTCACAAGACCCCAGCAGTACCTTAATATATTTAGGTTGTGTCCTCTGTAAGAATGTTTGATAATGATAATACCCCCCACTGTTATAATGCCATAGCTTATCCATAATGCAGCATAAAAAACAATGAGCATTCTTTAGCCAGGGGCTAAGTGCCTGCTCAAGGACACCTCAGAAGTTGTTGCACAGTGAGACTCTTGCTCATTCACCTTCAACACAGTTTCTCAGCTGGACTTTGGACTTGAATTTGCATCAAGATGAAAACAGGTTTTTTCATCCACTTCAGCATTTTCAGATTTATTTCTCTAGGTGAACTGTCTGATTGAAATGCCGAAACAATAATAATATGCTAAAGATTTCTAGAATAGTGGGTATAGAAGTGTTTTTGGTTCAGGAATCTCACATAGTAAGATAACAAGGGTCTGGAGAAAATTTAACTAGCGAAAGGTTGGCTGTCCTTTGCTGCAATTTGATTGGCTGTGAGTTTGGAAAACATCATCCAAAAAGAAAAATAAGTAGTAAATCAAGGAATTAAATCTATTATGCCGCATAATGACTTTCTGTATTTGTGCTCCTTTGTCAACATATCTTTTTGCTTTAATTCTCTCAGGCCACCTTAATGTTTATACAGTGGGGGTCTGGCAAATCACATGACAGTGTGATGCCAGAGATCACATGACGATCATACAGAATCACACAACTGGCATTTTCAATGCATCCAATTTGAAGCATGTTCGTGAAAAGAGCCATTGTTGCTAATGCGAGTGGATAAAAGGGACAAAATGACTAGTCGGTTACAAAAAAAAAGCAGCGACAGTTTTGATAATCTTAGTCATTTTTAAGAAAAAAGAATAAGTATTTCCTAGTACCAATTTCTCAAATGTGAGAATGTTCTGCTTTTCCTCTTTAAATGTGACGGTAAACTGAATTTATTCAGATTATGGAGAGATGGTTGGACACGATGAGCTATTTGGGGACATAATTTTTAGCTATATGAAGCAAATAGCATTTTATTTTCTTACTTTTATAGATCAAATGATTAAAAGATTAATTGAAAAAATATTGTACGGACAGTGCTGGAATATACTGTAGCTAAGCTCATTAGTACCACACTTCATTTGCCTGGTGATTAGTCAATAGTTACTTTTCATTGAGAAACTAAAGGATTAGGTGGTTCTTGATGGGTCTTAAGCTAAATAAACTATTTTAAAACTCTTGGATTTGCTTGAAATATAACCTCACAAAGCTGAAGACAGGCTCTTTTCCTCAGCTCATTAAAGGTGCACTATGTAGTTTTGGAGAGGCAACTATAATCAGAAGAGGAAGATTTTTCATTCTTAAACTTAATAAACAAACCGTCTTCCTTTAAATGACTGAATAAAGTGAATTACCATATTGACCTTAAAGGACATCACAATGTCATACTTTTTCATTTTGATTATATTTGGGGAACCCGACACCTTTCTAGCTTCAAACAGTGTTCTGGGGACCTTATTTTCCTCTGATAAGAGCGTTTTTATTCAGTAATGGATAGACGTAATGTTTCTGAGTTTGTGTTTTTACCTCATTCCTATTGTAAACATTAAAGTTCTGAGTTTTAAAGATGCACTGACTACACAGTTCACCTTTAAATGTTTGACTTTTACGAGAAACGTGGTTTTCACAGGACAGTGGCGCTACAAGCATATGATGAGCTTACAGAATATGATGCACCAAACAGAACAAACTACCCAACAGTATATAAAATAGTTAAATTGAGCTAAACCTTAAACAAACACAGCATTAAAATGCAACATACACACTAATGTAGCAGTTAATCAAAATCACTGATAATAGTAAAACACTGACAGGGAACATTTTTACTTTTTACTTGTAATAGTTAAAGTTTACACTGATGATATTGCTAAGTAAGGTCTTTGATGCAGACCTTTACTTGGAGTAGAGTATTTTCACAGTGCGGTACTCATACTCATACTACTTAAAGAATAAGTTCACGCAAAAATGAAAATTCACTCATTATTTACTCACCACCATGCTGATGGAAAGTGAGCGCATAGTCCACAAAGCATTTCTGGAGTTTCACAGCAAAACAGCATTGTCCCAAACAACTTAAGGAGATGGAGACTTGTTTTAAGATTTAGGGGGGAAAAATAACAATGGTTCCATACAGCTGGTCTGGCATAATCCAAGTCCCTGGAAGCCCAGAGATCCCAAATTGATTTTAAAAGTCATTATTTACACCCTTGACATGCTGTCAAGCTAGTGCACCCACTTCAGACTTGATGCGCGCTGGCTACAGTGAAGGGAGTAAATAACGTCTTTTCAAATGTGATCTCTTGGCTTCTGGGAACTTGGATTATGCCGGAAAGAAAGTATAGAACAGTTTCATGCCTTTCTTTTTTCTTTTTTTTTTTTTCTACAGTTTTAAAAGAAGCCCCCATCTACTTCAATTGTTTAGGAGAATGTTGCAAAGTTGTTCCTCTGTGAAGCTCCAAAACATAAAACTGTTTTTATGAATAGCATTGTTCTCTTAGCTACACATGTATGCACAACCTTCAGCCCATGCAGATGGATCTGGAGCAGGACATTTTTCCTGTATCTGTCCTCCACATGTGTTGGGCCTGCTGCCAAACTAATAAAGGTGCGATGCAGCCTGAGGTCAAGCAGCATACTTTTCTTTACCGTAATCACATGGCCATTTGTCAGAGCCTGTGCACTCCTCAACACTGCTTCCCTTTAGCCACCCACCTCTGTCACACATCACACATACACCGAAACACCAACCTCATAATCGTGCAAACGCTATCCTGTTTCAACCAAAAAACTCAACTGTCCTCTGAGTGCCTTCACACATCAGTTTCGTGTTATTTCACAGTGATGGCAGAGAAATTCAGCAGAGCCTTGATCATAAGCCACAGCTTTTTTTTTCCAGTTCAATGTCACATTCATTATTATCTGTCCGGGGATGAGTTATGATTTACAAGTCACTTCCCTAATTTATTATGTTTAGCTTTACGATACAAATAATAGCAAAAGCTATTCAAGACAAAGCATCAATATTGCCCATTGTTTAATGGGCACACTTGGTTAATCAAACTAGATTGTTCTTTCATGGCTGTCTTGAGGTCATTTGTTTTTGGCTGGCAATGAAACAGGACCATATTTCAGATCTGTCCCACTCCCTGGCCCTCTCCCACCATCATCTGCCCTCTCCCCTCTTCCCTCCTCTCTCTCGCTTCTAACTCTCTTTCCTTATAACAGGATTTAGCATATCAATGCCGGATTAGTTCGTTTAACAAAAGCTTACTACTGCAAAGCCCCTTTCCACTCGTCTTTCCAGTCTGACTTGTGGACCTCACACACAGCTCCTCTGCGCCGGGGTCTTTGGTGTGTGTGTGTGGTCGCGGCTGCTTGGCTGAATGGATTTGCGTTTGAAGATGACAAAAGACATGCTTAGTCACTATGGGCCTCGGAGATGTATGCAGTAGCATGTGTGGGTGATGGTGTGTGAGGGTGCACATGTGTACAGGAGCACGGTGCAGGTTTATTTTCACGTGCATGTACTCTTGGAGCCTAAAACATGTGTGGATTGAGTGGTCTCTGCCTCATGCATGCATGCACCTACAGGTTAGCCATCCATTATTGCTTTATCTGTTTGATCTGAACAACACAACTGTTAAAATGTTAAAAAATGTGTCCTCAACCTGCCAATCTATTGTTCTTGTACCTTTGGCTTCCTCTTGCTTTAATGAAGCACGGAAAAAAGTAGTGTCCTCTGCCCTCGCAGCCGTTGCGTGCCGGCCTGCAGATGCTCCTGCTCTGGAATGGGACCTGTTCTGTACAGTGGAAAGTGTTGCACAGGACGCCAGGAGGGGGGTGACTACTGCTGGCTGGATTTGGGCATTAACCACATTTTTTGTGTGCGTGTGTGCGTGTGGGTTTGAGCGCAGGCGAGCTGAGGAAAACCCCACTGTGACACTTCAGCCGCCTCAGGAAGGATGCCCCCACTGCCTTTGGTGGTGTTGGTATGAGCTGCACAGCATTAATCAACTCAGAGGGTGACAGGGTTTAGGATGTAGGTATGTCAAAAGGAGGGGTCGACTTGGAAATGTTCCATTGTATGGGCACGTGCCTTGTGCTACACAGAAATTTCTCCTCACAAACAGTTTCTGTATTAGTATTAGCTTCTCATTTTTGCGTTTGCAATAGATTCGATGCAGGTGTTTTGGCAAACATGGCCATGGCGTCGTTAAGGGCGTTGACTGTATAGTTGTGACATCACAACCTTAAGCAAGTCCCGATGACCTGTTTAAAGGCCCAGTTTCTGAATACGAACTGTGTGCATTTTTTGTGGATTGGTACTTTTATGAATAGTAAATGGTCTTGCATTTTTATAGCGTCTTTCCAGTCTACTGACAGCTCAAAGTGCTTTACAATTCAGTGATGTTGATAGGTTTTCAATGTAGTGAGTCCCCGGGACCCACAGGTGGTGAGTTGAGTGGGTCCCTGGGAAATTCAATGGGTCCTGACTCCCCAGTTAAAAAAATGTATTTCTTTCTTATATTATTCTATTTCTTAAATTTTATTGAGTGATAAAATCCTTTAATGGTGGTATGATATGGTTATGATAAACGGATATATTTATGTATGTTCAAAATGTATCTGAAATTAAACAAATAAAATTCCAAATCTGAAAAGTTTATTGCAAAGCAACTGTCACAGTGGCATGACATTTGACATTCAAATCAAACAAATCAAATCAAATTTTTGTAGCAACATAAATAGCACCAAAATAAATTACTAAAATTCAAACAGTCTGCTGACCTGCAATAGGTTTTATCTTTTTCTTTGGTGGCATTTTTGCGTTCTCCTTTTCCTGCTTACTCGAGAAAAAACGGGATCTCGTTGGAAGTGCGATGTATGCGCAGACGCCGTTTGGGCATAACAAAATGGCGGCTGCCATTCAATGTAGTTTTCATCACCACCACCGGATTATGTTTTATTTATTTCATTACAGCACGTCCCCTAAACGTTAAAACATAATCGACACGAATGAGCACAGCATCGGTGGTGGTGGTGTTTTTTTAAAACAATTTTGGGTCGGGGTGATGATAAATGACACTTAAATATTAAATCTGTGTCTATAATAACCACACCCTGACATGTAAATGTGACATCTGTCTTGATTCGTTTATTTATAATATAATATTTTTTTACCATTAAATGTTATTTTATACATTATCATATTCTATAATGTTCTGTCATGGACTGTGTCACTTCACTGCTAACAGAAAAGAGAGCAGCTCACTGCCAGTTGCAGCTTCTTATCTTGATCTGCAGTCTTTGTTAATTTTTTGTCATGATTGTTATTAGTACTTAGATGATCAAAAATCACAGTTACATGTCAGGATGTGGTTATTATAGACAGATTAAATATTTAACTGTCATATGTCATCACAGTAACAGCGTTGCATACATTAGCAGCTGTAAACACATAAAAACATTATAAAACACATCATGTGGTTTGGTGTCGACCTGTATACTGAACGTATCAGGAGTAACCAACGTTTATAATCATCAGAGAACGTAACAGACATTGTTTTTGGTTGCTCTCCGTTTCCAGAGAATTCACAGAGAAGCTGGAGAAGTTTGTGACATTTCATCCCAGATTTTTGTGAGGAGTGAATTAAACGCCTGTCCCAAATAAACGCCTGGTCTGTTAAGTGATTGAAACAAATAAACGGCTATTATTTGGTATTTTACGGTAGATCCCGCATCATCCGCACGAGCTGAACAATAAATCCAACAGAGCAAGAGAGGCCAATCATCAGCCGGTCAGTCCCAAAGCCGGTGTCATGTTTGAAGCAGCAACAGGAGAGGGAGGGGGAGAGGAGGCAGCTGCAGCGAGCGCGGCCTAGAGCGGCCGGAGAAAGCGACTCCGGGCGCAGTAAGGCGTTTGTGCAAAACTGCAGAAAAAGTGTGGGTGTTGAACCCTCTCACCGGGAAAAGTGTGGGTGTTGAACCCTCTCACCGGGAAAAGTGTGGGTGTTAAAACACACACATCCCCCACGGGTGCTACACCCCTGGTTGAAATGAAATCAGCGAAATGCAGGCTCCACTTTCAGGCTGCCTCCAGTGTCAGGACAGGAAAGAACACACTTTATGTGCGTCTCTTAAAGGACTCCGGCATAATATATTGCGGCTAGTTGTTTTGGTAGCGGCTAAATTAGCATGTCGCGATACTTTGTACAGGGGATCACGTCTGCGGCGAGTAGATGCACAGAGGTTTGAAAGAGCACTTGTCCGGCCTGCTAACAACAAGGTTTCTTTTGCCAGTTACTGTGATTAAACACGAGTTGTTTAATGTTCACAATGTATCGTTTTTCATGGGAAAAATGAGGTGCGTCCCCGGGACGCATGGATAGTGAGTTTAGTGCGTCCTTTCAGATTTGAATGCGTCAGGGACGCAGGACGCGTGCTAGCAACATCACTGAATTAGGGGTGTCACGATTCTCCAAGTCCTCGATTAAATTACATTTTCAATTCTAAGGTTACGGTTCGATTCTCGATTTTTATATTTATTTTTTTTTAAAGCACAGGTTGCTATGCTCATTTTTAGACTAGACTTTTATGCAATGTAATACCCGACCTTTGTTTGCAATGTACCACACTACATTGTCAAATTTAAAACATTTATTAACAACATAATGTGACAATAACTTCAGTTGGAAACTTAAACAAAATAACCTGCCATCTAGTTTCTGCAGAGCTTGCAAACAACGCGAACGTTGTCAGCATAACTCACTGGAAATCCAAAATACCTCCACACCGGCGACTTCAGTGAAAGAGGAGGGGGTTCAAGTTATGTCTACGGGTCTCCTGCATCTGCAGTTGCCACTGTTGTAAGAGTTGTGTAGCCCCTTTCAGGAATAGGGCGGTGCGTGAGGTGTGTGTGCATAAGGTGTGTAAGGTGTGAGTGGGCGAGCAAGAGTGAGGGAGCATGCTTACGTGTGGAGAGTGAATGAATGGGAGAGGAAGGAGAAGCAAAAGGAGTAGCCGTAGTAGTGACAGCAATAAAGTGTACAATATAGTCTGCAGTTTGGCTGTGAATAAAGGCGACGGCTAGATACAGCAAAGCTCTGGTCGAGTATTATTTCTCGACCAGATTAACACATGAAAGGGGTTCACCGTGAACGTAAACACAAACTTCGGCCCTGGAGAAAATCATCTCCCCTGTGCTTCCCGACCACGGCCCGGGAGCCGAACAGGAATGGTGTAACACCATGCTATCGTTTGGCTGGCTGTAGCTAATAGCTACTGGCTTCGCTAGTCGCTAAGTTAGAGGAGGTTGACTTGCAGCACTTCAACACACGTGTATTTTTTTCTGCTTGGCAAGACGACCGGACGTGACATGGGGGTGTGGCAGCATCGACAATTCCATTTTTTAATTCGAAGTTCGAGATTGTGACTTAATTTCGGTCGATTCAATGTGACACCCTTATTTACAATACGTGCCACATTCACCCATTCACACACACATTCATACGCTGATGGCGGAGGCTGCCATGCAAGGCGCAAACTGCTCATCAGGAGCAATTTGGGGTTCAGTATTTTGCTCAAGGGCTCTTCAACATGCAGCTGGGGGGAGCTGGGATTCGAACCATCGACCTTCCGATTTTCAGACGACCCGCTCTACCTCCTGAGCTACGTATAGTATTTACATAGCACTTAAACCTGCTTTACAATCAAACAAGACAGGAATTCTCAGTTTCCAAAATATGGAACCTTTAAGATATCGGCCAGTGAGTTATCAACCTCAAGGCCAATATATTGGAGGTGAATGAAATACATTCTCAACTGGAACATTCAGCAACAGTGTATCTTTCCAAAAATAATATCCTGGCTCCACTATGCCTTACAATGCAACTGCTGCATACCATCTATATCGAGGAATACTGATGCTTCTATTGCATGTTGTTTTTTCTGACAGCAACGCTATAGACAGTTTATTAATACTATTCTAAGCAACCACTGCTTTGTGGGTCTTTCATGGGAAAAAACCATTGCTGTACATGAGGTAATGTGTTGTGTTATGATGCTTTCCTTCGGTGACCCCTGAAGGGAAATTGTTCTACTGGGAGATCGAATTGTAGGTTAGGGGGCAGAAGCTTCAGGTCCTTTGTATGGCTTTCTCACAGTTGAACAACTCGTCCATTCCTGAAACCTAGAGCAAGCCTTGGTAGCCATCAGCGTCTGTTGCAAATTACATTCTTGCCTCCTGATAGACCATTCTTCTGGCTCTGTTTACGCGAGTCATCTGATACACCCATGTTTTCCTGAGCACATCAATCTGTCTCACTGTCTCTCGATCTGTGTTTTTTGGCAGATGAAAGGCTCCAGGTGTCTTGTGCGGCTCATGCCTAGACACTTTGCCAACCGCAGTGCTCCTGGGCCATAATGGCATTGTTCTATGTGGCCCATTGTGTGTGACCCTAGTTCAGGGGGAAACAGCTGGTGGATCCTCCAGTACCAGCCTACTTGGCATCAAGACTGGGCTCAAGCCTCGGTGTAAAATTACTGTGCCTCAATTCCAACTTTGATACAAACCATGTGTGACAGCTCTGAACATCCATCTACTGTTGATCAGATTTTTCCGCACTGTCAGGTTTGCAAAGTGCTGTGCGGAACATGAGAGCAAACCTCCCCATGGTACTCAAAACACTATATGCTCTATACTTTTTGTGTATGTATAAATATTTATTTTTATGATATGTAATGTAATTTGGTTGTAGCCCTTCCTTGTATCCATCACTCTCTATGAGGCTTTGGGCTGCCCTCAGAACAGGAAGTGACTCAGTATTGACTGGCGCTGCACTTCCTGTGAGCTGATTCTCCTCTACTCCTCTCAGGATGTTTACCTCCTCCTCCTCCCTCGTCTCCCTCTCCCACCCTCCTCTCCGCCCTCTTCCTTCATGTGATCACGTGACTTTACGTCTGTGCGCTCAACTCCAGGTCAGACCTGGCTCTTCTAGGTTTAGTTTGGCCTAGACATCGTCTGTGATGGGGACTGACAAGTCTTTCTATGTTATCCAGCAAGGTTATTGTGCTTGCTTATTTGACGTGATTTTGAGGTAGTTTTGAATGATTATTTCATGTTTGCATGACGGCATCATTGTATTCATGGAAGCAATGTGAAAAAAAGGACTCATGGAGAGAGAACATGAGTTCTAAGACTTGAAATGTGTAATTTATGTCTAACTTAGATGGTGTTAGGTGTACTGTAAATGGCCATCAATCTTCACTGAGGGGTTCTTTTAGTGGTATTCGGAGTAACATGGTCCATCTGTATCTCTAGCTCGTTCTTTGTCTCTTTGTTGCTGTATGATATGTGGACCCACCACAGCGCACCATTAGTGTCCTGATCTTCTGCTTACATATTACCTCCATCACTATTTATCAAGCTTAGAACTCCACTAACAGCTTTATCTTCACTTGTATCCCCACCTCTCTCCAGTTCCCAGAGTGCGGCTTTTTTGGCATGTACGACAAGATCCTGCTGTTCCGCCACGACTTGAACGACGAGAACATCCTGCAGAGGCTAACCTCAGCAGAAGACATCCACGAAGGAGACCTCATTGAGGTGGTGCTCTCTGGTATGTAAGCTGCAGTGAAATTGATTAATTTTTGAATGTGTCTTAATTTGACAATGTCAGAGATTTTGGCACACCGCTGTTCTCCATGTCAGATTAGTTAAAACAAAGTTGTATTAAAGCAGTGTTTTTTCTATTTTGACTTTGCTTTGTGTGGGTGGGCTACAGCTGTATTGGCTGGAGAGCTGCTATGGTTCTGGCCAGAACTAACTTTCTTCCCATCAGCAGCAGAGCTTCTAGCATCCTTTCTGATGTCCCTAAATCCTTGTCGGGTACTTGTAAAATGCTGATATTTTGACCTGATTTTCAGATGTTTGGGGTTGAAGTCTGTTGATCTTTGGTTTTAGGCAGATTACATGCATAATTTACTCTTGTTGGGAAGCTTTCATTGCACATACAGTAATGAAATGAGATGTAATCAACTCGAGTAACGTTATATTCACGTCAACTGTCTCTCCTCTCCTCCACCCACTCCGTGTATTTGCATAGTAATACAGGGCTAGCTTGCTAGTTAGCTTAACACTTAGCAAGTCTAATTCCTGAACAATAACTCATACAAGTCTTTACCGACATAACAGCAGTGCAATAAATACATTTAACATTGATTAGACGCAAAACCATGAAATACATATGACTTCTACACCAACAAATAAATAGCAGCGAGAAGTCTCTGAAAGAGATGGAAGCAGGAAAACACCTGTGACTTCAAAGTAAAAGTTCACATTAAAGGTCTTCAAACATAGATGTCTCAAAACGTGAAGAATTCACAACATAACATTGGCCATATGAACTATTTTGTTTCTTTCAAGGGAGGGGTGATGAGTCCTGTTGGGGAGGATTAGGGCCCCCACCAGGAAATAATAATATAATGATAATAAAAATGTATATTTGTATAGAAAGTTTCTTGACAAAGTTACAAAGTGCTTAAAAGGAAATAAAGTCAGACAAGGCTGATAAAATAAGCTTGTACAAAGAGAAAGGTTTTAAGAAGAGATTTAAAAGAAGCTAAGGACTTAGTGTGTCTTAGTTCAGTAGGAAGAGAGTTTGGGGGCTCTAATAATGAAAGCTTTATCCCCTTGGTCACTAACTGTGCCCTTGGAGTCCATGTCCACAGATCTCATTAGTATAGAGGGTATATACCAGGTCAGTGGGGGAAACACTCTAAAATGAGTTGCTGGTAAGCACTGTGGTGATATGTTGCTCTTGGCTATACAAAGGTACAGAAGAGCAAGGTGTTTTAATCATTATACCTGTCAATGTGAGTAACTTTAAATTCAAAAGACATATCCATAACAAGCTTTTTGACCTTCATGATAGAGATAGTCAAGAGGGGAAATTTCCCTGCAAGCAGCTGATAACACAAAAAATTCAAATTCTAAAGTATAGGACATGTGACCCATGTATTCAGATACTTAGTATTCAAAATGGGAAAAACAGAAATAGTTTTTATTTATCTTCTTACGCTCATGTCAGTTGAAATATCAGCAACGATTAATATACACTGTGTCCAAAAAAACTGAAGAAAGGTCTTGCTTCTTTAGACTTCCAAAACAGGAGATTTCCACCAAGCAGTGTAAACCAAGAGTTTTAAAGTCCAAACAACGGTCTAGAACTAATAAACTGGAAGCTTCATAGTTGACACCCCTTCCAGTAAACACAGCCTGTAGTGCCTTGTTGAAGGGCACTTCACTGAGTCAGATACTTGCTATAAGAGTCCTGCTCGCTTAAACTTCACGGCCCAAATAAAATATTATTGTGCAAACGAATGACTACAAGTGGATCACTCAACGCCCCGCTCGCCCACGCACCTGCTTTTTATTTTGTGATTATTTTTTTGCTTCTTTCTTCCTCATCAAAGTTTCCACTAGATCGTCCACCTCTCTAGCGGCCACGCAGGTGTTTGGTGTTTCTTTGTCGCTTCCTGCGATGAATGAATCAGCTTCCTGTGCGGTGCTGAGACCAGCGAATGGCTTAGAGTATCTGTTCTGCTCTAATCTGTTCTCCTGCTCCATCTGTCTCCATTGGGAAGCACCTGACACCACCTGTGCTGAATATCTCCCCCTCTCTCCTGGGCTGAGAGTATTGTTTGTGGGGATTTAGACATGGGATGATTGTATAGGTTCAGGATCTTAGGATACGTCAGGCATTAGGGCTGAGGAATGTAGACTAAAGACTGGAGAACTTCCTTCTTTTTGTTTCTGACTGTCTGTGTTTGTCTTGCGCTCTCTTTTGTGTCAGTCGCTGTTGCTCTCTTTCCCTCCTCGCTTTCTCTTATTCTAATCCCTCCTACCTCAACAAATCCATTCGCAGGTGTAAGCTCCACCAGCGGAGCCTGACAGTTTATAGCCTGAGATATGTATACCTGATGAAAACCGTCACAGAAGAGTCAGATCTCCAGATTTGCTACACACGTAGCACACACTGTTGTTTTAATTTTATCCAACACTCAAGAAACTTGGCTTTCTTCATGAGAGGGGCTTTGCAAGTCAGACACTTGATCTTTGTTTGAGAACTGAGAGATCCACGTCCCTAAGCCTTTCATTTGCTTCAGAGAAAATATGAACCTTTTTTCTGCCCCACAATTTGTCTCCTGTCATCTTCCGTTCAGTTTTCTTCCTAACCAACCTGTTGTTGGATTCTGTGGCTGTGGGAGAGAGACTGTCTGAATCTGCCTTTCGCTGCGAGAGGGAGGCAGAAGTGGCTTTTTCTTGGCTGCCGGCTCAAAGAAGAAGGCTTGTTTTTCCTGCAGTAAGTGATTGTAGTAGACCCGTGGAGTGTAAACATGCTCTGATGTGCGGGGTGGCCCTCGACGCAGCGGACACTGCACAGGCCATCTCGGCCCATGAGGTTTGACCGATTGTCCCTTTGTTCTGTTTTTCAACCCCTTGAGTTCACCTCAATTTCACAAGCTCCTTATTCAGCACTACTGCTGGGGTCAAATGGATATTCTCCAGTATCTTCTGTTTGTTGTAAATACGCCAAACTTGTTTTCGTCTGATGGAATCTTGCGACCTCCAAATGGGAACTCAAAGCAAACAGATGGTGCATTCATAAAAGCCTCTCTACTTGTGAAAAGCGCTGCGAAAAACAACGCGCAGAGTTTATGTTTACTGTTGTTTGATGCTAATTAGCAGGAAGAACATTGCACAACACTGCGATTGCAAAGAAGCGGCCAGTTGTTTTGCCGACGTGTGTGAAAAAGCTAATGAAAGCCGCCTTTCATGTGCCTGTGCCAGGGAGCTATGTTCAACCCCACTACATGTGACCTGCTGGACTTCTTTTTTTTCTTCTTCTTTCAAATCAAACCCAAACTGTGGAAATTTACCCAGTGGCCATCATTTTTCTCTGAAATAGAAACAAATGTGCCCTGAGTGTACAATCCGAAAAAAGGTTTGGACACTGTGAAAACGCAAATAAAAGCAGAATGCAATGATTTGCAATGATATTTCATGTTCAAAATGATAAACTGAATTGTTTTTTTTTGTAAATATACAGTCGTTAGGAATTTGATACCTGCAACATGAAAAGTCATCTTCCTGAACATGAGAAATGCTTAGGCACAGCACCCAAGCTGTTTTGGGCACCACCGAAGCTAAATGAATGTAAAATCAATGTGCAAAGCTAACTATATCACTTTTCTCAGATCTAATGGTTGTAGTCAGACCCCAGAGGAGTGTTCTTTTTTTTCTTTTACTTTTTGTAGACAGATGTAATAGTGGTCCAAAATGATGTGAAAGTGCATATTTTTTATCGAAAAATGTAAATATTTGCACCTATGTTTTCCTCAAACCTAGGTAATAACACCGAAAGCGAAAGCCACAGCGTCCCAGTATTTCTGGAATCGGGGTTGTATTAAAAGTGCCTCTTTGTGTCACCACACTTGCACGACTCCTTTCCTTTTTTTCAAGGCAGCTCTCTTTTCCTCTTTCATCTCTTCGGGTGTTTTTCTTCACTTGGCATGTTTTGTAGTATTAGCCTTAACTGAAAGCGCTGGAATTGGTGGCTTACCCTGTTACCCCTGCAGGAGGAACCTGCTCCCTGCGTCTTCACAAGCAGACCGGACTGCCTCTTTATGGAGTTCTCTGTCCTGATTGGATAAAGGGTGCAGGGATATCAGAAAGTATATTTTCTCTTTTACTGCATGAACTCAAAGAGGAGAGACATGACCAAACACTCTATAACAGTGATTACTGTTGGCACATGGAGCTATTTAACACTTATTTTGATAAGAAAATAACACTGATGGCATCTTTAATGGTGTGTGTAAAATTAGGGGTAGATGGACTATTGCCCCTGGCTGATTACCAGGCTGATACTAAGCATTTTTCAGATTATCAATATATGTGATTTTTCTGTCAGATTGCTGGTTGGTTACACATCGCGATTGAAAACACTGAATAATATAAACACTGAATATTCAGAATCTGCAAAGTCACTTTTAACTATATGTATCAAAGACATGTAGTGGAGAGGAAGTATAAAGTAGCAGAAAATTGCAGTACTCATGTAAAGTACATGAAAATTGTACTTGTTTGTGCATTCAATCACTGTTTTGACACAAAGAGTTGAAAAATATCGCTTCTCAGTCTCCTTGATTTCTAATAATCTGTAGGTATCGGCCCTGAAAAAGCCATATCATTGACCGCTAGTGTAAATATGAATATCTCAGAATTTCAATGCATTGTTCATACAAGTGACATTAAAATGAAGACAAATAATTTTAAGTTTGCTTCTATATTTGGATTGACCCTAAAATTAACCTTTGACCTGCCCTGCCTGTGAAAATGTTGGACTCTTTTTGTCAGATCAATGGATGCGACTGAGTCAGTGTTCAAGTTTTCCACCTTTTCTCTTTTTTAAGCCTGTATTGCTTATTGCTGTTCTCCTTTCTTTCATATGAAATGTACAGGTTTTAAGCAAAGGAACTGTTTTTTTTGTGGTCTCACATCTTATTTGTTGTTCAGGCCTGCATCTCATCACATAACAGCTGAGAATGTTCTCAGTTATTCGAGAGAAAAGAGATTGATTTGATTAAATCACCTCAAAGGAAATGAACTAACACACACACCATGACATCACACTGCACAGGTTTTGCTGGCTTAACTGGAGTGTAAAGATTAACCAATCCCTCGTTGGTCACTGCGGCTTCAGACATAAATGATTGCACAGGAGAGAGAACACTTTGCGCCGGCTCTGAGAGCCGAGAAGCTCCAGTCACACACACAAAGGTTTGGCAGCAGTTACCTCTATGTCTTACTCATCTTCAAAATCTTTGATGATTCACAGCCATGATTAACCAACTCTTGCTTCCAACAATGAGCTCACTGTGTCCGTTTGGTTCAAAGCAACAGATACGTGAAGGAGAAATAAGAGAGAGACAGGAAGAGAGTATCCACAGCTCTGTTGGTTTTAATATTATGTTCACAATAACAAAGATGGACTGATAGAACAGGATCATTCTGCATTTCTCTGGTGTCTTTTGGGTGTGACCTATCACTTTGATACTGTACATGGAATGCAGATGTTGCGCCCTCTACTGCAGCAGTGTAGATATGGCACCTGACTGAAGTCATACATGCATTTGTTTGTACCAGAGCATGTAGAGAGAATCTCATTACTTTTGAATTACTTTTTTCTACTTTACATCTTTTGTATTGGTTTTATTTTGAAAAGCTGTGTGAAACAGTTACCAAATATTTGTGAATAATGTGTCTCTTCTTGTCTTTTTGTCCTCTTTTCTCATGGTTTCCTTTGATTTTTCAGTTTCTTTAAAAAAATACAAACTTTTCTTTTTGCTTTGGCTAAGTTTGAGTTATTCAACCTGTGTATTGTTTCCAGCTCAAGCTACAGTTGAGGACTTCCAGATCCGACCCCATGCCCTTTATGTTCACTCCTACAAGGCACCGACCTTCTGCGACTACTGTGGGGAGATGCTATGGGGTCTCGTCCGGCAGGGGCTCAAATGTGAAGGTAAGAAATACATGTGCAAACATTTTGTTGAATGCTGCAGAACCCTGCTGTGTTAATTACCAAGCCTTTGAGCTAACCTACTTTAAGTAGGATGTTTAATGTATCGCAGGGAGAAAAATCAAGAATGGCACAGGCAAGCATTTGTAGACACACAAGATGTTCGACTTCAATTATATATCAGGGAGCTGTAACAGGAAAGACTTGGTCTGGGCACTGAAATCAGTGAAATGCTTAACATTCAGATCCAAATGGAATTATGGCACGTTGGCTTGCCTTTCATTTTCTGGATCAAATTAGAGTAATATTTAATTTTCACGTCATTAGGCTGCATTCGAAGTCCTCTCTGACTCTGACTTACATTCAAGTAGTTGAATTATTGCAACACTAGTCATGAATTCTATGATCTGTAGATCAGTGGAGCCATCATGTGGCTGATTTGTGAAGTAAAAATATGTTCATTACATTATCATGTTAAAAAACACAAGTGCAAGACAATACATGTTCACTATACAACAACAATAACAATAGCAAGATTTGGAAACATTAAAACACTACAACAATAACAACCAGAGTTCATTAGCTTAAGTGTCTGCGTATGTGTGAATTGAGTACATGATTGGGTTGATTTTGACCATGATTTCATCTTTTATAACTTGGTGCTCAAAAATGTGTCGCTCTAACAAATGGGTCTTAATCGCCAAATTAGAAGATCGATGTCAACTCTATCGGTCATCCTTGCTTTCCTCTCATTATCTGTGCGTTCATCTGGTGGTGGAACAATCTGTAAAACTTTTCACCCTCTGGGAAAATGAAAATGAATGACCCCTTAAGTTGGAACATTACCTCAGAAAGTCAGAGAAAAGTGTGGTACATAAGTTGCCGAGTTGATGCCATATGAGGCTAACATGGCAGGTGAAAGTTAACATTGGGTTGAAGGTTAGAAGGTTTTATCAAAGTGATTTATTGCATATCAAGTTTTGGCTCAAGTGTAATCAGTTATATGGTATTTTAGGTTGTAATCGTTAGCTGCCGACCACAAAGAGTGACCTGGAAATACATTGCCACATTGAACACAAGTTGGAAGAACAACTTTCAAACTTAGTGGGACCATCCGAGGAGCACCTGAATGCAGCATTTATGAGCACACTTTTATGAGCTATTTGAATGGTGATGCGCTACTATAGAACATTGACTACTTTGTACACTGAACTAGCATCAGTAAGACACAGTTTTGAAGTTTTCATGATGTTATAGTAAAGGTAACAAAATACCTTTTTGTCCTGTGCCTTCAGATATACACTATGTACAATAGTCTGTATAATTGATACTGCCTGTTTTGTGACTGATATAATTTGTGTTTTTCTTATTTTAAGGATGTGGGCTAAACTACCACAAACGCTGCGCCTTTAAGATCCCAAATAACTGTACTGGTGTCAGGAAGAGGAGATTGTCCAATGTCTCGCTGCCTGGTCCCTCCCTCTCAGTCCCTCGACCAGCACCTGCCGAAAATGCCGTGGTCGTCCTGGAAGAGGTGAGCTCTAATTGGAACGATAAAAATGTAGAAAACCCAAAATGATGCAAAAAATGTTATGAAAAGTTGGAAAGACAAGTCTGATCTGATGTAAAGATATATTTTTTCACTCCCTCACTTAAAATGAGCTGGCCGGAGTTGAGACAATATCCTAAATCAGCCTGGAAGTCAGGTGAATTGGCCAAGAATTTTAGGCAGGCAATCCGCATGCTGCTCACAAGCTTTGTCAACTGTTAAACGTGTATAAACTTATCAAATTTGTCTCTATTCCATGGGAAAATCTCCTGGGCCCTGTTGTAGCATACCACTGATGCAGAAAATTGAGTTGAGCTGCACGTGTCTCTCTCTCTGCGGAGAGATCCTCTGCGCGGTTTTATGAAACAGCTTTTGCATAAGCCTGCACTGGAATATTCCCCTCTTGTCTGCATCCTATCGAAAGGTCATCAGGAAATGTAATTATGCCAATTACATTAAAAATCCATCTGCTCACTTGTTCGCAGAAAAGAAAACTTCCCTCCAATTTTTGTGAGCTGTTTCCAGACTGCTCCATGTATTCATTCGAAATTAAAACTAAATGCTCATATGTGGTAAAACATGACAAATCTAATCACCTAGTTTCGACCACTGGGATCATGTTAACTATGCAGAATAATGCTAAGTCAGTCTGACAGATTTCTTTTTCCCTTCTCCCGCTTCTTTCTTTCTCTTCTTCTGCTGCCATGTCGTTATTCACTCTGTCTGTCCCCATCACTCAAACTCTCCCTTTGAGGCCATTCTCCCCTTATTCTTCCCCTCACTTCCTTCCTGCATATGGTTTTTAATTCTTCTTAACATCATTCAATCCTTCCGTCCTCCTGCAGCAGAGGTCCCATCAGGAGGCGGGGAAGCGGATCCTGTCTTGGAGCGGCAGGCCCATCTGGATGGAGAAGATGGTGCTGGGACGGGTTAAGGTGCCGCACACCTTCGCCATTCACACTTACACTCGTCCCACTATCTGCCAGTACTGCAAGCGTTTGCTCAAGGGTCTTTTTCGCCAGGGCATGCAGTGTAAAGGTAGGAAGGGTCTGTTTCAAAGATGTTGTGGTTCATTTTAAAACATTTTGGTGATATTTTTTTTTTTTTTCGTCTAGATTGCAAATTCAACTGCCATAAGCGATGTGCTTCAAAGGTACCTAGAGACTGTTTGGGGGAGGTGGACTTCAATGGAGGTAAGTTGTACATCCAGTTTTGATGTGACAGTTGTGTATATCTGATATTTGCAATTTTAAAAATATTTGCATGTTAAATGGACTTGTGTAGAGCCAGCCAGCCCTGGCCCAGACTCTGACACTACCATGGATACTATGGAGGTGGACAGTGGCGACTTGGATGGCAGCAGAGGACTGGATGACCCAGAGGAACCCTCCACACCAGATGAGAGGATGTTCGACATGGATTCTCCCTTCTTGGACAGAGAGAAGGATGAAGAGCCCATCAAGACTATCAGGTATGAAGATGTTGATTTAATTTGAGTGGCTGGCACCATGCGATTGTAGAAATTCTGTCGGTCAAGTGTAGGTGGCACTGTTAACTTCTCAGTTTCAGTCACTCACACCAGCTACCCAATTGAAGTCGGTGAATTAAAGAGTGACAGGAAACAAGAGTGAGAAGGGGAAGACATGCAAGAAAGGTCACCAGCCTGATTCGAATCGGGGACTTTGCATTTATGTTTTTAATCAGCAGGTCAAACTCACCAATTCCTATGTTTGTTATGTACCAGCATCATGAGTTTTATGTTTCCAGTGGTGCTTCTGCTGCAAACATAAAAAGCATCACTTCCTGTGCAGTATCAGGAAGGATCTACCAGACACTGGGTGGTTAGAAAACAAAGAAGAAAGGCTTCCTGAGTTGGCCGCATGCTGATTTGTATTTATTTATTTTTTTATTTAAGCTTTATTTAACCAGTAATGAGGTCACATTGAGATTCAAATTCATCCGTAAAAGAATTTAAAACAAGAATAGCACTCAGGAGATTGCATACCCCCCAAAATAATCTTTTAATTCAATCAAACGTACTTGGATATTGAACTTGATAGCCCTGAATCACACCCAATTTTAAACCAAGTTTTTGTGTTATGTCTATGTTTAAAAAAATCCTGGATCTGGAAATATCCAGATACACTCCAAAAAGTTACCAATCAATCACCCAACAGACCAACCAACAAACGGACACAGACCAATACATTACCACCTAGGCGGAGGTGATGAAAAGAAAGAGCAAATGACAGATTCATGAAATCATTAAAACATCTAGAGCCAGATTTACTTGTTTTCAAATCATATAGAATTTAAAATGTTTCAAGTGGGACCAGCTCTATAGATCTATATTTATAGATCTATATTTAGCTCTAAAACGTAATATCATATTCATCAAGTAAATCTTATTTTTTCTGTGTGTGTGTGTGTGTGTGTGTGTGTGTGTGTGTGTGTGTGTGTGTGTGTATGTGTGTGTGTGTGTCTCTAGCCCTTCCACAAGCAGCAACATCCCTCTGATGCGGGTGGTCCAGTCCATTAAACACACCAAGAGGCGGAGCTCCACTGTGGTGAAGGAGGGCTGGATGGTTCATTATACGAGCAGGGACAACCTGGTAAGACTGATAACCCTCATAAGCCCAACAAAAGGAGCCCAGTCTGAAAACGGACTGTGCTTAGCCTGTATGCTGGGGAAAACTCCTTCTCCAAAGCTGTTCACATGTGTTGAATTCAGCACAGAAGGTATTTTCCTCATGAAACAAAATCATTCAAAGAACTGTATTATATGTAGGTCTTACGTGTTTTCCCATTCGGGTTAACTCTGTGCTCGATCTCCCCATTTTTTTTAACAGCGGAAGAGACATTATTGGAGGCTAGACAGCAAGAGCCTGAGTCTCTTCCAGAATGACACCGGGGCCAAGTTCTACAAAGTAAGCATAAAACTATCATGTGTGCCTTGTTCTTGGAAAATCATGTCTTGTCCACCACATCAAACACACAGTAGCTCTGATTAAACTGTCCGAAAATTGAGCAAGTTGGTTCAGTGTTGAATTCGCAGTGAATTCCCCGTCGTAACTCCTTAGTATTGAACTTTTACACTCATGATGCCTTCTTATGATTCAAAAGTGCCGATGTTGAAGTCATTTTCATATCAGTGCTGTCTGTCACATTAGTGAGAGGTATGTAAATAAAATCTAAGCAGCGGTAGCTGTGTGACTCAGCTTGAGGGCTGTTGTGTTGCAACTGTAAACTACACTGAGGTCAGTTCAGTCCACTGAAATTTCCCCTGTGGTTGTTCCCCCTGCAGCCGGGTCTCTTCCCTGTATGAAGTGAAAGGTGTCGCTAACAGTCACAGTCTCAAGACGCAGTATTGTGTGTCTGACCAGACTGGACATTTGAAGGGGTTTTTAAGAGAGAGACACAATTTAGCCTATAGGCATCCAAGAGGGACAATGAGATGCTAAATTCTGAGTTTTAAATTGAAGTTTTAATCTTTTTTATATTTTATTTTTTATCCAAATTCATTTAATTGAATTTCAATATGTAGAATCCGTTGTGGAGAGTGCGTTACACTTCCCGCTCAGTGCCAGTACCATAGTCAGTCATTACACTGCCGCAGGGCTTAATAGCACCATAATTACACAGTGAGAACTGAGAGAGGCAACTACAGCTTGCAAGGTAAAGACTTCCACATGTGTGTTGGTGGTTGTGTGCGTGTGTGTGCAGGGTGGGGGATATAATCTTTTTATTGTTCATGTCGCTTTGTGTGTTTTGAGACTTTGACACCTCCTTCAGCTGTGGTCAGACTTGGTGTGCAGGATGCAGCAGTTTCCAGTGTGAGAGCCAACACGTTTACTTTTTTGAGTGTGCGAATTTGAGTGTCAAACAGGTGGTTGCTCACACAGCTGTATCCATTATCCTGTTTTTTTTCTTTCTTTCACTGTCTCCCTCTTATGCTGGTTGTGAAACAAGCCTGAAAAATACTTAATTCCTTCACCCTTCTCACCCAATTACTCTGTCACACCCTGCATCCCCTGCCACTAAAGCACTGGAGAGGAAACCTCAGCAGGGACCGACTCCTCAGGGTGTGTTTACTGGCAGCTTTATGTGGTTCTTTATTATCAACTTGGCACTCCAAGCTACGTTTAAGACCTTCAGGAGGCTAATTGAAGGCTAGCTGTAAATGCCTTCTTTTCATGCGACAAAGTTTGGTCTTTATGCCGTGCCTGCTGCTCCAGAGAAGCAGATTGTTATTCATGATAGATAACGTGACATGATTTGCCTGCACATAAAGTAATAAAAGGTTCTTTCAGGGGTTTATTCTTCGGGAACCACAGATATGGTCGTTCTGTATCCGGAAAGTCTTTGGCATTTTTCCTTTCATTTCCCTGAAGTTTGCAGCCTGCTGCTCATCAGTGTGTGGCCACTGTCCTCCCCTCTCGTCTTTTCTTTATACCTCCAATCTGATTAGTGGTGGTCGCGCGGTGGCTTGCTTGCCAGGCATGGCAGCCATTTTCTCCATTTGGAAGCCATAACGGCTGCTCGTTTGAAGATGAGACCCCTGTACTTGTGGCTTTCTCTGAAGAACCTTTTATGGGGTGAGGGGGGCTTCTCTCTGTCTCTGCCAGATTGAGTCCTGTCACCCACCCACCCATACACCACTACCCTGCAGAGGAACGGTAGTGGTAGTTGCCGTGTCTTTTCGTCTCAGCGGTTGGCGGTAGCGCCAGCGGCTCGTGCTCAGATGGGGCCTCTGGCTGGCCCTGCCTTTTAATCAGGGAAGCAGAGCACTTGAAGCGGCCGCAGGGCCCCGCTCACGTGACTCGGCCCCGCTAACCACAAGCACTTCATCTGATACTCTTGTGGTGAGCCACGCGGAGGGGACAGCGTGCGCCTCCGTGAGCCCCCATTGGCTGGAACTTCTCTGTTCTTTTTTTTATTTCTGACCCTCCCTCCTCTCTTTGATTTGACAGTGAGTTCGAAGGGGAAGGGGTTTTAAAGTGCGCTCTAACTGTCCTCTGTGTACGTGCTTATAAGAGAGAGAGGTTTAAAAGAGAAAGTTAAAGCTGGAGCCATATAATCTACACTGTGATTACAGCCAGCGAGTGTGGAGACCTTTTGGAGTGTGTGAGTGTTGCTACTTGTTTTTGTCATGTTATTATTGAGGTTGCGCATTAGAGTAGAGTAGCATTAGTTTTTTTTATCTGCCTTTGTCAGATCAAAAACATTTTTTTTTACTTATTTCATACATTCTAAATATGTGTTCATATACTTATCCAATGATGTGTTTCGTTATCATCTTTTCTGCTGTCTAACATGTCCTCCTTTTATGCAGACATCAGTCAATAGAAAATTGAAATATTGAGAAGAAACTAAAAGACTTTAGAAAAAGAAAAATTTATCAATTTTTATCAGAAGAGAAAGATCTTCATAGACTGAATTTTTTTAAGAATACTTTAACAAACTAAATAAACAAACTGTCTCCCATTCCATGTCTGGATAAACAGACTGACCTTAAAGAACAACACAATTTACTCTGTTTTGCTTTGTTTATATTTGGCGGACCCTGCCACTTTTCTAACTTCAAACATTGTTTTGGGGACCTTATTTACCAACGGCTTGTTTATTTAGTTATGGAAAAAATAAATATCTCTGACTTTGTATTATTACCTCCTTAATATTGTAAGTATTAAAATTGTGAGTTTTAATTTCTTCTCAAAAACTACATAGTGTCCCTAAAAAAATGTCTATAGTGGAACAATGACAGAATGTTTTGCATTTTCTCTGTTTTAGTCTGAGTTCTAATCTCTGTCCCTCACCCTTCCCAAAGGAAATCCCTCTGTCCGAGATCCTCCAGGTGGAACAGTGCAGAGACTACAGTAATCTGGCTCAGGGCAGCAACCCACACTGCTTTGAGATCATCACAGCCACCATGGTATACTATGTAGGAGAGAACAACTGCAGTCACTACCACAGCCCTGCACTGGCTGCCTCAGGTGTCGGCATGGAGGTGGCTCAGGGCTGGGAGAAAGCCATCAGACAGGCCCTGATGCCAGTCACCCCTCAGCCCAGTGTGGCCAGTGCCGTTGGCCAGGGCAAAGATCACAGTAAGTAGAAGATTGCATCGCTCTTGTGCTAGAAAATATTGTTTTTGTGGAAGAAATGGGGAAACATATGATAGATTTTGGAATACGAACAGCCAGTCATGTGTTAAATTAGACATTGAATATCGTATGCATTCAATGTTATTGAATATTCTAAGCATTCAAGTGAAAAAAACAGTATATGGAACTGTTTTTCTATGTTTCATTGAACATTTACATTTAATATTTTGGATTGCAAAAATAATCATATCATAGTCATAGTTTGTGACTTTCTGCATTATGTCAGACTAGAGTTTGGGTTTTCCCTGTCAGTGATACTTGTAATGATACAGGGTTTTTCCTGAATCAACACAAGACTTTGTTGTCAAGTAATATAGCCGCAACAAAGGAAAATTCTTGCTTTTATTGATTGTGTGTGTTGAAGAGTTTCAGGTCTGTCTAAATAGGAAGAGCCCACAGTGGTCAGTGAAACTCTCTGAAAGCCAACCTTTGCTTTCAATAGAGAGGGAAAACCCTGCTTAAGAGTTTACACGCCAAAGGAAGTGACATTAGTGACAAATGAACTGACAAGGTGTTTTTCATTCAGGTCAAAGCAGATAGGTCCTTAACAAAAACGAGAATTATTTCTGTGGGGTACTATTTGAGTTTCTGTGGTTTTCATTGATTTTGTAGAACAGAGATCCACATGAGAGTCATACTCATTAGCAGCAAAGGATTTTAAGCAGACATGACCTTACAAAATGAGGCCGTCGACCTGAAACTGATACTTGTTTTGTCTCACCACTCATGAAGCTGTCTGGAACAATCCTCATCAATAGATTTTATTCATTAAATATGGGGTAGATGAACTGCTAAATAATACTGATATTGATTCTGCAAGTAATTGTCTAATTTATGTGGTCATTTCAAAATAAGGGCTTGTTTACCAAGATTAAAATTAAATTTTGCATGCAGCATCAGCTAAAAGATCACAACATTTTGTTTTCTACTTGCTTTTATCTCTGGCTTTCGTATTCATTGGCTAGAATGCCGAATTAGCCCCTGCGGCTGTCTAAATTCCCAGTTATGAAATGCATTGCATACTTGCACCATTCAGTCACACATAGCTTCCCAGATCAATTTTATAGCCAATTTATTGTGTAATAAAATGCTTCATTATGTGGGGCTGTGACTTATTGCATGCAGCTGCAATAAGCTTGAAGGCTGTGAAAAAAAAATATTTGAGCAATGTGCCTCTGACTACAATTACTTAATGATTCACTGGCTGTTTCATGCATCAGTGAAGTGGTGTTGTTCACTTGTTGAATATGGAAACATGATGTGTTTCCCTCTCCAGAAGAGCTGTCCATCAGCATATCCGTGTCCAACTGCCAGATCCAGGAGAATGTGGTGAGTGGGGTGTCGTTCACTTCTGAGACCTGTTGCACAATTTCCCTGCATGCATTTATGTGCTATTAAAGCAGCTGTTGTGGTAAAATCGAAAAGTTGTATTCTCCCATTTCTTTATCGAAAACCTCCGGTGGAGGCTTGCACAAATGAGGAAGCTGCTGACTCGTTTTTTTGGTGAAGGGATATTTGTTTCAGTTCCACTTCTGTAATGAGCGAAAGTTAAATATACATAAAATATTTGCCAATACCAGAAAACCTTTTGAAAGAGCAACATTTTTTCTGGGCTTTTAGTGATGTAATTTTGACCCGTTGCCAGTGTAAGTGCAAGTAAACAGAGCAAATGATCTCTTTGCAGGATATTGCCTCGGTGTACCAAATATTCTCTGATGAGGTGCTGGGATCAGGCCAATTTGGCATTGTGTATGGAGGTGTGTTTCACTTTTGATACGGTACCAGTCGCATTTTATAAAATGTTGCTTTCCTTTTATTTGCAGGCTATTTAAACTTTAATATCATTTTATCGATATCCTGTAATATTTTAGGCAAACACAGAAAGAGTGGCAGAGATGTGGCCATCAAAGTCATTGACAAGATGAGATTTCCAACCAAGCAGGAGAGCCAGCTGAGGAATGAGGTGGCCATATTACAGGTAATGAGAGCACAAAATTCAACAAAATCAAAACAGGTTTCTAAAGAAGGTGTGTACTGGAAGTATAAGAGGCCTTGGTAGACTCAACGTGTCATGTGCTTATCTTCAGAATCTGCATCACCCCGGCATCGTCAACTTGGAGTGTATGTTCGAGACACCAGAGCGGGTGTTTGTTGTCATGGAGAAGCTGCATGGCGACATGCTGGAGATGATTCTGTCCAGTGAGAAGAGCAAACTGCCCGAACGAATCACCAAGTTCCTTGTCACACAGGTCTGTGTTACAGAGAAAAGCTTCAGTTACTTCAGAGTTCAGTACTCACATGGTGATTTTGACTGGAATTTCCCGCAGCCAAATATCAATATATTCTCTCTGAAACGGTTTCGTTACAGTCGAATGAACTGATCAATGAGATTTCCTGCTATGTGTCATTGCCCCTTCACACTTTACACTTTTAAATGGCATCTTACCCATTTCTTGCTGTTTTTTATTTTTTTCTATCATAGCTTTCTGCCCCTCTCTCTCTCTGTTCTGTTTGTGGGTGAGTGTGTGCATGAGCCTCTGCTCCAGCTTTAGGGCCTGTTTATTCTTGTGGTGAGCTGATTGGGGGGTATTGTTTACGGGATCGGTCTGCATGGCATCACGGCCTCCTCCCTGGCCGTGGATTACAGCCTGCAGTGTACTAGTGGCTTTGTGGCCTGATTAGAAGAGCAGCAGGCCCCTGGGCCTCTGTAGATCCCAGGTCCCAAACAGAAGCGGAGTCATTAACAACAGCAGCATTAGCTGCGGCAGGCCTGGCTCTGATGTGGCAGGGAGGTTTTCTGTCAAAGTCAGGGTCAGGACAGGGGAGCCAGGCACACTGTGGGTTTTGGTACAAGGCCATGGGCAGACATGCGTGTAGCGCTGGCTTACGCCAGGCCTTGTGAATATAGATGGAATGATGAGATGAGATCATATGTCTTTATGCTAAGGTATTGGTCAGGATGGAAGTATTTAAGGATATTTTTGTGTTTATGCTGCTGTTATTTTTCCATATGGCAGCACCATAGATTCTACTGCTTAGATTATGCTATCATTACCCTGTTTATACAATCCGTTATATACATTTAAACATTTAGATGCTGGAGTCTATGATGCCATCTGGAAATTGTGGAGCTAAGTCTGTGCTGTTATTTACTTCTGTTTTCAACAGATCCTGGTGGCCTTGAGACATCTGCACTTCAAAAATATTGTTCACTGTGACTTGAAGCCTGAGAATGTACTACTGGCCTCTGCAGAGCCCTTTCCTCAGGTAAAAGACATAAAGATGTTTATGTGTTGATGCAGGTGCATGTGTGTGGAAGCACTGACCAATGTTTACTGTCTTCCTTCAGGTAAAACTGTGTGACTTTGGCTTTGCCCGAATCATTGGCGAGAAGTCTTTCCGACGGTCTGTGGTGGGCACTCCGGCTTATCTGGCTCCAGAGGTGCTGCGCAGTAAAGGCTACAACCGTTCCTTGGACATGTGGTCAGTGGGAGTCATCGTGTACGTCAGCTTGAGCGGGACGTTCCCTTTCAACGAGGACGAGGACATTAACGACCAGATCCAGAATGCTGCCTTCATGTATCCCCCTACACCCTGGAAGGACATCTCCGCTGAGGGTAAGGAGAACAGTGTGTTTGTTTATGACGTTCCGTTTAAGTCGACATTTAAATATTCTGTGTCCTACAGTCCTGTTTGTGCTGCTTGCACCTGTAGTTTACTGTCAAACTGATACTCAGACATGTAGCCTCAGAGCTATCCTCGCCACCTACACGTCTGGGTCATCTGAACTTTGCGCTTTCTCTTCTTTGTCTGCGGTCGAAATGAATCACTTTCAAACCTCCCCAGTTACCCAAGCTGCAGCTCCTCCCACACACAGTGTGAAATACATAACAAGGTGAAACAACTGATAAAGATGGTGATGCTAAGCCAGATACAGTAGCTCAGTCTGATACAGTCTACACATTGTTTCTTTCTTTCACAGCAACAGATCTGATCAACAATCTTCTCCAAGTCAAGATGAGGAAGAGGTACAGCGTGGACAAGTGTCTCAGCCATCCCTGGTTACAGGTGACATATTTGCTTGATTTCTTTGTCTCTTTAAACCAATTTAAATCTACAGTCGCACTTTCTCTTCTCTGAGATATGACTCAAATGACTGACTGTCAAATCTGAATACACAAATGACACACATACTGTTAAATTCACCGTGACTAACATTTTCAGAGAATGTTGCCTCAAAATCATCATGTCAGGAAGTTTTCTTCAGCACCAGCATTAATCCCCTGATAGTTATCTGTACATCACATTGACTTTCATGGTGCAAATTAGCTGAAATGTAAACATATATAGCCAGTGGAAAAAGAAAGGAAAAAAATATTAATCTGGGGCTCCAGTTATGGCGTACTCACTGAAAAAAACCTGATTCCAAAAAAGTCTCATAAGATTGTAGTAATGAAATTCAGAAGGAGCATATATTTGCTAAAATAAAAGAAGTTGGTCGGGTAAAATAATTAAATGTTTTGTCTTTGCACTGTTTTCAGTTAAGTATATGTCATAAATTGTAAGCAAATTACCACATTCCGTTTACATTTTACACATTGTCACAACTTAAGGAATAAGGGTTGTACTTCCTGTGGGTCGGAATTTTTTTTTTCATTACATTTCTGAGCAGTCAGACCTTTTAAGATAACAATATGTGGCATACCCGGGACTCTGCTTAAATCCTGTAAATACATGGAGTGAAAACTGAGCATAAAAACATCACCTTATGTCAGGATCCGCTCCTCACCAGTGAGGATTACCTGCTGAATTAATTTAAACCCTCACGTCTCTTCCCCTCAGGACTATCAGACGTGGCTGGACCTCAGGGAGTTTGAGACGCGGCGAGGTGAGCGCTACATCACCCACGAGAGCGACGACGCTCGCTGGGAGGAGTACGCAGACGAGCACTGTCTCGTTTACCCCAAACACTTCATCATGGCTCCCAACTTAGATGACATGGAGGAGGACCCCTAGTGGCACAGGGGACTTACTACACCACATGTATTAAGGACAAGGATTGTCACTGGGACTTTTTTCATAAAGCTTTGGGAGCGGCAGATTTTCCCTCCAGAACTGTTTGTTGTGGAAACAGAGATAAGCTGAGCAGGTGGAGAGTTGCTCTCCAGAGCTCTTTAAAGGCAGGAGAAACTCGACAGAATTCGTAGCATGATGTACTGCTACAAGCGGCAGGCAGGTGGAGATGCATGCCACAGAAATGCATTAAGCAACTGTCTGGAGAGAAGAGTGTCCATCCTCTTTTCCATGATATCAAAACATTCCAAGGATTTGCTCAAACGTGGTTCTTTTTTTAAAGAACAGTCACAATCCAAAACATGCAAGGTGAACGTGATAGTTAAGATGTCGGACACATAATTTTGGATAACTCTGAGTAATAATATGACTGATCAGAGGGAGAGAGAGAGCTTACCCCAGGAGTAAAGGGCACTTTCCACAAGGGATTTACAGTCTGAGAATATCAAACGCACGAGTTTTGTTCTCATTTCCAAACTGTTTGTGAGACTGTCCTTTGGCATGAAACTGGAACTATGACATTATATTTGTATGTTTTTATGTATTTCGTAAATTGTGGTAGATTTTTGCACTATACTATTTCCATTGAACATAGCAATTGAATAGACAACACTATTCGCTGCTACAGAGAGCAAACAGTTTGTGAGTGTCCAGTCAAGATGCAAAGTTTTAACCAGCAGAAAGTTGAAGCGACTCAAACAGTATTGGACTTTGAATTAGGGTACACATATTACCCATTAACTCGTTGCTTATTGGCATGCATTTTAGTAGCATTATTGGCTCTTGATAGTCGAACTACCAGTGAATTAGTTATGAGCACAACCTCACTTTAGAATGTGGATCAAATTCAGAGTTAGAGAGACTTCATTTAGATTTATTTTGACACTGTAAACACTTGGTGTTGTGTTGCATAAGAACATACCACTATTGTGAAGTGTTATTAAGGGAGACTGGTTATTCTCACCAACTGCAACTAGTTAATGGTTAATATGTTTTCCGTAATATAAAGCGCTAACTACAGATTTGATCAGCTTTCCCCTTGAGAATATGACCAAACACCCTGACCAAATATGTAGACAAAAACTATTTGTTTCAATGTTCCCAAAGTTTTTTTTTTTTTTTTTTTTTTTTTTTCAAAATTAACTCTGTGAAGTAGTTCAGTGCTAAAACACCACAACCCTGAACCATCAATAATTGCAATAATGGAGCCATTTTTTTCTCTGATCAACGTGAGGCTAAAACAGCACAGACTCCACGTTTGAGAATCATGTTTCTGTGTATCTTTTCCTCTACCTTCGCAGTATTCTTGAATGTGACTTTTTAAGCGATCAGATTCTGGAATATGTGTTTTTTTTGATGTGTGTTGCATCAACCTTGGTTTTACATAGAACAAAATTTCAGTGTCAGATTCATTGTTTATGAAGTTGTCTGGACCATTTCAAAAGCCATGTTGTGTCGACAGTGGACAGTCACATGGGAGTTAATAGCACTACAGTTTTGTAGTTTGCTCTGTCGGTGTGTTTTGGGAGTACCTTCCTGTTCCCTTTTGTCCTCTCCCTGTCTTTGTTGCCGCTGGATTGGCAGGTGTCAGTGTTTTGTATATTTCAGTACATACCAATGGAATAAAAACCCAACTTCTTAAGTGAGAATGAAAAGTTGCCTTCGAGCTTTGTCTGTCTTTCTGTTCACACTCTCAACTTCAACAATAGACTTTGTGTTACAGTGCCTCGGCATGCATAAGCAGCCCTGTCTTATAGTGTGCGTTGCATCTTGTGTGAGTGAGTGAGCGAGCGTGCGTGTGTGTGTGTGTGTGTGTGTGTGTGTGTGTGTATGTGTGTGTGTGTGTATGGTGGTTTCACGTGTCAGATCCCATTCTCAGCAGCTGGATGTGATTGTTGCACCACACCGGGCAGCTTGCAGAGCCAGTCGCTCACCACAGCACAGTAATGACATAGTTAAAGAGGGTGGTGGTAAGGGTGGGGGTTTGTGGAAGACTTTGAAATCGCTCATGATAAATGCTATCGTGGAATCCCTTCAAGTATCAAACAAGGGCTCAGCTCTAGCCGTATGAATGAAATGTCTTATTCCTGGACTGTACTTCAGAATAGGAGCATTGTTTGAAGGTACAGGCCGCCATAAACCGCAGAGAACAGACAGCTGCCTTTAATTTACCCAAATCTTTGATGTGAGCTGCACTCCCTGTAGATACTGGCTGACCACTGTTAGCAATCATGGCTACAAGCATTATTGCAATGCTATCATCTAATAGCCGCTGATGAGAGGTTGAAGATACTCCCTTTTCTGCGTTCTTGTATCTGTTAGTCTGAGCGTTTCAAGATGTGGGTCCTCTCTACAGGCCAGATGACCCCATTAACCTCTGCGGACCAGACATTTGTAGACTGAACGAGCTCCAAAACAGCAGCACTTTTAGAGGTCACTGAGTTGGTCCTCACACATTCAGCAACAATAATAAAGAAAAAACTACCCTCCATGTACATTTAATGTATTTCAGCGTAGCGTGTGTTACCCAAATGTGAGGATTCTTTGTGGAAAGCCTCGTAGCTCCCAGTCTTTTAGAAGAAAGGAGATTAGAGCAATGTCTCCCTCCTCTGGCTGGATGGGGTGTAAAGGCTCATGCTATGTAGATTTTCACTTAGTGTCTTCCTGTCTAATGTTATGCAATGCAAATGTCCGGTCATAATGTGTCGTACTTGACTGGAGCCCGCACAGAGGTGTTTCTAATGTTCTGCCCCTACCCTGTGTGTAAATGGAGAGTACAAAACATTAAAAACCCCTTTGAATATTATTAATACCAGGAGGCTTTTAGATTATTGTAATGTCAGCTTTGCCATGATAGGTGCAGTGATGGAAGTTGTAAGTAGTAAAGTAGCACTTACCGCAGTGTAGAAAGTCAAAAATCAAGCATTTGTTCATCACATCATGTGTATTGCTTGTGGAGACTTCAATCGGCTGTTTTGCAGAATGATGCGTGCTGTTTTCAGAATGTATCTGCCGAAGGGGCAAAGTTTCTCTGCGCACGCCCTGAATTCCCATACAGTACGTGTTAGTGCGAGCGTAATTTTGTAACATCACCAGTCACGACAAGTGTGGAAGCGAGTCATGGTGTGATGTGGAAAACTGAAGCCTCCATACCACAAAGTTTGGTTTCAATCTGCAAGTATTGCACCACTGACAAGACTTTCCTCGTGCTCAGGATGTGATCTAACATGAAAAAGATCTGTTTTATTTTTGTTTTGATCCTATTGACTAGGATTGATATGCAGAAAGGACTTTGTAATACCAAAACTTTGAGGACTCTTAATTTGAAGATTGATTAACCCCATAATTGAACAATCTTGTTGACTATCGGGCACAAATTCCTGTTCAAATGAGAATATTTTTTATGTATTAAAACATGTCTGAAGAGGACCTTAAAAATATTGTGCATATAAGCACAAGGAAAATATTCGGCCTTGCAATGCGAGAAATGTGTAGTTTATGACATTATCAGTCTGCTATATGGGTGACATCGTGCACATTGTACACATTCATACATGATGTCAAATGGGGACAATACATGTACAGTATCACTGTCCTCAGTGTGTTTCCACTGAAAAATCAGTTCTCTTTGCTGCCAGAGGGTGTCGCTCTCTGTAGGTTAATCCAGTGAAATTGTGATGAAATGGTCACAGTCATTGAGGGAAAATTATAAAAACAGGTGAAGCATTTGGTTATAAAAAAATAAAAAAATATTTATATTTCACTCAGAGCATCAGACATAAGTACTGTTGTGTTTAACATTATCTGTGCAAACACCTTTACACATAAATGTTTCATATAACACAGGCGACTAGAGCCAAAGAAACCTCCTCAGGGGCGAACTGTTCAACACGCGTAAAAAGTCCTTATAGAATTTACATGAATCAAGTCGGTGCTGTCGGACACGTGTCAGATATAACATCTGTTGAAGGATCAGAGACAGCGATCCGTCTTTGTTGCCCTGATCCTGGGGTCTGTGTATATTTGTTGAGCAGCTTTGCCCGGTAGCTTCTCGGCAGGTCTCTCGTCACCTCAAGGGGAGGTCTGTGTGTCACACATCCTCGTCCCCCCTCCCCACCTCGTCCCCCTCGTCCCCACCTCTCCTCTCTTTTCCTGTACGTCCTCCATTCCTCCGCTTCTCCTCTCTTTACTCCATGCTGGGTATCCATGGGCTCCAGACCAAACAAGCAAACAAACAGAACAACAGAAAAACCCATCACCCAGACAAGGGTTGGTCTGGGCTTGAGGGATAGATGGGGAGAGATCTTGTTTGCTTTCTGGGCCAGTTCCATTTCACTGTGATGGCAGAGAGGCCCTCCCAGGACACGGCGACCCACACTTCTATTTGACTTCCAGGGGGGATCGAGGTGGTCCTCTGTGCACTGACACATCATCTTCTGACCCAATACACAGCTGGCTGTAGCCACGGGCCTGCAGCCTTTACCTAAGCTGGCCCTGTACTCTTTAGCTGCGCTCTTTGCCTTTATCTGGTGTGGCATTCAGCTGGTGGCCTTTAATCCTCACAGTGCTGTCTTTCAGTCAGTAAATATAGTCATCCATTTGATGACTGTCATCCCATATAGACAGCGTGCTATTACATTACTTTGTCAGTAAATCGTGGCTGGAATAAATAAACTCATTGTATAATCATCTAACCTTTTTCTCAGGATACAGACTGTTTTTACTTTTGCTTCCTTTGTCCTTGACGAAGGGCACAAGTCTCAAGAAACAGTCCAATCTCTAGCACAATCTCACACAGCGTGGCACACAATGTATTTTCCCTATCTGTTCTTTCCACATTGAGACCGGGGAGACAAATGAGTGCTACCGCAGAGGGCATTTATAGCTTGAGCATGTGTATATTAGAGACATAGGTGTCCAAAACATGGCACATGGTCAACAAGATCAGCTTTCAGTTCACCCTGCGCGTACGCCTATTTTCTAAGGGCCCGAATAGAGTTTTAGACTGTGTATTGCATGGAAAAAAAGGTCAAAGCTGTGTGTGTGGCGGCTTCTGGGGACATCAACTCATTCTTTGTTGTAAAATCAGTGGAGGGAGGAAATGAAAGCTGGAAATGGTTTCCTTAGTCTGGGAAAATGCAGATGAACCTTATAGGTATGTTTGATTTGCTGACCCCAGCTGTGCCGGGAGAATTCCCCTGACCCATCCCGTGGACCGGTTGCTGTGTGAGACCACATGTGCCCCTGTTGCAAAGCAGGCAGGCGCAATACGCAATCCCCCCCCCCCTCACACACACACCCCCTCCCACCTCTGAAAGGGCTGGCCATTGAACTCTCAGGCAAGTGGCAATATTTGCTCACCTGAAATACACACATCTTGCCAATTGGGGTCGGGGTGGGCTCGGGGACTGGGGAAGGACCCCTTGATGCAGCTGTGGCCCCCGGAGAACGAGTAGACCGGGAAGTTTTTTTGTGGCTGGAGGAGGGTGGGGGCTCTCCTGGCGGGGGGTTGTTTAGCGGTGGCGGTGCTATTGTGTCTTAAAGGAGGCAGGGGCCGTATTTGTTCGAAGCTGCAGGAGGCTGATGAGGTGCTAATCTGTTGAGTGGCTGTGTCATTGGACCCCTGTTCCCAATAGCCTGTTAGCTGTCAGGGCCTGTAGAAAAAAAAGGGGAAAAAAAGCACAATTTACGGGCCCCAGGCCAGGACTCACCCATCGGTGTCCACGGGTAAGCAAACACAGATTGGACACTTGTGTTGTTTCTCTGGTGGGGCAGGCTTTACCACCAGACTCCTGGGGTGACACGTAGGCAGCCTCCTTTCAGCCCTCTTCATGAGTTGTCGGCCCCCTCTTTGCTCCTCTGTAAACACTACAAATTAGCCATCTGCATATGGATGGGCCCTCAGTCTATACAGGAAGGAGACTGGTAGAAGGGGAGAAGATATAGGTTCTCGCCCTAACCAGATATGCGTTCACCACTATCAGCTTTTAATTTTCTACCCTCATGCATACGAAGCAGGGATAGAACACTCAGGGCACGGGGATTTTTAGATATGCCAAAGACGTGTGCCTGCTCAAGAGAGTGTGAGATTTTAATTTTTTTTTTGTTGTGCGGCGCTTCGAAGCATGCGGATAATGAAAGCGAAAAAAGGGCCAGCCAGTTGTCTGAGATGGGTTCGGGTCAGCAGTCAGAGGTAATCCCGAACTTGAATTTCCCCATCAGCCTGGAATACAGATAAGACGGCAGCAGATATGAACCTCAGTTGCTGACTGACAGAGTGATGGGAAAAGGAAATGGAGCAAAAGCCGCTCTCAGATGTCGAGCTGAGATGTGTGTGTGTGTGTGTGTGTGTGTGCGTGTGCCAGTGTGTGCATGTTTTCTCAAGAGGTTCAGTCAGAGGTGGACGCAGCCCGGCAGATTTGCGGAAATTGAGGATTGCGTCGATCAAAAAGACGCTGACGAAACACCACAACATTCACAATCTGTCTATTCAGAACTTCATTGAAACAGTCGATCATTTAATTGAACTCTCGTGTACAAGATGTGACCAGGTTATACCCATGTCCCCTTCAGTTCGGTTAGGATTAGATGGACCATCACTGACACACAACTCTTTACTCATCGGGACCAGGGTTTGCCCTCTCGTCCAACCTGACGTGGATCTGACAGCACTACGACATGCCGAAGTGTGAACGGCAATAGCTCATCGCGGATTACGGCGCGGGCTTGATTGTAGTGATATTTATACGCAGAGCTTCCCATGGGAGCCTGGCACTTTAATTAACATAGCACCACTGGCCCCCCTCCTGTTTTAATTGCCTCCAGTCTGTGATTAAATGTGTATTGACTCTGCAGTTGGTCCACTAATGAATAACAATGTGCTGATTTGGTGATATTAAATCTTTTGGCTCGAATACACATCCCGTCCATGTCGCTTCGAAAGTTCAAACCGTGGCATCTGAGCACATGTATGTCAGACTGTTGAAGAATATATCACACAATCCACACGAGCTGGAGAGTTTACATTGGGATCTCATTTTGTTTTTCCTTTTCGCCTGTAGTTTTAAAAAAATCACCATTTCACCTTGAAATGTCTTAATAATTGGCCAACACTTTTCTAATAAGCTGAAGTAGCACCTAAATTATTAATTAATGATCAATAATTCATCTCAGATCACTCTAAGCCATTAAAAAGAGCACATTTGGGGTTGCCAGGGTTTGAAAAAAAAAACATTTGGCTGCTTCATGCAGTTATAAATGTCGGTTATTCATTAATAAATGTTCATAGGTTTCTCACTTTCATCAAGTTTGCACTTATAAATGTTGGAATAAAGAGACTGTATTCTACTGAAGCCAATCCCAACAGTTTTCACAACCTTGCAACCCGAAAGCTAGTCTTATAAATAGTTATAATGGATATATATAGAATTAGAAAATTAATTATTAGTCGTTGAAGAGGCACTATGTAATTTCGGAGAAGAAACTCTAACTAAGATGTTTTTATATTTAAAATAATGAGGTAATAAAAACTCAGATTTTTTTAAATGTTTCCCATAACTGAATAAACAAGCAGTTCAGAAGAAAATAGGTCCCCAGAACACTGTTTGAAGCTAGAAAGGTGGCAGGGTCCGCCAAACATTAATGCCAAGTAAAACAGTATTATGGGGTGTTGTCCTTTAAGGTCAGTTTCTGTATTCACTTCATTCAGTCATGAAAATGAAGATTGTTGCATAAAATAATCAGTCAATGAAGATCTTTCTCTTCTGATTAAAATGGATTTAAATACTGAAGAACTGCATAGTGCACCTTTACTAAAGTGATTTGTTTAAATATAAACTCTCTCTTTTGCAACAATCTAAGCTCCTAATTCGGTGCACATGCATTCTTTAGTGTCATCTCATGGGATCTGACCATCCCCATTCTGCTCCTGTGGTCCGATAGATAAACTGTCACCTTGTTTGATAAATGAAGGGCAGCGGTCAACATAGGATCCTTTAACATGACAAGAGACGAGTATTGAATCTGCAGTGCCCTGGATACAGTCAACATAAAAACATATCGAATGGCATTCCTCGCCACATTCCTATCAATATCAAAAGGTGCGTATTTGAGGATATCCTTAGTGCGTTTACGCCTGTGTTTGCGCCCTGACCCACTGGGGCCAGCGCAATAACTTTGGACTCCCTCCCACACTGCATCTCGTCGCAATGACCCACTCTCGGTTTTTATTTAGCCGGGTTTGTGTGTGCCTTCCCAGTCCAGCCGCTTTTCAGATTCATTTCCAGGTAAACACAGTGTGGCCAGCCACAAACCTGCAGCCAACAGGCGTTGTCACAGCTGTGGCAGATAATGGCAAGTCCAAACTCCAGCCCGGCTCTGGAATGTTTACTGTCACCACAGGAAAGTTGGCAGCAAACAATTTTTTTTTCCAGCACTTTCTAAGAGGAAGACCCGCTCGTTATTAATTTTATTTTGATGAATTAAGTGCTTGACCCTTTTGCCCTGCGCCGTTTTGTGTGACTTTGTGCACTCAGAAGGATACAAAGGCACAAAAAAAGGGACGTTCTTAAGTGAATCTTTAAATGTCAGCTGTGGAAAAAAAAAAAAAGTCCTTACTTTGAAAGCTGAAACTTAACACATTCCTGCCAACAACTCCTGGTTGTTTGAAGCACCCTGTTCCATCCCCCTGCCCTGCATTCCCCCCCCCAAAAAAAGGACACCCAACAGCATCTGTACCAGAAAACGAGGCCGTGTGGTGTGACTTTAGGGCCTTGCTCATGCAGGTATTGTGCTTTCACTTCTTTAACTGACTCATTAAACTTTCATCATTTAAGTGTTTGCCCTTGTCATAACCAGTAAAGGAATGACACCTGAATGTGTGAAATGTGACACTGATCATCATGGAGGCTAATTGATCAACAAAGTGGCAAAACTAGCTTTGGAAGAGGGGAGACAGGAACACAGTGTGCCATCTTTTTCAGCTCATCCGTGTGTGAGAAAGCCTCATTTCCAGCGTACGCACAGGGTTGTGACAGCATGAGCCGGAAACAGAGTGACTGCAGGAAAATTGATCTTGCAAGACAAACTGTGTCGCTTTGGTGCTAACAAAAACATTTATTATTTGCATGCTGTAGCTGAAATCTGAAATGAAAAATTTAAACATTGTCTGTTATAGGTGTTATAGATATACCTCCTGTTTGTCTACACTTCTTTATTTTTAATTTGATCAATACAGCTTGTAAATTGAACCATGGACCAACGTTTTGATGTAGTGACCATTCCACTGAGCTCATAAGCTACTGCATGCCTCATACTGTAGACACTGTCAAATGTTGCCTCACTTGCACCCCTTTCGAAAAAGTAATCAGGACGGTTATTATCTCGGACTGAGTCCTCTTTGCACCTGTGATACAGGGACACTCGGTGTGTTAGCACTCACATCACACCAGAGGATGAATAAGGAATGCAAAAATGTTGAATAAGGTGACAGAGCAGCGGCCTAAGGCCCAGCTGCAGTTTTTGTTTTTGACCAAATCCAAAAATGTGACCTTCACCCATGGGAGAGGACTGTGGCAGGTTGATGATTAACCACGGAATTAGCAACATGTCTCATTGAGGAACACAATGTCAGGCAGGTCAAGGACCGTTTTGGAATACTGAGGATTCCTGTCACTTTGGAATAACTCCATGACACGTTTTCAAGCCACGCACGTCTCGATTTAAGCAGGCAAAACATGCACCAAGAGAATGTTGGCTGCTTTACACGCTTGTGTGAGAATAGTCTCTTTTTTCCTGACATGGAAAAAAGCACATGTATGTTTTTGCAGGACACGAACCACAAACCAGTGTATTTTTGTGTGATAAATGCGCACGCGGGTGTACGTTTACGCATTTTGGTGACGTGTTAAACAGATATGATTGAAAGTTTTATATTTCAATAACAACTTAGGTGCAATCAGTGGTGTGTACTTAAAAATACCTACAAGCATAAAGCGCTTTCATCAAGCAAAGACCTGCAACAGGCTACACTGGTAATCTGCTCATAAATTATTATTTTACATGTTTATTTTTATATTATATATCCAGAAATGTTAGATGACCATTTATTATAACTACTGTATCATAATGAAAGTGTAGGCATTTCAAATAGTCCAAAGAATAATAATATCCCTGGCTGAGTCGAGCCGTGAAAAGCGCACGTTTGACCATCTCCAGCTCTCTCCGGTGAAATCCCCAATCCTCAAACACACACACAGCTTTTTTCTCATGATCTCATTTCCAAGTTAAGCAGACTCTGTTAGCCCCTCGTCAACACGACAGGTTTACTCGCCTTTACTAATGGCTCTCTATACTGATAGTTATGCTCTTGCGTAAATATGGAGTCAAATAGATGTACCACCACCGACACGTGGCTGGCACCGGACTGCAGCCTCACCTTGATGTTTGTGTCATACAAATACTGTACAGCCAGGCAGCGAGAGTGGAGAAGGCCTCCGTGCGCAGTCCCGGGCCTCGTCCGCCTCACACTGTGGGTAAATAACTCCCACTAGAAAGGGTAAAAGAATATGAACACAATATAGATTAAAAAAAAATCATCCACCTTTATCATGACACGCGCTCTGAAGCGCTGTCATTCATCATCATGCGCTGTGAATTAAATTCGGACAATAAAAAAAAAAAAATGGAAATGAACACACGTGTCGGGGCTTTGGTCGCCTTCGCCGCGCTCCTGTTTATCGTGGCTCGGATTGTTTTTCATGCTGTTTAGTGTCAAAAATTCAAATAAAAAAACTAAACAGAAAACACAAATTAAATCTCTTTCGCTTTCACGGTCGTTCGATTTTGAAAGAGAGAGTCGGGCTGCTTTGTGTGCCGCACACACAGCAAAAGCCAGTTGGAGACGATGACCGAGAGAGGGCGCTCTGAAGCTGTACGTGGCATATTCAACACTAATTAAAACATTTAGAAAACAATAATTCAGCCCTCCACACAAATGGAGGATAAAATATTGCATTATTTGCAAATATTAGTTAAATTATATAGGTGGAAAAAATGTGCACACTATAACAGACACAATGATTTGTATTAAAGCAGAATTGTTTACAACAGCTGGGGCAGTGTGATGAACTGTGCTTATAGTTTCACTGACATCAGCCCGTTTTTATCAAAAGGAGCTTAAATCATTTAAATGCACCAGTTTTATTTATGTGCACTGCTCTCAGGCCTGTACCAGCCATAAGATCATTGTTCCCTGCAGGTTAAAACCAGCATTATGATCTTTTGCACGGATTTACACAGCAACACAACACTGACATCATACTGTAATGCAGCTACTGATATAATGGTCGCATTTGCTTAAACACATTCCTGTAAGCGCATTTTTACGCACAGACCAACCTTTATGCATTCCCAAATGTTCATTAGTTGTTGCTGTACGATAAGGAATATAAAGATATGGGTTGAGGTTGTCAATTCCTTGAATGCAACGCAATAAAAATGGATCATGACTTCAGCTCAGCTGGAGTGGAATAAGCACGTTGGAGGACGTGCGTAATCAAAAGCACACCAAGGAAGAGCGCCAAACATTCCTTTTATGGCTCCTCTTTTTTTTTTTTTTTTTTTTTTCCTTTTCTTCAGCCAAAATACAATAAGATTAGTTTATAATGAAGCTTTTCATCAGAAACTGTTCTTTTCAGTCGGCGCAGGTGTACAATTGGGCTGGTGGTGGGGGGGAGCTTGAGGAGTCTCACGCCTAGGTGCGAGGAGATTATTCAAATAGGGCCCAAGGCGTAGAAGTAGGGATTGGAGGCTTGCCTAGCGCACAGAGCTATATCACTGCGTTAACAGGCAGCACGGAGCGTCATTTGAACTCCAGTCACTGACAGACGCGTCTCACGGCTGGCTCCATAAGACACACATGCGCCAGTCCTTGACGAAGGGACACACCGACGACCTAAATACGCTTAGTGGTCCCCAGTCACCTGCTATTAGAGAGACTTTTGGCTTTTCCTCTGCTGGGAGACGCTTTGTAAAAAGTCCTCCATGATGCTCGGAGCAGTTAAAATGGAAGGACACGAACACACCGACTGGAGCACCTACTACGGAGAGCCCGAGGTGGGTACCTTAAATATATATTTTTTTCCCGTCTAAAGCCGATCCCATTTTATACAACTCAATATTAGCCCTGAGATAATATTAACTTTGTGATCAAATATTGACTTGAGGCGCCTCCAAATCCTCCCCCATCTCCACGCAGCGCACTATCCTAACAAAGTGGCTGACATGTAGGGGGGGAAAACTTTTCACTCGGATTATAATTTCATAACTCTATACGTATCTTTACTAAATCAGATGATTTTCTTTCTTTTCTTTTTTTTTTTTTGCTCATGTCTCCACTCGACAAACACCGGAGCTGTTTGATTTTGGGGAGATTGATTCAAATATTTGTGTTGCAGTGGCTGTTTTGTGTCCGCGTTTTGAGTCAGCCTTCATGTCGACACTGTACATTTTTTGCGGATAGTTTAACTTAATTTACTCGATGTGCCGGTGGCATCACATGCACTGTTAAAACGCTGATTTTAATTTTAAAACAATTTAACGGGGGAGGAAAAGCCTCCGCGTCTATTTGAACATTAGCGAGCCAGTGCGCACTTAAAATAACAGTTGTGTAAATTGTATTTTAACGGCTGAATGCGATGATTCTGTGTTTATAACTGTGTTTGGTAATGACTGTATTGCCTGTGCCAGATGAGACTGACGATTGCCTCTTTCCCTCACTCACAGTGTTACACCTCGGTTGGCAACATGAACACGGGCCTGGGAATGAACTCTATGAATACCTACATGAGCATGTCCGGCATGAACACCGGTGCCAACATGACGGCCAACTCCATGAACATGTCATACGTCAACACGGGCATGAGCCCCTCCATGACCGGCATGTCACCCGGCACCGGAGCCATGAACGGCATGGGCGCAGGCATGACGGCCATGAGCGCAGCCCTGAGCCCCAGCATGAGTCCCATGACCGCGCAGCCCGCATCCATGAACGCCCTGACATCTTACACCAACATGAACGCCATGAGCCCCATATACGGACAGTCGAACATCAACAGGTCCAGAGACCCCAAGACCTACCGCCGGAGCTACACGCACGCCAAACCCCCGTATTCCTACATTTCCCTCATCACCATGGCCATCCAGCAGTCTCCCAGCAAGATGCTGACACTGGCCGAGATCTACCAGTGGATAATGGACCTCTTCCCTTTTTACCGACAGAACCAGCAGCGCTGGCAGAACTCCATTCGCCACTCTTTGTCGTTCAATGACTGTTTCCTCAAAGTGCCCAGGTCGCCGGATAAACCCGGGAAGGGCTCCTTTTGGACTCTCCACCCGGACTCCGGGAACATGTTCGAGAACGGCTGCTACCTGAGGAGGCAGAAGCGCTTCAAGTGCGACAAGAAGACCATGAAGGATCCCGGGCGCAAATCGGGAGACGGCGGCTCATCCAACAGCAGCTCAGAGAGCTGCAACGGCAACGAGTCGCCTCACTCCAACTCCTCCTCCAGCGACCACAAAAGGTCCCTGTCGGACATGAAGGCGAGCCAGGCCCTGAGCCCGGAGCACGCCGCCGCCTCCCCGGTGTCGCAGGGGCAGCACCTCATGTCTCAACATCACTCGGTGCTGGCGCACGAAGCGCACCTGAAGCCGGAGCACCACTACTCCTTCAACCACCCCTTCTCCATAAATAACCTCATGTCCTCGGAGCAGCAGCATCACAAAATGGACCTAAAGACTTACGAGCAGGTGATGCATTACTCCGGCTATGGCTCCCCCATGGCAGGGGCTCTTTCCATGGGCTCGATGGCGGGGAAACCCGGCCTGGATTCTTCATCCATACCTGACACAAATTATTACCAAGGCGTCTATTCCAGGCCGATCATGAACTCCTCATAAACTCTCTCTCCTCCCTACAGCCGATGCGGACTTTCTCCCCCTTCAATTTGTACATTTGTAAAAACAAAAAACAAAAAAATATAGAGTTTGTGTACAATATGTATTTCAGATATTTTTGACGTTTCCCACCGTTTTAGTTGTCGAGTTTGTTAGTAGCCTAATTACTTTAAGAGAGGATGTTGATGCTGTTGATGATGATGACGTTGATGATGATGATAATAATTAAAAAGTGATGATGATGATGATGATGATAATGTGACGAGATCTGTTCAGAAGTCGGCTTCAGGAATGGACCCCCCAAAGACAAACTACAAGTTGCTGTAAAATAGCCTCCATCATGCATACCTGGATTCGTAAATGAATTTTAATGCCTTGCAGGATTTCTTCAATCATTTGTGTAATTCCTATTTATGGCTTGTATATGTGTATTCTTGTAGTGACAAGAACAGAATCTATATTAAAGTGTTATTGGTTTTGTTTTCTGAATATGATGGTGTTTGACCCTTATTGTTATTATTGTTATTATTATTATTATTATTGTATGACAGCAGTCTGGCGGCAACAAGCGTCTCCTATGATATGTTTAACAGCAATTCTTGCATAGGCTGGACTGTAATTAATTAATACAATTGAATTGAACCGAATGTAACAAAAACTGAAAGTTGAAAGAAAGTAAAACATTATTTTTTCATAAATTAAGAGAATAAATATAAAACTTTGCAAACTAATATGTGTGCAGAGCAAAAAAGCAAAGCACATTTAATGACAATATAGATTTTTAAATTGGATCCAGTTGTGGTTATGTACGACCTCCATATTTAACACGGACGTATTCCCTGTTTTTGCTTCAAATGAGTTTTCACAATACTTATTGATTTTTTCCAAATTCAGAATTATTCTCATCCATGTGCTTTCACTATGAGGCACGGGTTTTCCGCAAAGGATTAATAGCTTTGCTGGACAATATTGCGCACAATGCTCCCAATTTGTCAGTCAGAAAATGAGAAAAACAAACACCCGCTTATTAATCCCGAACACAAATTGGGAGATTCGCGAGGTGAAAAGTGGATCCAACACATTCGGCACTTTTTACAGAATTTGGGAGTGAAAAAAAAACAAAAAACAAAAAAAGAAGACAATCCCCTACAAACAATAACATGATACAGCTTCCACTCCAAATGTGCCGAAAATGAAAATGTGTGATTTCTGCAGAAATACCAGAATCGCTAAGAAAACTTAAGAAAATTAAAAAAAAATAAAAATTTGAGAGTTTGGAATACGCGCGTATCAAATCATATTCATTTAAATTCCCACACATACAGTGAGTCACATTATGATTCAACCTTATCTAACACTGTCACTCACACACAGGGCCTGCCTGCCTGCCAGTCACCCAGGTTGATCACCACACACACACACACACACACACACACACACACACACACACACACACACACACACAGTGAAGTTTAGATCAGTGAACAAGATTAAGTGTCATTGTCACATAAAACAGCCTCCCGTGGAGCAGGAGAATGGCTGCTGGAAAAGAGGGCTGATTTGGGAACAGAGCCGCCTCAATGTGATGCTCTAACTTCTCTCCCCTCAATCTGGGGCCCCATTGTCCACTCCCTTATTTTAAAGTAGTTGGAACCTCCCCTCTTGTTAGATAAGATAGGCTAGTTGCAGTCGAAAAGAATCGGACCCCCCTCCACCACCACCTCCTCTCCACCTTCCTCTTCTTCTTCTTCTTGTTCCTCCTTCTCCTCCTCCTCCTCCTCTTCTCTCCCCCGCTGAGCTCAAATCCAAGGCCAGGCAGGGAGTTTGGGGACGTTTTCTCTGCTCACCCTCACAACCAAACGACACCCCTCTCCGCCTTCTGAACACGTAGGGGCCTAAAGTGTGCGTTTATTCTCCAGACCCTCTTTACAGATCGCACTTTAAACAGTGTGATCTGCGAATAAACAAAGGCAGTAAACAATAGAGTGGAGGCTATGCCCACATATAGGGAAGAGTACACACGCAAAACCAAATTGCACAAGTGTAAACTTTGAATAGGACGCCGCCGCTCTGTAAATTTACACAGACATTAAATTTCGTTCTATTCATTTTAGACATATAATGCTAAGCTGATTTTTTTTATAGCGCACTGATCGATATCTCTGTAAAATAATCATTTTTTTTTAACTAGCGGGGCAGTGAAATCTTTGCTTTGTGCTAAAGTCAACAGTGACAGAGTTTGAGCTCAAATAAATGCCGTGATGTCTGGAGCCCTTTGCAGAAGGCAGAAGGCGAGCCTCTACAATGGGCTCCTGTGTGGCTTGCCAACAACAAGCACCAGCTATTTTGCACAGGTATGAAGCTTTTTATTTTTCTACAACGGTCTCTCTTTTTTTTTTGGTCATGAATCTTTATTACTTATCGGGAGAGAGAGGTGGATGGATAGCAGTTCTCGGGCTTGCATGTGAGGGGTGTGTGTGTGTGTGTGTGTGGTGGTGGCGAGAGAGGCTGATGTCCTAAATTCGTGAGAAAAAAGGAGACATATTGGATTTCAAGGCAGGGTGGCGCACAGCTGAGGGGATCCTGCGATAGAGTTTGCTGCAAGTTTCTGCGTCTTTGACTCGCGTGATGGAGAGAGAGAGATCCCGCCGCACCGACAGGACACTTGCAAAGGGATTTAGTGTCATTCGTGCATTAAAAAAAACTAAAATGAGATGAGATAGCTCCTGCTTGCTTTTTTATTTTTTTATTTTTTTTTTATTGATGGCGATTTATTCATTATTGCAAAAATCATCTGACAGAGCAGGAGCGCTCATAAAAAAAGAAAATAATTGAAGAAAATCAGCCGAGATTTTTTACTCAAGCAGCAGGTGAAGCGGAAATATAAGACTGAATGTGGACTTAATGGCTGGCAGAGTTCGATATTTTTTGCAGTGTGCCGCTGATTGATATCATCGTCGCCGCACTGGTGCTGTCACCAAAGCGAGTTTGTGCTGCAGCACTGACACTGGTCCTGCTTTATATCATACCGGTGCGCAAAATCGATGTATTTTTTCAAGGTATATCTTAATCAATAAATCCTTGAAATGATGAAATAACAACTGACTTTCAGCACGCTAATGCAATATTTTTGTTCTTGCTCATCATCATCTCAGAATCTCAATATAGAGCAAATGTTATGAATTAAAAGCAGCTCTAATAGCAACGCTCATTGATAATCCTTAATCATTAGGCATCATGGCTTAATGATTAATCATTGAATCATTTATTTAAAAAGCACATGATAAAAATAATAATTATCAATAATGATGATATTTATAATAATAGTAATAATATTGACAATAATAATATTGTCAATAATAATAATAATAATAATAATAATAACAACAACAAAAACAATAATGATAATAATAATAATAATAATAACAACAATAACAATAATGACAATAATAATAGTAATAATAATACTACTGCTAATGATAATATATTACTGTCCATAAGGCCGAACACTTATTTTTCTAAATCTTAAGTAGATGGAGAGCCCTTCAAAATGTCCATTATCCAGTATTAAACAGTTTTATCCGTGCGCGCCTCTCCTCAGATCCCTTGAAGGCGGGATAACCCCAGTCAAGCCCTCTCTCGCGCACACCGAGATGGGATGGCCTTTCGGAGCTTTGCCGGTTCAAAGGTAACCAACCTCAATCTGTACCGGCGGACGAAAGTGCTCCGAGGCCACATCGCCGCACCTTTCCCATCTCCCCATCTCCATCTCCTTCCTTTCCTAACTTTGTGCACGCTTTCCCATCAGGGAGGATACCTCTGCAGCTCCTACGGCCAGGCCAGCACATCTGTTGTTATAGCAACTGAATAAAGGATTGGTCCAGGCAGCAGCAGCAGCAGCAGCAGCAGCAGCAGCCTGTTGATCCTTTTCTTTTTCCTCCGCTAACCATGATTTCTCTGCAATTTCTTGCGCTCGCATTTACATATTTCATGATTAAGGCCCGAAAATCAGACCTCGTTTCTCACAAAGACCATGAAATAAGCCCTAAACAAAACAAAAATAAAATCTGGCGTTCGTAAAAGCAGGCAAAAAAAATATCATAGTTTGTAATCAAGAAATAAAAAAAAAAGTGACCCACAATAGGAGATTTAGCCTACTCTTTGTCACGTCTCTAAATAACATCTAATTGTGCCACACCAACAAAGTGAGACATTCCCCCTACAGCGACGCATTTTAATGCCTAGGCGAGTTTGGGCCTCTATTTTCACTGAATGACTCAATATCCTATAAGCCATAGGCGCATCCACCCATGGGCGTCAGCTAGGAGGATAGTAAAGGCGCTGCCATTCCTGACAGCGGTTTTGCGCAGGAAACAGGGGAAACGATGTAAAAAAAAAAGAAAAGAAAAGAAAAAAAAGAAAAAAGAAAAAAAGAAGAAGAAATATTAAAATAAAAATATTATACCCCTCATAATTGCAAGTTTCGTGTAGCTGGAGCAATCGGATTTGCGGCTGCGCAGTAGAGTTTAGTAACCAATCCTCCGATCGGCCAAATTGTAAAATCTACGCTCGCCTCATCAGGCCACACGTGTGCGAATTAATCGGCTGCGGAGTTATTTCTCGGGAGTCGGATGGAGTCTGCCGCACCTATAGGCTCTACGCTGCAGCACGACTGGAACACCCAAGTAGATCTGTCTCCATGGCGACGGCGGGACACCGGTCCAACAAGCTGTAATTCTGTCTCAGCCTTTTGCAGGGGAGGGACCGTCCACACTAGCCCGACTTAACTCCTCTTTCACCAGAAATACTCCTAATCCCATATCTTAGCAAGGCAAACTGCAGTCCCTCAGTATATTAAAGGGACCACAAAGTCAAAAACTCAAAGCCACCCATGGTTTCTCTGCGGGCGGCCCGGGCCGGTGTGACGCTCCAGTCCTCCCCCTGTCTGTCCCTCCGTTCGTCCGTCCATCTCCAAATACGCGTCTGCAATTTGCTCTGTACTTATCCGCTGCGGATGGATACATTTGCTCGTTATTAGGCGAATATATATATATTTTTTCATTTGTGTGGTGTGATAAACAGTGTGGCGCACACTATGTCACGAGACAAGGAAACAGCTTAGGCCTGAGCAGTGGATGGACATGTCTGAAAATGTCCTGTTGACCTGACTTTATAAATGACAAACTATTTAATCATGGTGTATTGCTCTTTTACCATCCTGCTGTCAGTTATTGCCAAGCTGTTATTGAAATGTGGCTTATTAGGAAATTCTGAATGAGCTCATAACCAAAGCTCGAAAATGAAGCTTGAGTTTTAGAAGCAGTTTCCATTTTATGCCAAAACGGAACCCACTGAATTTAGATTATGAATGAGCTGCATCAACAGAAAAATGCTTTCTTGGTGTTGTTATTAACAACACATATCAAAAATATATTTGCTAATAAAAGAATAAAAGATGAATAAATATGCATATAGTTCTTTTGCAGTTATGTTAATGATATGTTTAGTATTTATAAAGAAAACATTAATACAATAAACAGCATAAAGTAAACTAAAATTGCCCATTGCATTGAACAAATATGTCAGTGTAGGCTTTAACAATTGTATCTCTGTCCACATAGTTTTATTGTGTATTTGGGGCGTCAAGCAGGCCTCTCACACACAGCCTGGGTTGAGTTATTTAGCTTACAGGAGTAGTAGGAGAATTCTATCTTTAATGTGGAAATAAAAAAAAACAGTTGAAACACACCCCAGTGACTGAAATAATTAAACTGAGCTGCAAGCAGATTTTGAAGCTTGAAATGAACTGTTTGACTGTGACGGCCTTTGCACCCAATTCTAAAATTTAAATTCAGATTGTCCGCATTTGTTAATTGTACATTTAAAAATGGTTGTTAGATATTCATCATGCAGTCAGCATGTTTTACACAATCTTAAAGGAGCCTTCAAAGGTGATCTCACGAAGTCTCCTTCTAAGCAGGGATTTACAAATGCATACAGAAGACATCCTCTTAATATGATTTCATTTTCTAACTGTGTGCTGTTCACGCTCCTTTTTTCTTCCTCGGGGCCTTCAAAGGTTCTGTCTTTAAAGGTTGCTGTTCACTTCTCCTCCTCACTGAAGATGACACTTAAATCTTAAAATACTGGAAGTTGTGTTTCAGTGGTTCAGTGGTGTTTCTTTGTTTGTCTGTTTGTTTGTTTTCTTTAAGTCTATCTGCATGAGGGTCTGTTCTGGGTTCTGTTATGATGGAAAGAAGAGGTGTATCTGTGTCTGTGTTTAAGAGGGAGAGAAGGATGGACAGGGTGAGAATGCGGCCGCCGACTGTGATGTGTCCGCACTCTTCTGACACGGATATGTGACATTCCGCTGTAGGACTCCTTCATGTCCTGAGAGAGAGAGAAAGACAGGGAGAGAGAGAGGAAGAGGGAGAGAGAGGTCCACCAACAATGCCCATTGAGTACTGTGAGGCAGCAGCTGGTGGGACGTGCAGTGACCTAAAGGCGAGCTATTCAGGCCAGGACGGGGTGCCTCTCGCTGCACTGCTTTTATACGCCTGGAAGTGGATGGATGGTCAGTGTTTAACTTTGTTCAGCATGGCAACACAGTGGAAGGAGAAGTCAGTCCCCTCACCTTACCATCCAATCAAGGCTTCCAGAGAGTTGATGGAGATGATGTAAATGTCTGATAAAATGGAAATGGCAGCCGGAGGCCTTTGTTTTCTGCTGAAGTGAGGCTCAGCCGCACACTGGAGGAGGGGATTATCTTCTCAAGGAGAAACATAAAGAGAAAAAAACTCTCTATGCAAGATAATAGATGTGTGATCAGCCAGGCAGAAAGATACTATATTGGATGGAGATTATAGATGCTCAAAATATGAAGTTAGGTGTTGCTCGACTGCTGGAAACATTTGCGGTACGCACACAATTCTAGCTCCTCTTTGGTAATTCCACAGGCATTTCCCAGTGGGTCTCATGCCTGTCTTTGAGATCAAACCTTGTTGGCAAAGCGACCATAAAACGATATGTCAGTCAGCTGTGGTAAAAGGGATGCCTGCTCGCTCGGTTGTGATTGATCTGCCAAGGTTTCTTTATTCCCCCGGAGACTGGATACCTCCAGGTTTTAGATTCAGCTGTTGCCAGTGCTGATGGATATCCAGAGCTAGTACCACATTACAGCCCCTTCTGACCCATTTCCACCCCGAGTGTGGCACACTGAGCAGCACATGGCCATAACATGGAGGCCAACACGCTGCAATATCTCCTCACTTCCCCCTCAGCTCCAGTTCCAGGAAGTGAAGGCAGAGCGTTGCCAGCCAATCACGGCGAAGGACACCCAACTCATTAAAAGTTAATGAAACCTATAAACGTGGTGCGCCAGCGATTCATTTAAACCCCCAATCCAATCTCCTCTCCCAGCAAAGGCAAACAAGCCCGTGTGCCCCCAGCGCCGTCCTCGGAATAACAAACTACGGAATATTTTGTCCTGCATATGTTCTCCCATGCAGACATGTGCGCCGTGATGGGCTCTTACAATGGGACTTGTCCAATTTAGAGAATGCCAAGATGGTGTTCTGCAGGGGTGAATTCTGTAATCCTTATCTGAGTGAATTTAATGCCTTTACTTTACACCACACAGCTTGTCAGGGAAATGGCGGCGGTAGATATGCCATTTCAACATTCATGAGAATCACTGACATTCAAATAATGTGCTCATTTTAATACGGTATGAGTGGGAGCCAAATCTGTGTGAAAACCCTGTGTTTACTTCTCCACGGTCACGCAAGTGTCAAGATTCTCGATTCTCTTGCCCTTCATACAAACTCTCTCCCACCAGCAGCGCTCTGTCTGTTCCAGGACGCTCTGGTCTAATAGCATTGCAGCTCTAAATTTGATAACAACCCATCAACAGCAATAAAGTGCCACCTTACAAGGTTGAGTAAATGTAAAGTGCGGAACAATATCTCCCCTTGTCTTTAAGACCTCCATTTCAACACATCCCCGGTGCCTCTTAGTGCTTCCCTTGGGGGATTCAAATTAAATTCCCTCCATGTATAGCGCCACTGTCAGCCCGCTAATGAATTCCCATACCCTGACTTGAATCAAATTAATCCCCAATTTAATCCCATATAAATGGCTGTGTTATTTATAATGGGAAGGCGGATGCTCGGCTGAAGGATCGAGGAAAAGCTGGGAGGTGTCTACAGGGCTGTTGAGCAGATTACGGTGAAGGATGAGGCCTGTATGTTTTCCCCACTGCAGAGTAGTCCCCTGATGCACACTATTTAACCCTTGCCTGCTTGACGCTGACAGAAACATCACGGCGTTTGTCACTTAATATCCTTTCAGATTAAGGAGTCAATTGGCAGATTTATTGGTCAGAGCTGGGATGCCCTTATCTTGAAGTGCCCCAGACAGAAAGATAATGCTGGGCACCGTGATTCATGTGTGAGAGGGCTTTCGGTTACAGTTAAATTAGCTGTGGGTTCAGACTTGTCACAACCAAACCCTCTTTGAGGTCGCAGTTGCTTTTATGTATTAATGCAAATTTCTCTTCCATTCATATGCAAACCCTTCGCAAGAAATGTAGTTGCACATTTTAAGGAGCAACTCCTGATCATTATTCAGATTGGAGGGTCACCACCTTAACCTGTGCGTGAGTGACAGATAGTGTGTTAAAGGGCTTATTTTGTACAAACAGCACAGCACCTTTAATGTACAGCATGGTGAAATATTGCTAATTTTTTTTATTTAGATGCAAATATGATGGTCAGATGCATTTGTGTGAAGAAAAGCAAAGTCCAGATGGCGGCTCCAGGTTCAGTTATTGATGTGAAGACTGAAGCGGTTGGACCGCCCGCTCCTGTGTTGTTTTTGGACCGTTCGTGTAGGAGCCAGCAGAGAATGAAAGCACAACATCCACACAGGCCAACATAATGGCGTCGGGGCAATTTTTTATTTGCAAAAAAAAAACATTTTTAAAAAGGGATACATGGGATTGATACACAGGATCGGAAAGCCAAAAAGTTACTGTATCAGTGGTGTGATTTACAGTAATAACAAGACAGATATTAATGAATTTGCCTCGAGTAATTTTGTGCAAAGTTTGTTTTGACTGTCGATGTTTAAGTTTGGTTGGTATGCGTGCATATATAGGAGTTCATGCGGATCCAAATGTTTCATATACAGTTATTAAGTAAGCAATAGCATGGGATGGATATGAGGATGACAGACGGTTCTGAAGTCACTTTGGCAGTTCAGAGGACAGTTTGGAGCCTTTAAAGCTCGGGCCACCAAATGTCTGAACAGCTATGGTTTATTGAGGCATCTGTAAGCTTACTCACTTTATTGCCAAGCTTGGCTCGTGCACCTACCGTCATGGGGAGAGAGAGGGAGAAAAAACACACACACACACACACACACAAAAGTTTGCTGTTTGCCTTCATTCCACCAAATCCTTGACAGCCGTGCTATAGCCCATCACTATTCACACCATTGTGCTGTCACAACAACTAAACACATCATTTGTGTTGCAGAAACTCATCCTGTATGTATCAAATACCAAATGTTTGGCGACGGAGAGAGGCGACGGCGGGGTGGGGTTTGGGGGGGGGGGGGGGCTGCATAATTTGCTAGGAAACATTTTACCGAACATTTGGTGATAAAAACGCCGGCGTCAGCCCCGAGGCTTAAAGCAATTAATTCAGGATCCTGACATAAACTCTCCAATCCTTTGACAGCTTGGAGCTGAAATAAAAATGCTAGTTCTCCTGGGAACGGCAGGAGATAGCTGGCTCTTTTCTGGACTGTTTGCTCACTGGCCCTGAGAGCAATCTTCCCCAGTCAGAATGAAATGCAAGGACACAAACAATGTACCGGCGAGAGAATGGGAGATGGGGAATGAACAGTTTGGACTATTTGCTCAGCAGAAGGGCAGCCACAATGGCCGGCCCATGGCTTTCCCATGCATCAAGCCTCTTAGTCTTAGGCCTCCCTTTGTTGCCTGGTTTCTTCTTCCCCGGCCAGATAAGAGCCCAGCTGCCCTATACTTTTAATTCCCATTGTACGCCATACTGTATGGTCATTTATCTGTGCACATTCTGCCTGCCATGACGGTGTTGTCTAATTGAATGGGTTATCGTACGTGTATCTCCGTTCACCTTAGCATGTGTACTCGTTTAGGGGTTGAATTGCTCGCACTTTGCTATAAAAGGCGAGCTGGCGGCTGGGTGAGGGGGGATAACGGCTGACCCCTCTTCTCTTCTTAGAGGAGGCAGCACGAGTCAAGCACAGAGTGCGATAACGATACCCAAGTGTTTTTTTGAATAAGGCTGAATTTTCATTTTAGAGCAGTTTGAGTCATTTTAATAACAAATTAAAGGTGCACTCTGTAGTCTTGGAAAATAAACTCCAACTCAGAAAGGTAACATTTTAATTATATTAAGGAAATAATACAAACACAGAAATATGTTTATTAGAAGTATTAATTCGATGTATTTCCAAAACCAAGCAAACAAACTGGCCTCAGTGTGTAACACGTTCCCCAAAACGCTGCTTGAAGCTGGAGAGGTGGCCACTCAGAAGGGCCCTGCAAATACAAACAAAGTAAATGAATAAAATTACATTGTCCGTGAAGACAGTTTATTTATCAAAAGTTCTTCCCCCCCAAACACTGTGCACCTTTAATCAATGACGATAAGTATCTAAGCAAGGAGTGTCATTTTTCTAGAACCCAACAAGGAAGTACTTTTCCAGCCAAAGGCAGAAAGCCTCCAAGGGCCCTTGAGGGAGAAATGAGATGCGGTCATTATATGACCTAATGGCAACTCCAGCCAGAAGAGAGGGCAAATAGAGCAAGTGTAGTGGCCCTGGCTGAGAGAGGGATCCATATTGGGCTCTTTTGTTTTGGTTTGTTGGTTTGTGTTTGCATTTACATTGACCAGTTCTCTGCCGGCCGAATGTGTATTCACGCTCAATACATATAATGTTGTCTGTGTGGCAGGAAATGAAAGTGGCGTGCTTCCCTGCTGAAGTCTGCCGGGGATAAAATAACAATAGTAAATGCATACGAAACAAACAAACAAACACATAAATACAAAAAAAGACAGACATGGGATGTCAGGGGACGATCAATACACATAAGATAAATGAGCATATTCATGCATGTAAGCAGACACTTGCCTAAACACAAACACACACACACGCACACACACACAGACACAGACACACACACACACACACACACACACGCGCACGCACCACACACACACACACACACACACACCCATCCCCCTATGTAAAGGTTGTGGTGTCAGGGACCCCCTGGGTGGTCAGACTGAGGATGATTTCTACACAATATGATGTTGTGAAGGAAAACCTTTGAGAAAAGAGACTCTGTGGCTGTGTCTTTGCACTCTCACATTCATATAACCAAAAAGAAAAGAGACATACACACATTGTATTCAGTTTTTCTGTAAGCAGTTATGTATTTGAAAAGAGTGACATCTCGGATTACAAGTGCTTTTTCAGACTTACAGTGCAGCACAACTATTCTTCTGCCACCCGAGTGAAAACGCAACCCATGATGACTCCACAATGGTTTATTCTAATGGCTAAGCTCTTAATCTATCAGATCAGATTTCAAAGTGCTGCTAGCTGTGCCAAGACAGGTCCCAGGAAGGAAAACCCTTTTGTTTGGGGCAGAATTTTCAAAATTTAAGACCAGACTTTATTCACAAGGTCCCTAATCACACACAAAAAAGATATGACCTGTTACGGAAGCAATACCTCAAAGAGCAACGTCGTTAAGAAACAGTAAGTGCTTGTTTTCACATCCACCTTCGGTGCACCACCAGCGCTCTGCCAGCATGTCAGACCTCAGGTATGGCAAGATAAATAGCTGTCTTATATGTGCCTGTGAGAGCCAAGCTCCTTGTGGGGTGGTGCTCTGCAGCTTCACGCTCCACCAACGCTGAAATAAAGCTCTGTTCAAGGCATTTCAACACTGCTTAAGGTTGTCCCTGGCCGTGTAATTTATGAGTTGAGAGGACTTCGTTTTTAAGTTCACTATGACCTACAATCTTCCTGCATTCATGGGTGGAGAAAAGAGCCGCGTGAGTCATAGGAAACTTACAACACCCCACCAATTACCTTAAACAATGGCGGTGTGAGTTATACCTGTGGCGTTCTGGTGTGTGGTTCAGTCAGTCGCTGAATGTGATGTGATGTGACCTAAAGTGATCGGCTGTGCAGGCACTTTAACAGGTTAGGTGTTTTGTCACCTGGAGGTCAGTATGAAGCTGACGGGAGGTGGTTGGAACCGTTTACCTCAGGCCCCAGAGCTCTCAGTGGGTGGTCATATAGACAGATGAACAGACAGACAGACAGACAGACAGACAGACAGACAGACAGACAGAATGACATGCTGATTTGCGCTTACTGGCACTGGTTACCTCTTTGGCAACCCGTGGCAGAAGAAAAATGGACTGTGACTGTGATTAGGTTTGTGGCATTTGTATTTGTAACATAGACTAATGTACTTACCATTTGCCATGTTTAAATAATTTTTTAAGTTGAGATAAATTTACTGTGAGGTATATATACAATTTAAATATATATAAAAATTAGTAATATGTTTATTTTTATAGTGTGCTGAAAAAAATGTTTCCAACACATAATCTACAATAGCCTCCTTCTCCGTTTTGATGAACACATTTACATCTTCATTTAAATGCAAAAAAACAAACAAAATGAATTATGAGCCGACTACTAATGATCACAAATCATATCTACTCAGCACATACATAAAAATACAAACTGTGTTTTTAAGCAATGCCATGGAAATATGATTTACAGTCACACAGTTTTAAACTGTTAAACACTTATATGTCCATATCTTGTGTTTGCCATTTGTTACAACCACTGGATATATGACTGGATAATTGTGTTTTATTGCTAAGTCAGCACATGAAGGGAAATTAAAGCACACATTATCAGGTTAGTTTTATCGGTGGTTTCACCTGTTACGGGACCGTGAAATTTACAATCTAAGCAATTAGACATTGTTTATATTATAACTACAAAAACAGCAAAAAAATCTGACTGGCTTTCAAAGCTGGTCTGGAAAAAGGTAAGGTGTTAAGATTAAAAAGAGAAAAGAAAATTAATTATTTGGGTAAACAAATGTATATATCTTTTATTGTATGTTTAAACTAGCATTTAATTGTGTAATTAGGTAAAACAGAAAATGTTTTCGAAAAATACATTCTTGATGGTGGATATCTTTGATCCAGCCAATCTTTAATTCTCATGGAATGCTATCGATTTGAAGACAACCACAATTTATTATCTTAGGCTACTTTAATTTTATGGGTGAAATATGCAAACAAACAAAACAAAACAAATAGTAAATTGTCATATCAAATACATTTAGAAAAATCTAAATTTGTGTATGGATAATTCTGTCATCACACTCATATATTTAAAAATGACTTTGTAATTAACAGACAAAATTTTAAGCAGAAAAACAACAAAAAAAGAGCAAATTAACAAATATCTTCAAAAAATATCAGCAAAAAACAAACACACACACACACACACACACACACACACACACACACATATATATATATATATATATATATATATAGTGGTTATTGTTTATTTTAAGATTTACAATTGAATACATTTTACTGACAATGTAATGAAGAGATATAATTTTTTATAGTTTTCAGCTGACCATATTCTTTTGTTGTTGTAATGTATTAAATAAGAATGAATAACTGAAGTAAATAGCAGAAGTGTTGTTGACTTCTTCATTTAAATGTCGCTGTTCATGCTAGAACATTTTTCACATCCACGTTTCATTTTAGTTTTCAGGGCCCAGCACAGCCAGACATGGCTTCACCATTCACATTACCTTCTCTGCCAATGTGTGAATGTCAACACCCTGTAAACACCTTTGACACACATGCTTGAATGCGACGGGCGAGTTAACTAAACATTCCTGGGTGTTCCACGTAAAGGTCTACCACTCATCCACCAGACTGCACTGACCCATCTCCCACGTATTCATGAGGCATTCTGCGTTTTCCCCCTTCAATTACCTTTTTTAATTAGTCTTTTTACAATCAATGTATTTGTTAACATAGAAAACTAAGCATTAAAGGAGAAATGGCATTAATTCAGCAGTCCCTATCCGGCAGTTTTTCTTCCTGTGCATGTGTCTTAAAACGCTATGGAACAACGCTCTATAAGGATTTGGGAATTTGGGAGTATAATTCCAGCCCCGTGCTTATCGCCACACCCAGACTATTTGAGTGTTTTGAGATGCGGGCTCCCTGAGGACGGATCGAAGGCTTCCTAGTAGAACTGCACATCAAATAAATAGGAGGATGGGATTTATATGGAGGCTGTGTCTCTGTCAAATAGGGCTCTGCTGACTGAAGTGATCCCCACGGCCTGAGTGGAAGAGAGGAGGGAGAGGAAGCCTCAGAGGGAATCAGCCGAACACTCATGCACACACACACACACACACACACACACACACACACACACACACACACACACACACACACACACACACACACACACACACACACTCACTCAAACACTCACACAATGTCCCTCTCAGTCCTGGGTTGTGACCGGCCCATGGCTTTGGCCAGGTATGTCAACTATGTTTGCCAAGCCATCCATCACCCATGCACCTTCCCTCCTGAAACAGGAACTTTTGTTTGAAGCATACACTTGTTAAGCCCATCCTTTGACTCTGCTCGACCTAATTTATTTCCTTGTGGCTAAGACAGAGGATTTATTAGCACCTACGTTTTTGTTCTCTATATTCCTCTTATTGTGGGCTGCACAGTGCAAACGTGATGGTGGAAACATGGGCGTGTTGTCTGTAAGAGAGATTGCAAGCTACAGTTTGGGGACACCAATGGCCCTTATCATCGGTGACCAGGGTTAGCAAATAAACACAGTGCGGTGAAGGAAAGAAAAGATTTATGGTTGCATGATGCAAACACATGGTGAGGAGGATATGAAATGCTTTTATTTTTTGCTGGTTGAGGGAACAAGAAGAAAAAAAGTATTTCCACATATGATGCTTCAAATGAAAATGACTAGGCTAATTTACTTTATTATTAAGTTCTTTCATGTTGTTGTGGCCATTGTTTTATTTATCATTTGTATACAGATTATTTATAAAGAGGAAGTTGAAAACAAACGCGAGAAACTTATATTAAACTTATATATTTGATGTTAGAGTGAGTCATTTCTCTATTGTTGGTCAGCTTGAGAACAGATTGCCTGAGTGACACTCTGCCATGAGAACTGGCCACAAGCATCTCAAAAGAAATGTACGTGTAGGCTGGTATGTTTGCTAAAGCACCTACTCCATTCTCAGAGACGCAACCTTCATTTATCTTTTGACTTCTAACTGGGAGAGGGAGCAAGAGCAGATATCACTAAAAGTGCTGCGTTAATGATTGACTCTCGGTGCACCAAGCATCCTGCGTTAAGTGGCCACTTTGCCTGCTCTTGTGCTGCATTTTCGGCTGTAAAAATGTTTGTGATCCCACCATCCCCTCCAAGTCCCATACAGTGCTATTAGCTCTGGGGGGGCGGTGAGCGAGGGTGGGGTCGTGACTAACTTTAAATAAAGAACCATTGGCACGCTGAGGTAAACGGGAGATAAGAGTTTGTCTCCGACCCTTTTAGTGCTTTATAAGAATGAGGCTGTGTAAACTCTAATCTCCCCTCAAGATAAATTTGGCCCCGCTTTGTGAAGGCAAGTTCATGCATTGCTTTTTTTTTTTTTTTTTCCACATTCTAAAGCCCACTTTGACAAGCGTGAAATGAGCCCTGGACTTTTCATTGACAGTTCAAGATGGAGAGCAAACTGAGATTAGGGCATGTTAATTAATTGTGGGGTCGGTAAATTGGCCTCCTGTCCCAGGAAAAGACTTGTTCCGTTTATTGCTGTCCTGCCAATCAGTGACAAGAGCGTAACCAGGGATTTGTTGTCCAACTTTTTTCTTGTTTATAGGAGTTCTCCGGTTATTAAGCGCACTTATTGAGCGTTTTTGTACCACCTGCATGTATTGATGCTACCTAGCAACTTACTTCAAACAGTATTATATTGTAAAATAACCCCCAACAAAATATGCACGTAATTTTGAATAAGATTGACCCGTGTTCTCCCTTTCCTCTACAGATGCCTCTCAATTGAAGGACACTTTTCCGTCGCCACCCTGCATCCAGCGACCTGAAAGCGCTCCCCTGTCGATGTACTTGGCTATATCTGCGTCTGACCTGTCTGCCATATGTAATATCAAAGCCTCTGTCAGTGTGGAGCTGAATGGGAACAAAAGAGAGGCCTCCATTAATGATTAACTGTTCTAAAAGCCCCGGCTTTTGTATTCCCATGGTGCCCAGGCTATCTGGCCACCATGTGACATGCTCACAGCATTTTTCGAGCAGATTGGGGGAAAGCTAGTGAGCAAACACAGGTGCTTTGGAGCAGCGTTGCCGACGCTGTCAGGGACAACCACAAACAAGAGCAGCTATGCCTGGCTAAATGAATCCCCACCCCTCCCAACACCAGCCATCACCACCTCCACCCCCCCGACACTCTCCGTCGCTAGCTAACTTGTTTGCTAGCTCCCTATAGCTTTCTCCCCGCAAAGCCTTCCTTCTGGAGAGACCACACGTCAGCCCCCCCCAACACACACACAAACACACACACACACACACACACCAAGTCCAATGTCCGCCACAGCCGCCGCTCCACAACTTCTCACACCCTCCAAGGAAACAAATAAAAGTGAGTACAGCCGAGCACTTCTTTGAGGTGATGGCATTTGCTGTGGTCATGTCTAGTGGGAGAGCAAACAAATTAATGGTGTTCCAGTTTTCACTTTCCAAACCAAACTAAATGTCTTTTAGCTCAAGTGGGGCAATTCCACTGACCCTGGTGTCAAACGCTGTGTAAGGGTTGCACACTCTTGCACTTAAAACGCTGAGAGGAGGCCGTAAGAAAATTAAACAGGGCTTGAGTATCGGCTTACATCACGAAATGACACATGTGACAAATAAATCTTGTATAAATTGAGTGTGTAATAAACACTCATGGTTTATTTTTTTGCTGTATGTGACCACAAACTTTACCAAGAGCTGTATGGAACACTTAACCTTTTCATCCAGGCTGACTGATAATTCAGAGTGACTGTGGCTGCTGTGTAGCTTAACTTTGATAAGACAATCAGATGATAGGATGGTGTTATCTTAACATGGCTTTCCGGCTGGGGGACAAATGAACAGTGTGTGATAACAGGAACAAAAGCTCGGCTTTTATTCGCCAGCTGATCCAAGGAAAGGAACAAATTATCAGTATGGAAAATTCACAATAGGCACAGTTTTTATTTTTCAATTTTCTTCTCAGCCCAGGTCACAGGAGCAGCGTATTTTTAATCACTCAAATATTTATATTGCGCCTTGTTCGCGTTTTGGTTTCACCGTCAGCAATTACCTGCGCCTATAAAGCAGCTATTATTACTGGAAAGATGATAAAAAATCTTTTAAAGCAAACAGTTTAAATCAGACGGACAGGAAATGAAGCTGTAAAAGGGAGACAGACAGAAACAGAAGGAAGTGAGTGAAAACATATACTGTTGACATGTTAAGAGAGAAATTGAAAAATTGAAAAAGGTCAAAAGTTGTGTCTTTAGAGACCCGCTCCTGATCAGTAAAAACACCACTTCTGTCTGGGTTTTCTGACTTTTTGCAGCCCACTTCTCTGAGTCAGAGAGGGGTCTGTATACTCAGGGATTCACTCAAGGGTTTGTTTGCTCTATTGCCAAAAAATGATTGGAAAAAATATTGGCGCCCTGGCGGGAAAATGTTAGAAGTTTCTTAAAACTAAAAGACCATTGCAACTGTGTGGAAATTGCATGAATAAAATATTTCTTTTATTAAGAAGGTGTCCTGTCTTATTTGAGTCTCAAAGAGAATTTGATTCTGCCAGTCTTCTGAATGTACAGTCCTCAATTTTGTTAAAAATGGGCATATTCTAAAGTGCCATTTAACCCCCTCAAACCATTCTTTCAGGGACTATGAGACAGGGTTTAGATGTATTCGGAGAAGCTCATCTCATCCCCTGTTCTGCTGCAGCTTCTCTGCAGGGATTTAGCCTCGGCTGGTCGTGAGCTGAGTCTGATCAGAGGAGTTACAAATCCTCACTTTTAGGGGTCTTACTGTAATTCACAGGCCTGTTGCCCGCAGTAAAGCGTGGGGGCCCAACATCTCGAGAGGGATTTGAGACAACATCTTTGTTGCCTCCTCATTGTGTTCCGGTGAAAGTCGTCCAGCCCCATTGTCTGACCAAACTCCGCTCAGACCTCGGCTCAATCAAAGAAAAGTTTTCCAGTAATGAGGTAAGACATGAAAGCTTATTGAACACAGCGACATGTTGAAAGGGCCCTTTTGATCTCGCCAGGCACAATGGTAAAATTTGAAAAGAGCAAAGTGTGCTCTGAGCAGCAATGCACTGCATTAACCTTGTCTTTTGACAGGCCCACACCTAGAAAGAAGTAATATTCTGCTGGATGGAAAGCGTAGTTCATGAGTAATGGGAGGCGACCTTTGTGCTAATTCTACCTGCTTCCTTTAGAAATTTGCTGATTGAGAAACACATAGAGTTGGCGTGTATTCAAAGCTTTAGCCGCAGAAACCCTCTCTTGGTGTGTTCTTTCAAGTATTGCCTTACATTTTTGGCTCATTTCTCATATACCACAAGAAGTTTTTCACAGATTATGAAACAGTCTACTTAATACTGATGTGTCATCATGACCTGCATCAAAAAGAATGTTAAATGTTTTTGCATCGTTTTCCTAAATGCCTCTCATTGGCATCCTACAGAACAAAATATTAAAGGAGACCTACTACGCTTTTTTCCTCAGTGTGTTTTATAGATTCTTGTGCATGTAAAAGGTCTTGGCTGAAACACCTTGTCATTAGTCCTGCTACTCTCTGACATCACAATACGTCACCAGGTCATACATTTGCATGATTTATGCCTATATATTAACAGCAGAATTGAAGCTGAAGTGAAGTTGAAAACACGACGGAAGAGACTGGAGACAAAGTGTGAGGTGCTTGCTCAGGTGAGCTGACCAATCAGAGGAGACAGGGAAAGCTGATGTGTTTTCTTTGAGCATTAAAGCATGTAAACCTATTTTAGTAGAAACACAAAAGGCAATTTTGAAACTGAAAACTAGCATACTATGTCTCCCTCTCAATATATTGCCTGCAAGCATAGGCTGATCAAGATCTTTATACAGTGGAAAAGCAGTGGAAACAATACTGTTTCTGTCCACAGGGGCCGCCAGACTCAACGGAAAGTTAAGGAAGGAAGCTGCTTTAACATATCAAGGTATTCTTACAAGGATAACGTAGTTATGCGACAATTCGTGAAATAGTCTCAAAATCTAATTTATCGGGTTCGTTTAATGAATTTTAAGATATTTCTGTGACACTTAAAGAAATGAACTGCAGGCCCAAAGTTGTGTGAGTGTCATGAAAACTGAAAATTTGTGTCCATGTACATGAATGCCATGGAGCAAACTTGTCTGTTGCCTATAATTAATTTCATGGTCTACAAAGATGAAATCGCAATGAGTCAGGTCTTAAAAATCAAATCATTCAAGATTCCTGGATTCAAAAGAACGGTACTTTAAAGCTGTCCTTGTTGTTTTATGAAGAGTGATAAAAACTTGATGGCAGTTTGCTGGAGCTGATAGATTACCCAGCAGCCAGTTATGTCGGTCACGGGTCAGCGCAGGGACGACTCTGTCCCCAGACTCTGTTAACTAAGTGGGCCGGCACTATCTCTACCCATCATTCAGCCAGTCTGTCGACTCCCCACAGAAAGCTAATGAAATACACCTATCTGCTATTTTGAGGGCCTGATTTATTGTAGAGAGCGGGTATCTTTTAACTTCCATACACCCACTGAATACACCAAAGGAGTTTTAAAAAAATCTTCAGCCGGCTTGTGGTGATTTCAAGCTAAACTAAAGTCTGATACGATCATTTGAAAGAAGCCAAAGAGCAGGTGTTGCTTGCCCCCCACAAAAGATGTAAATACTCACAAACCTTCAACAACGTTCTCGACCTTCACCCCCTACAACCACACACACAAACACACACTCCGTGTAGCCTGGCCCTGCTATAGCGTGTATTCATTTTCCACATGAAGCAATAAGACAAAGGTGGTCCACTCAGGTAATGGAGCGGCTCGGAGCACAATCTGCTCAGCTGGAAGACCTCTGTGCTGCCATCTTCACGCCTGAACTGCAGTCAATGACAGACATACAGCCTGACGCCTCTCTCAAAGCACAAACCCATGTCGGCCAACCTGCCAGAAGCCTCTCGCTGCCGTTCTAATAACCCTCTATTCACTGAATTGTCTGCCTGCCTCTTTTATGAATACAGCCTGTGTCCCTCGTGTTCAATTACCTGAGTCAATATGGATGTATTGAACCCCAACATATGAGTCAAATCATAAAGTGTATATAGAAGAGCAGGGATGTTATGGCCACCACGGAGGGCCAGTGAAAATTACACTGGTGATTTGCAGCCCAGGAAGTAAACAAAGTGGTAATATATGAGGGTAATAACACAAAAATATGGCTCTGGTGCGGAGAGCATCTGGGCAGTGATTTAGCTGCTCACCAGTTTAACAAGAAGATACTTCAGATGAGAGCATCCTGTAAACAGACTCTTAAAATTATGCGATAAAATAAAAGTCCATATATGCCACAATAATGCCTGTGTGAATGGGTTCATATGAGACCATGTGTGCATTGCGTGTATGAGACAGCTGCTGCTTTTTGGCACATACGCACTGTCACACACACACACGCACACACACACACACACACACACACACACACACACACACACACACACACACACACACACACACACAAACACACACACACACACGCACACACACACACACACACACACACACACACACACATGCTGCAGCACACACAGACGCACTCAGGTAGCAGCTGGGCAGGCTCACCTGTCATATTAATAAAACCAGACAATCCCTTCCATCAGCAGTAGCACAGCAGCAGCAGCAGCAGCAGAGGCTGGAGCAGACAGAGCTGGAACAAAAGAGCGGAGAGGCGGAGGGACGTGGGGGAGAGAAGGAGCGAGGAGTTAAATAATAGTTAGAACTAATAGTTTTAGATGACCGGCTGCAAATCATCTTAAAATGCACCATCACATCTAAATATGAGGTTGTCTTTCACTTTTTTTCACTTTTTTTTTAAAATGAACTCTGGTATCAGCATCACCACAGTTTGATAGTTATATATTCTTTAGTCTAATCTCTGAAGGGTTTTTTCAAGACAATAATAATCCCTTAATTTACAGACACTTACAACAATTGCAAAATGGTTCTGATGAATGTTGTGATATTCATTTATTTACATTTATGAAGTAGGCTTTTTATGAGTTAATGTATCATCGCTCAAGACTGGAGGGAAAATAAAAAATAACAATATTATATTCATTAATGATTAACCCACCCTGAACATTGCGTTTGCATATATTGTAATAAATGAGGTAGATTAATATAATCGGCTAACTGCACAAATTGGCATCACAGAAAGTGTATGTTTTTCATATTGAAATTTAATAAAAAATAATGAGGGTTCCAGGGGGTCCCTTGCAAAAATGGGAAAAGGTATTTTCACTACAATTCCATCGAGGCAACAGAATGAAATAATGTATGACCACACTGGTGATGAGTTTCATACATTCTCTGTAATAAAGCATCTAAAAGTAAAATTCTTATCAAATGTGGGATCCTAAGAAACAATTTTTTCAAATGGGTGCCTGTGGACTAATGTATGTCAGTTTAGGGGTCCATATGACACCAGGCAGAAGCAGCCAAGATGATTATTAAAGATATAAGAAAACGTTTAATAAAGTTTCCCAAGATTCAAAAAGAGAACATTTCAGAATATCCAACTTAATGAGCAAGAAGCTCTCAGAGGAAAATAAGATCTACGGTCTGGGGAAAGGTTGCAGGCAAGTTTAAGGTAAGTTTGTTTATTCGGTCATGAAAAATGAAGAGAGTTTGTTTATTTAATTTGCTTTTGCATAAAGACATCAGGCTTGGACAATTTAACGTATTACCTTGAACCGGCAGAAACAAATTAGGATACTTCAGGTCTCATCTTCAGTTAAATCAAGATCACCATCACCAGGTCCCCAATTACTAGTTCTCAGATCTGCCCTCTCTGTAAATGACATTGTATACATGGTTCTGTGCAATAATCTTTAATTTGACTTATTCCAAATGTCCCCATATGTATAAATTCTACCTTTTTTGGGGAGTCACTGTGTAATCAGACAAGAGGCTTGGCTCTAGATGACAGAGCAATGACAATGCTGATAAGATAAGAAAGCCCTTTAGAGACTTCTGATTGTGTGTGTGTGTGTTCTGTGTCTCTTCTTGTGTCTTGGTCTGTTTCTGTGTCTGTCTTTATGAGCATGTGTCGGTGTGAGGGCGCATGTTGCTGCTTGCTTGTGTGTGTGTTCTCTTGGCACCAGAAAAGACCTTGGACGGAGTGAAGAGAGGGCCCAGGGGAGAAGGAAAAGGAGAGAGAAAGAGGGTGGAACAATAAGGGGTGGTGGAAAATGACAAGCTTGGTTTACAAGGGCTTCCTGAGAGCTCCACATCTATCAGAAGAGGCTGTGCCGTACGGACGAGACCTTCCTCCTCCTCTTCCATTAACCCCTCGAGTGCCTGGTTGCCCAGGTAGAGTTGACTCATTGTAGGCACTGACAGCTGCTCCATGGGTGGGATCCTGCATGTTTACTTTTACCTGTAGACCGAGAGGACTCATCCTAAAGCCAATGAAAGCTCTAATGTGTCATAACTGACAGCAAAATGAAAACACTGTCACGGATCATCTGACAACCTGGTGAGATTGAGGTTGATTAATCTAAATCTGTTGCTGTCAGCACAAATAAAAAACACAAAGATTGAATTTCCTCCCCCTCATCATTCCCATGAATTAAATTATAGGAGCATCCATGCCGCATTGTGGCTGAGGTTTTGGTATCCTGGCAGCCTCGAAAAATCAGCCGAGTGCGATTAGGCTGATTACCTACATGGGTGAATTGACAAAACGTGTCTTAGGGAAGAAGTAGGAAATGCTTCATAAAGAATCTTTTGAGGCGGACTGACATGGCCCGGTGAGTGAGCACCGATTTATGGATGAAGGCACAAAAAAGAAAGTTCCCAGTGTTCATCGGAGGCCAGTGAATCCAAAATGAACTCTTTTTATGAGGCTGACTTTGCCTCCCTGATGGCGCTCGCACAAAGCAGCCAACAAAGGGCGGCCGTAAAGGGGGAGTTGTGACAAGATAGCGGCACAAAGAGAGAATCAACTTGTACGTGGGTGAATACAGACAGGAGCCCGGCCCAGCTGTTTTTAATGGCGATGCATTGACAGGAGGGCAGGCTATTTTTAATCGCGTGCACGTCTTTCAGGCACACACACAAAAAACCCCCCTTTCACCGAGCTTTGTCAGTAACCTGCAGTGACCTGCATTCAAGGCTGCGTCAGGGTCCCCTGCACAAAAGATGCTGGAGCAGAGGGGTACAGCGTTGTCTGCAGCTGGATGCCACAGACCTCCAGGATGAACCATATCTAGAAAAGAATCAAGCAAAGTCAAACAACTGGAATAATTGACATAAGAATGTGTGCAGAGACATCTAAAGCCAAACTAAGTTTGCTACACTTTAAACTAAATAAATGTCTATAATGTCTCTGCAAACACACACATACACGCCCGTACACACACACAAAGAATGTACAAACAAGTCGGAAAACAAAGGACTCTTGTAACAGGGCTTGGGATCTTGATGAAAAATTCAAACAATATTAAATGGGGAGTGTCAACAGCAGACACACTTCTGCTGAGGGCCCTTCAAACAGACAGAGTAACTCGGTACACACATTACGCCGCCACAGTTCAACCCCTTAGCGTAATGATGATGGCGGCTTTAACTGGGGCACAGCTTTTAAAACCCCTCTCCTGCAAACACTCTCCTCCAATAGGAGGTAAAAAGCTAAAAAAAAAAGAAAAAAGAGGAGGAGTCATCGTGTCCAGGCATGTCTTTTTTTCTCAAGGTTTACCTGAATGTTACTGATCACCTGGATTCCCTACAACTTCTTCCCTCCCTTCCTTAATTTTCCAGTGACCACCTCATCGGGGAGTCGCACTCCTGAAAGATGCAGATTAAGATATCAGTGCTGAAGGATTCCAACTGCCCTCCACCTGCACAGCACAGAGCAGTAATGCGTCCTGACAGGCAAGCTTTAGAGCCAGGCCTCAGATTCTCACATCCGTCAGCGAGCCCTCGTCTCAAGGAGTCGGAAAGAGAAACAACTCACATAAATATGTGGAGCCCAGTGCACACATGGGGAAGAAGTGCAACGGAAGGAGCCAAGGGCCACTTTCCTGAAATGTGTCTGTGTGTTTGTGATTTATTTTAAAAACAGTAAAAGCAGGTATGTGTGTAGCTGATGAGATATATTTCAGTGAACAATAAAAGCAAATAAAAAAAAGCCCTCTGGTTCTGCTCTATTGATATTTGTAACAATGTAAGCATTTATTTTAATACTGTGATTTTTCCATATTTACACTTTCTACAATGTATTCCTAAAACAGCATTTATATTCATATTTTATTACGTTTTACAATGTAATTTGTTTTTCCTAATTTTTAGTATGACTTTAATGTTCTACATATTTGCATCATGCAAAGCTCACATTCAGTTCTTTTGTGCAAAACAAAAAAAGCCAAATTAAGCACGTCTCTGGTATTAAATGCCTTGCAGTATTTTGAATGTAAACCAACAAATGTAATGTCATCTGTGCCACTCATAATATGAAAGAAGAATTCATGTCAATATCTAAAAAGCAAACAAACAAAAAATAATAATTTACCTATTTTTTGACATACACAACAGGTGTAATGACATATTGCACAAGCATACATTGACAAACATGCATAGGCCTGTTTGGCATCCCACTGTTCATCTATGCCTCACAATCAAGATCCATGCATTATGTCCTATAATTAATGAAAAACAAAAGAACTAAAAAAAGAAAGGCCCCGTCTCTGAATGGTAAAAAAAAGTTAGAATAACATCCTGGTTCTGTCCTGTTATCCAGATCTGTACCAGAAGTTAATGGGGTCTCTTCTGGGCAGAGACTCATCCTCCAACCACGATCAGGATTCACAATATCCTGTTCAAACATGTATATTTCCTTTAAAATTTCAAGAATGGTCAAAATCAGAACAGGAGAGGTAGAGAATTTTTGAGCACTGGATCCTACATTTCCCACAATGCAAATATTGGGTCTTTAATGTGATCAAGGTTTTTTTTCTCTACACTTTGAAGAGACATTATTCAACAGGCTAAGTAATAATCATCATGACAGTAAGCTGAATTCAATGTGTACAATTCTATGGAGTGCCCCTTTAAGGTTATAAACAGCTAATCCTAAATAAAACACATTCATTATGAGAAATTTCTGCATGTGTGCATTTGGCACTGCCGCAGGGTCGCTATTTCCACTACCACCACCACCTGTAGGCAGACAACAGTGCTGACTGGGAGGAGCTCGGCTCGCTGTGGTCAGACACAGGAAGCGAAGACGGCAGGTGCACTGTTATCACCTCCATAGAAAGGTAATGAAGCCACATCACAATCAGCAGGAAATGAAGCAGCACAGCTGAGCCTGATAGCCTCCTCTACAACATCCAACAACATTTAAAACATCTGTATGCGAGTGTATCTGACTGGATATAGCCTCTGACTCTTTGAAGCAATCACGGAGGACCTTAATGCTATTGATAAGAGAAAATTTCCCAACCTCTATGCCTCGCAGTTGTATCCCTTTTGTTTATGAGCGCTCCAAGTAGACTCAAAGTGGTGTGACATTTACGGGCGACTGCTTTGAAGAGCAGCCAACTGCTCTCCAGCAGTAAAAGAGCCACCTGCCTCGCCTCACCTGCCCTTCTGTGAAGGCTTAGTGAATAAAAAAAAACTCCCCAAGTTCCAGTGTCAGCTCGACCCTGCCCAGTAGCTACAGTACAGTACAGCACACCTTCAAAATCCCCCCTCCAATTTTGGCTCTTGCAACAGACAGAAAAGAGGATATAAAGAAGGAGAGCTGTTTTCTTTTCAGTGTCTCCCCTCGGCTAAGTCTGGGGTAAGCCTGCTAATCCCGCTCGGTGTGATGACTCACTACGGGTGTGGCCAATGTGTTCCCAAAGATATCTTCTCCACAGTCTGAATATCAATAGGAATGTTTATGTCGGTTTTGTGAATCATGTTGTGCGGCATTTAATAGTTCCTTCTTCATATTGTGCTTATATTCTATGTATTCTAACCGTAGAAAACAACCGAATCTGAAGAACCTGTAAGTCGCAACTCATATTCCTGCTGTTTTTTAGATGTAGGTGGTGTTATATGAGCGTGTGCGATTCCCGACATATGTGTGTGTTTGTGTGAGAGGGAGAGAATTGGGCCAGTGTCCCACCTAATTGTTATTGCGTCTGTGTTTGGCCTGGAGACAGTCGATAGGAATCAGCAGTGAGACCGGCGGTGCTGCTAGGGGGGGTTATGGAGGGCTGTGTCTCCCACTTCCCAGTGTCTTAGTTGTAATGCATCCCTCCACTAACAGGGATCAAGGTATTAGGGATTCAGGTTATTTGTATTGATTTTATGTGCTGTCATGCCGGGCTCGAGGACGCCCTCATATTTGTGGAAATTGCAAATTCCACCTCGGAAATGTCACCAGCGTTTAATCTCTTCCTGAGTGGTCAATACGGGACCCTCGCTCCGGTCCGTCCACGTTTATTAAACAGAGACCAAGCGTTCCCTCGGTTGCCATGACGCCACGCAGAGCGGAGTGGGATTGGTCCGGTTCGAGGTGGATGGTAACATGGGAGGGAGGAAGTCGAACTTCAACATTAATAACTTTTGATGAGATCTGTGTTCGATGGTTATGAGATTGAACACGGATAAGGAGAGTTGACTGTGGATTAGGTTCAGTCATAGTTTGGTTCAACACTGAGAATATAATCAGAGGTCATTTTGAAAGTCAGTGTGACTCACAATATTGTGCATTCAAAAGGTTTTTGCTGCCGGTAAAATATATATTTAAACAAGCATTCATTTCCTGACGGACAGCAACACAACCGGAGTGTACAAACTAAGGTCAGTGTCATTATTCTACGAGGACTCTTCAAGGTCCGTAAAAGCAAACTGCCTTGTTGCATCTGCCAACATTTGCATGCTATTATCATCTTTGCTTTATCCGTGTCATAGCAAATGTTTCTCTTTCTCCAGTGTTTACAGGAATGACCAAGCCACCCCTCCTCTCTCCATTCAACACAATCAAATTTACTCTGGCTTGAGTACACGTTTAGTGGGGACCATTTGTTTGAGGCAAACACTTAGGGCCCTCATATGTCATTGACCAGTGTCCACAAATATAATCCTATCAAGTTCAATCTTAGGATGACCGACGCCTTTGTTTTCCTAATGCAATAAATGAAAATAATCACATCTGTGTTGTTTTAATAGTGGGTTGCTTTTTTGGAGTGCATTATGAACCTTCCACCTATTATTTGTTCAAATGGACAAACTCGTTGATGATTCTGTGATGGCTTCCCTGAAATCCTATTGTTGACATCCGCTACGCATCAAGTATTTACAGTACAAGTAGAGGAACGCCACAGCTAACAAACATGAACCTGCCGGGGTGCATGAGTGAGCGCACCCTTTCTTGCTTGTTGATAAACCCCTGCTTCCTTCTAAAAGCCCTCAGTTGACATGTACCTACAGAGAAAGCCTTAACAAAACAAGCAGGACCCTTGTAAATATGCAGTGCCCAACAGTGGCACACGCACTGTTGGCTTACAAACTGCTAGTGGTGTTTTTCTTTTTACCTCCAAATTTGCTCGGAAAACTAATCATGGTCTGATAAAGCCCATGGTAAATATGGGAGAGATTGACACCCACATGTCAAAGTTTACATAGCCGGAGCAAGTGTACATATAGGGCAAGGGAACTGTGGGGCCGAGCAGGGCTGGTCTGGCCTGACCTCGACGAGTCTGCACGGCTGATACAGAGACTTTGTGAGAGAAGCCGCAGAGCAGGAAGAGAGAGTATTTGATGTATAAACATTTCGTGGAATAACAAAAAAAAAAGCACATTATTTCCGATGTCATTCATATATTAAAAAATAAAAACGTGTGTTTTTAATATTATTTAATGTGGCTAGAATGCTCTCTTTTCCTTTCACCTCTCCTTTGAAACACATTAAAATAAAGATTGTGGCTAGCCTCCATCTTGCCGTCTTGTCGCTGTCAGCCTTCCAATTGCTTGATAATCCACAGCAAAGACAGTGCAGCTAACAGAAAAGGTTAACCCCTGACTGATGTGTCTGATGTTAATCTATAGATCAATTAGGGAGAGGCACACTGGGTCAAGCTACAGATATTGCGGCGGCTATTAGTTCCCCTATCTGCCATTATTACACAGTCACATGCTCAAACATTGTGCTGGGTTGGTATGCTCAGCACAGATGCCTAGGGTAAACAGACAGACCTACAAGGCTTGCACAAAATATTGATCTGACAGCAGATGGGAACCTTGATATCAGCCATTCAGCTTTCAGTGTGTCTGTATATTCTTATGTGTGTGCATATGTTGGAACATTTGTGGCAAATGTGAAAATATTTAAAAGCACATTTTGCGCGTTTGTTTTGCCGTGACTGTAATCCACAATAGTTCACTTCTGATTTTAAGTTTCAGCACATGTCTGTTGTTGAGATGAATGCATGTGGGCTGACTGTTTACGTATTTCCCTCAGAATAATGATCATTTCTAATTTTACAAAGAAAGAACATTTTGTACATTTCACGCGAAAGGTGCACCGTGTAGTTTTGGGGAAGAAATCTTAATCAGAAGAGAAATATCTTCACTGACAGATTTTTATTATTCTTTCTATACCAGACAAACTAAATAAACAAACTTTCTTCATTTTTATGACTGAATAAACTAAATAAAAAAAAAAGACCTTTGAGGACAAAACAATTCCTGTATATTTGGAGGACCCTAACAACAAAATTAAACAGTGTTCTGTACTGAACAGCTTGTTTATTCAGTTTTTGAAAAAAAAAATCTGAATTTGTATCATTACCTTATTAATATTGCAAATATTCAGAGTTTGAATTCCCTCTCCAAAACTCCATCGTGGCCCCTTATATATGGGATGACATTTAGCTCATACTTTCACTTGTTTTGCTCATTACTACCAAATTACTGGCTGTAGCTCCACAGACTTCAGTGTTTTCCCAGCCCCAAACCTAAAATTAGTTCACAAAAGTTGCACAACCGATGTCGCAATGGGCCCCTTTGTGCGCTCTAATTTACAAGATAATAGATAAAAGCCAACACACATGAGCTGGATACGAGTCGGCAGCAGTGGCTCACACATCTAATTTTGAGATTTACATTTTACATGAAGTTCTTTGACTTTGTTCCGAATTGAAATTTTTTCGCTCTCCCTCATACGCAGGCGGATTTTTTTTTCTCTCTCTCAAAAATACCAAACAAAGCATGAAACACACGCATCAGCTTCTTTTGTTGCATTAAGCTACGTCTAAAAGAGGGAAGGGTTGTCAGTGAGAAAAGATGGATTGAAATTTTCCATTACTTCATTCAAAGCTTTTCCCCTTTCAGTTTCAGTGAATGACCTCGACAGTGAAATAACTAAGGGGAGATGACATGATACCTCATCTAGCAGCGGAATGAAGGAATGAAGCTTCTAAATCCTCTTTTCTCGAAAGTCTGAACCGATAATTTGGGTGATCATGCTGGGAGAAATGTCAACAGGAATGACCCATTTATTGACGAGGTATGGTTCTTTCAATCCTAAAGCTGGCGATAACATTGGAGCAGCACATTATAATGAAGAAATGCAAGTGCTCTCATGGTTATGAATAGGCGATCTCTACATATGAAATTTGGATTTCTAGAGAGGGTTAGGCCGGGTCACATTTTTCCTTGGACTATCCCTCTGTCCAAATAGCGCTGATGGGTTCTCCAACATTCCTCAATCCTAAAATCTCGGGATCATCACAGCAGGGGTATGGAGGCATATTCATGACTAATTATGTTTCTATATCTTCCTGCTCCGCCTTCCTGTGTTCACAGCTCCATGGTGTGTCCTGGCCCTGGGGATCAATCACTCTGAGCTGCCTGGCCAAACATCATTGACAAGGCAGAGGCATTGCAAAGCTTCTCCAGCGCCTTCATGGCATGCCACCATTCAATTAGTCTTGGTCAGCGGGAGGCATGATTATTCCAAAATTAGTGATTATTTCCCTGGGTAAACAGGCCAGATTGGGGTGTGTCATCCCTTGTGCGCCTTGCTGGTCACTGGGCCACCACAAAAGGGAGGCTGGGGCCTGGGTACAGAAGACCGCTTCCCCTGAAAGAGCAGCCCGCTCCCCCCCCTTCTAACTGTCGGACCCTGCGGCTCGACACAGCCCTCCCTGATAAAGTGGTATTTCCCGCATACAAAGGCGGCATCGGACTTAATCCTCAACCAGCTCACACCCCCTTCTTTCTTCCCAGCGAGGGAGCACAATGAGCGTGGACCTTGTCTTAATCCAAAGGTGGGCTATCACAGTAATCTGATAATACACGCTGATCAAAGTCTATTCAATGCTAATCAGGACAACAGATCAGCATTATGATCTAATTAGGGACACCCTATGTGCCACTGGAGTGAAATGCCAAAGCACTGTAAACAGCGGAGGATGGCATTGAAATGCTCGGGAAAGAACAAAAGGCTGAATGTAATGCTTTGGTATAATCCCAACTCAAAGCTGTACTGGCAGAGAGTTAACTGAGACAGAGCTGAATTGATTTCAGGATCAGGGGACGTTGCAAGATTTTACGGAATGTTCCTTTACACTGATGTCTCAAAAAAAATGACCCGAGCTTGTGCAGGTTTTGTTTTTCTTCCTCAGCTCCATGGCAGCGAGAGGTCACTCCCGTCATCGAAGGGGAAGAAAAGGTTGGAGGTCACTCATGGTAGCGCACCGTCTCACAACATGGCATGTGCTCCACCTCCAGCCGCCACAGCAAGAAAAAGAACAGTGCTTTCTTCATCAATTAGCAAGGGGATATTCTTTGAGGCCTGTTGATAGTTTTGACATGCCCAGTCTGTACTTTTTGTTGATTTTGCCACTCACGGTATGCCCAATTAGCCACGAGCTATTAACAAAGCACCGAATCAATTACCCACTTGCCTTTCGGAAGTTGTTGTTCTCCTCTGGGAGGCGCATCAGTCACGCCCTGCCTGCACACTCATCCTCTGCAACTCCCCAGAATCTGGGTGGCCACGGCTCTTTCAAAACAGCGCAACACAGCTCCTGCATTTGGATAAACTAAGTCTGCGGCTAATCCTATCAAAATGGACTCCTTTTTAGAAAAACAATAAAAGCCAGCGCACGCTAAAAGACAGCGATGTGTTACGCATGGAATGCAGGGAAGGCAGAAATCAGCGTGCGATGAGAATTCCTCGTGCGGTGAGCGACATCCCTTCCACCTGGGCCTAAAACAACAAAGTCGTTTTTGGATTCAGCACTGTTTAGATACTCCTTAGCTACGAAAAGAAAGGCCAGATGTGCAGGCATGAGTCTCATGTGGCTACATGTAGGCTACCTAGTGTGTGACGACGAATAGGCAGCCCTGTCGACAGCCATTGCTTTGCAAACTGACTTTCCCTTTCAGACAGTGTACAAAGAAAGGTTTAACCCTTTACTCCGAACAAAATGTACAAACATCGCTGACTGCTGTGACAGCTGAACTTGGCAGAACTGCATTTGGATGTTGCGCGATACTGTTTTTATTTTTAAAGACAAATTTTGAGGTCTGGTGTTTTGAAGATGGCAAGTCTAGGCAACAAAGTAGCTTAACTGGATTAGTCATCGTACAAATGTGATGACTTTAAATGAGTCAAAAAGAAAAAGTGTCAGAGAGATTAACAGACAGCCCAACGTTTCAGTTTAACCCCTGAGCAGCTTCTTGAAGTTTATGCGTTGTCCTGCGTGGGTCAGCTCAAAGCACGGCATGCCCCAACCCCCATCCTTAGTCCAACTCCCACACACAGGCAGGAACAAAAAGACCCACCTCAGTGTGGCCCTATCAATGTCACCGCTTTGTGTAGCAGTCTTTCAGGGTACATGAAGTGTCTTTAGCCACAGTGAGATCAATGGCGTGGCCAACTGTGCAGCAGCTAGCGGTGGCAGCAGAGACGGAGAAGATAAAGCTGATCAGGCTGGACACATTGTCTGATCTGTATCTTTGATCTACTTGTGTGCACTTTGCTTTTATATAGAAGTTTTTCAAGCTGGTTTCTCTCCCTGAGCAGGAAATGGAGCAATGCAGTTGAGGTGAAATATTGATGTGCCATATCTCCATTGAGTTGAAAACGTCCCCGAGGACCTTTCAAAGTTTTCTGTGTACTCTGCTGAGCCAGATCTTTCCTGACAGTGACCTCAGTCAGCCTATAGGTACACTGGATTGGACAGGTCAGTTCCATTGATTTCCCATTCCCTCTTGGCACAATAAAGACTGTCAACGAACCACTGAGATGTGTCCTTGACCAAAGTGTAACCCACGCTGTTTTAGCATGTCTGCCTCAGAGCTCTTAACAGAGTAAAAGGCTTGCTCACAGTGCAATGATCCATTGAATAAAATGCAGATTTAGCTGTCCATTCCTGTGACTTTGATGTGTAATCACGTAAACTGTAGATGAATATATCATTATGAATAAACGGAGACCACCAAGTCAGACTAGAGGTTTTTCTTCTTTTTTCCCAACAGAAAAAGCCGGAGCCTAATTTGCCATCATCAGCTTCTTTTGTTCAAACAGGGCCTGGTATTTGAGAATAATCCTCCTTCCATAGATGAAATAGTGTCTCGACAGGCAGCGGCAAGACTCTGTCAAAACCTTTTCCAGAGGCGAATCTTTGTGTGATCTGCAGCGTTTAGGGCTGGAGAAAAAAAAGAAAATGTCTTGTTAATGATAAAACAAGTGATGCAAACTTGCCACCTAGCAATAATTGCGGAAATATATGGATATTTTATTTCAAGTAATGATCATGAACATTTTATATGTCTTTTAATATATTATTTTTTTTAATTTAGAAACATTTGTGCTGACCCAAAGTGCAAGAGAAATAGATCCCTTTACTTTATATTCAGCACCTAGTTATCCTTCCAAAATGCCATGTGTAATGTCATGCAATATCTGACAAAATGACCTTAATTTAAAGGGCTGCCATTGATGTCAACACCAGGTAAATACCAAGTTGCAAATGTGCATTGATTGTTTAGATGCTCCAGGTGACACCACGCCAGCAGAGAGAGAACTTTTGTTTACCTCTCAAATTTCACAGAATGTTGAAGTGGCACTAAAAACTTATTGACTTATTGCAAAAGTGCCCGAGCTTATAAAGAATAAAGATTATATGTCAAGGAAAAAATGTCCTGTTTAAGGACTCGTTGAAACATCTATAATAGTTTTTATTTTCTGAAAAAAATACAGCAAATAAACATGCACATGCTGGCAAAAAAATAAAAATAAAATAAAAATCACTTTTCCAAACATACAGTTAGAAGTGTCCACATAATCACTAAGAAACAACTGCATTTAAATGTAAATGTAAATGTAAATGTAAAGTAGTGCATAGTATCAGGCATCCTTGCTACTCTTTTGGCAGTCTCTCAATCAACCAAAATGGCCTGTGTGTGTACGGTGCAATTCAATAAGGAAATGAGATGCAAATTAGACCATACATCTACAGCATATTTTAGGAACGTTATTCAGTGTTTTGATCTGGACTTTTCTTTTGTAAGATAAAATGTACAAACTATTCAGAAGATTTCTTTTGTCCTTAACCTTTGTAAGAAAGTGGAGAAAATATTTGGAATGCATTAAGTTCTGAAAACCGCCTGTCATGGCCGACAATAAAGGGTAGCCAAATAGATGTTAGCCTCGATGGTAAAGAGGACAAAAAGAAGCGGCTCTCTGTTGTGCACAAACTGCCTGGCGCAACTAAAAATGAATCCATTTACTTCAGACTGTTTACTTTGTACTTTTGGCTGTAAAGGCAAAGAAAATAAAAAAAAACCCAATTCACGAGGTGCGGGAGCCAAGGCCTCAACTCCTCATTCACAGGCCACGTTTTTTCAGCTTTTTAAAAACTCACACGCCAAGCGCCCTGGCAGCCAGCGCTGACAAGATGCAGGGGCGAGAGAAAAGACAGAGTGAGGAGACAAAACCAAACACAAAAACAGTAACATCTGCAGCCGCTTCCAGCCAGACAGTTTGATGTGAATAACTCAGCACTTTGTGCCCTGACCTTGGCGAACAAAGGGCGGGGGGAGATGCCTCAGGAGTGGCGTGGGACGCCCCGGGAGGCGAGCGCCCAGAGTGCACCCCTGCTCGTTTCGCTGAGTTGGAGTTATTGTCCCCCAGCAGGGCCACGAGGTGCCACCAGGGCACCCAGCACTGCATGCCACTTGGACTGTCATAGTTTCAGCACAAAGATGGCTGCTTGACAAATGAAGCAGACCGCTGCAGGAATAAAATGTCATTTTCAGAGTGATGCATTGTTGGGCTCGCCACGCCATATGAATGCAGATCAGGGTCAGGCAAATAACTATAGGAGTGCCTTTTAAAGAGATTGGTAAATGTAGAGATAAATCAGTGCACGGGGGACTGGATGAATATTTATCAATCCTGCCAGAAGATGCTAATATATATACAGATTTATTTCACCTCAGGCCAAAGTTAGAAAAGGCAAATTCCTCCCCATCAAATCAAAGGGAGACACAACAAAGCAACTGTGTACTTCAAGACTTAAATCTTACAAGTTCCTAATCCTTCTGAAGTCCACACGGGACCTTTGGTCTCCATGGCAACGGCAGGGCATTCAACCAAGTGATTGCCTCCAATGAATTTCAGATAAGACAAAATGGAAGTGAATTGATGTGATTTTAATGCAGAAGTGAGCGGTGGAGGGGAGGTCCACTCGGTTCATATTTGAATAAAGCAAACAGAGCAGACAAAAGGCTGACAGCCGTAAATGACATTGTCAGTACAAAAATTATCAGCCAGTTTACAATCTGTTTGCTCATGTAGAACAAACAGAATGTGTGTGGCATCCCCGGGCTTTGTGAACGGCAGGGCCGGCAGCCGGCGGTGAGAGAAAAGCAGATATCAGCTCCCCCTGCAGCCCTGCAACAATTAGATAGCAATTTGACAGGCACACTCAAAATGGGAGTTTGTTGTTCTCTTCCAAGGGCACCACATCTCTTTTTTTCTCATCAAAAAGGAAATACATAATTGAGGCGTTGTGAACAAAGACAAATTGTGTGACCTATGGCCAGAGGACTCGCAGGGTGGGATATCACAGGCGTAGGGAGACGCATTCCAAACATTAGACCCTCAGTTACCTAGCAAGGACCCAAATCAAGGTCCCCCTTTTCTGCCTTGCCCTCCTTTGGTGGTAGGGGACCAACAGTGAGATCCTCCTTAAAGACAGCCCCGTAAGGCCCCGTTCACTCACTGCTGCCCTTTGTTGCATTTTGTCACTTGTTTTGTTTAGAGCTTGTTAACTTCTCTATAGCTGCATGGACAAGCGGCAGCTGGTGAGCTTGCGGTGGGCTGCGAGGCATCAATTTTATCCCGCGACAAGGAGGGAAAACATGGCAGGCTTGCTTTTGACAGCACCTTGAACCTTCTCACTGTAATGCTGTCTGTCCATGTTGCCAAGCAGCCATGAGACTACACGAGTCCAGTAAAGGCTAGTGACCGGAGTAGACCAGCGTGTAAAGGTACTTAAGGAACCAAAATGCATTTGAATTCATTTGCACAAAACACTTTAAGGATATGCATTTAATAATGAAAACTAGTTTATCAACAATGCCTAAAGGAGTTCATTGAAAGGTCTTGCGTGTGTGAGTTATGACTGGAAAATGCAAAAGAAAGGCAAATGTATTTAAAAGATGTCGTTCCAGTGAAGGTGTGAATTCAGCTGGAGCAAACAAAGCAGCTCTGGAAGACGTCCAGCTGAAAAAGTCAAGCCCGGCTAAGTTGAGTCTCTTTCTTGCTGACGACGGCCTTGAGAATCACAGCTCGCCTGACAGATCTGAAAGCAGCAAACAAAAAGTCAGCTGAATCTGCTTGATACTGTGTCAAACTTCTCATCGCAGAAAAACAGCGTGTCAGAGTGTTAATTGATATTCATCCTGAGATTCTCCTCGCTGTGCTGTGAAGCCCCGCTCTGTTCTCTGGCTGTGGAGATGCCGTTTAGTCTTATTAAAAAGTTGTTTGATTAGCCGGCCCTGGAATGGAGGCTGTGGAAAGGTCTGGCAGCAGCAGATAAAAGGGGAATGATAAATAGGGCGAAAAGCCAGCCGATTGCCAGTCAGCCACTAGAGCATCAAAACACATCCATTTCTCTGCAAAGTTGATCCAATTATTGTCAGCCACTCACAGATAGCTACTATGCTTTACTCCTTTCATTCCAGGCTAAATTGCTCTTCCCCTTTTTCGCCGATACGGCAATCGGTCATAAAGGGCCAGCCATCATTAGCGCTGTTTGAATTGGAGCCCTGTAGTGTTTGGTTAAGAGGGTAAATGCAAATTTGATGAAAGAATAAGGCTGCATTTACATATCAGCCTCAGCTCACATGGGGAGGGTAAACATTCTGTTTATCTCAAGTGTCATTTTATGATTTCAGTCGAATATAAAACCGACCTTGGCCCAATCGGAGCAAAAGACCAAGGAAATTTACTGTTGTTTAAACACAGTTTATTCAAGTAGAACTTGTCAACAGATCTTCTATAAGTTGGCAGATAAACAATGTTTTTACCACAAATGCATCTATCTTTATTTGCTTCTTTATATGATAATGTCCTGCAAAAAATAAAGCCAACGTGATTATTGTAAAGTAATACTTTAATGTAAAACCTATGAATAAAATTAAGTCCTTAAGGAAACAGTTTCAATTAATCACATAAATAGCAAAATTATAAAATAAGAATATAAAATCCTCAAAAAAGACATTTGACACATTGTTTATTTATATTTATCCCCTTATTGTGGAAATCACAATAAGAGAAGAAATTAGAAAAACAGCTCCAAGTAAAAAGTGGGAAAATACTGGAGGTAAAATGTCTGACCTGATGTAGGATGTAGAATTTAAAGCTGTAAGAAGACACACACAGTATATGAGGCGTTCCTATCAGTGTAACATGTGAAAATCACTATATTTATATTATATTAAGGGTTTGCTCAATTCAGGAAATTTACCTTAAATCATCACGAAGAGCTGACAGAAGTGTCAAATAGAAAAAGAAAATATACCCTCTAAGCAGACAAACATTCTCAACACATCCAGTTTTTAATTTCTGCTCAGCGTCAGAGCTGACTGGGCTGTTAAAAATAAGGCAAAACACTGCCATCTATGGCTATGTTCCTAGGACTGCTGAGGTCCTGTGCACCCAGCACAAAGGCAATCAACTATTCCCAGCACAAAAAATTGTATGGCTTTATATTTGTAAATAAGATTAATAAAATATAATTGTAATCACAAAATTGCAAACGCATGACTATTCTCCATCTAGTAAAAGTAAAAAAGTGCTTTGGAACAGTGTTTTTCGCCCCAAAGTTTCTTGCATTGCTCACGAAGCTGACACGTTTTTGGCTTCCAAAATTGACAGATTAGACTGAAACCTAGATTTTCATCCAAATGGGCATCTGGTGGCCATATCCTTTAAGCAACACAATTCTGCACAAATCAGGGGTTCTGTCAGAGCTTTTCGTACCACCTGCTGTGTATCTTCCCCTCAAAATGATTGAGCCTGCCTTTATTGTTTCATCATAATTTTATCTTTACAGTTTGTTGGCCAAAACGCAACACACATTGCACATTTTGTACTTAAATGGGCAATATAGTGATGCTGCGAGCGTCGTATACTATGTGCTGGTATAACTTACTGTATATCTTATGGCAGATACTTCATATCGGTTAAATTCATATTGGCAATAAAAACACATATCAGGACTAAATTTTGACTGTGATTCAAGAGCGCATTAAGGCGCAATAATGAAGTGCATATAGCTGCCAGACTGGGGTAGCAGGTTGGCGGTGAAGCATAGAAGAAAGCCAGATGTCAGGGCTTCTATAGCTTAGGCCTTGACCAGGCCTTCGTCTGCGGCGGCCCTTTATGTAGCTCTCTGTGTGATGCACTGGTCCCCTATGGGAGCCCCAAGGCTTTACTGGTGATGAGACGCGATCTGTCCCGTCTGTCACCTCTCTCAAGTTATTCATACACCATCCATACAGTCAGTCCTCCAAGGCCTCTAATCCCCATCTCCCGAGGTGGAGTACAGACAGGGAAGCAGACAGGAGGGTGGCTTGCGAGTCTGTTCATAAGATGTTTAACACGCTGAGCATGACAGAGCATTTCACATTTACAACATTTCAGCTATGAGGCTGTGAAACTGTGGGTTACGGAAATCCTGATTCATATAATAATGTGCAAATGCACGAGTTAAAAGATGCTGAGAGGGACAATTACTGGATTTCACATTTGACCTTGCAGATGTTGCAGAACTGGTGTAAGGTTAGGACTTTGGTGTGACCCAAATTTTCTTTCTTTTGTTTATGCTGAATGGTGGAAAATAATTCAATATTTTCTTTTTTACATATCCATTTTAAATTTGCATTTCAGAAAAAAATATGTTTCTCAATTTTTCTAAAACTCAAGTAAAGTCTGCAAATGGCAATGTGCACGAAAGTCCCCAGCTCTAAAGTGGCAGGATGATTTGGAGCTCTTTCTGCACCCCGTGACCGCACATGAGAGTAAATTTGCTCAGCACGTCATCTCCTAATGTTTACAAACAAATACAGAAAGAGTTTATGTAATGCATTTATTTAAACAAGACCTAAGAAATGAGCAAATAGATCATTCTTAGGGATTCTTTGCTTTGCAAACACGCCCATTATGGATTAAAGTTTGACAGTATGCCAAAGTTATCAAGGTAAACTCGAAGTGTGACTGACAACTGAAAGTGGTTTCTCTTTGTTCCAGTGTGTGCGTACGTGTGTGTGTGTGTGTGAGAGAGAGAGAGAGACAGAGAGAGAGAGAGAGAGAGAGAGAGAGAGAGGGAGAGAGAGAGAGAAAGGCCATACATAAAGACGCTCGGCAAGTGATCTCTCTATGTGCCACTTGTTTTACCTCCCTCGTTCCTGCAAGCACCATCAATTTACCAGGGACAACCTCACCACTCCCTTCGAGGATCAGCACAAAAAGACTGACCTGGGACAGAGATGCAGGGTTCACCTCAGAGCCCATTAATCAAGTGTTGTGGTGTGTGTGTGTGTAGATGAGGTCAGATTCTGGCATGTTGTGTTGCAACTGCTGGGTCACGTACAGGGCACTGGATTAGATCCACAATATCTTAATGATGCACAAAAAAAAAAAGAAAAAAAGAAAGAAAGTGCGATTTGTGTTGCTGTTTTTGCTGTTGAATATTGATTCACGTTGTGTGATCAGGAATGTTTGTCAAACTCAAATAGTGTTGTTTTTCCTGCAGAGATTAACCTGTTTAATGCAGAGAGCAATCACCCATTGAGGTTGCACCGTGCCGCCGGTTGTCGATGTGTGTGTGTGCACGGGTGGCTGGTTGTGTTGTTGTGTTGCGTGTGTGTGCATGCATGTGTGAGACAAAGACCACCTGTGCAGTGGAGGGAGCCAGTGAATTCAGAGCCAGAGTGCGCTCTGTCAATTGGCATTTGATTTGTCACTCAGCAGACTCAGGCTCTGGCTGAGTCACTTAGCAGGCCACACCCGCTGTTCTCCATCTCTTTCCCCCTGCCGCCTTTCCCTTTTCTTCTCCCTCCACACAAGGTGTATCCAAGGGGTTCACCTCCAGGCCACCGCTGTTGACACACATACCTTAATGCGCGTGGCTAACACCCATGTCTTTCAGTGACTTGTGTTAAACTGCAGCGAGTAAAAAAAAATCATCACAGAATGTTTGTCTTCGCGATCAAGAATTGACGTTGATTATTTCTTTGAGAGCTCCTCGGTGCCGAGAATATTACTGACACAAGCCTCTGTGGAATGATCTCTCAAGACCGCAGTTTTGTATGTTGCTGTGTTCCTCAGCCACAATTAGCCGCGACCATCTGTGCTCTGAATTGTGGTTGAGACTGAAATATTCACATTGTCCCCAAATCATGAGAGATTGACTGTTCCAGAGAGGGCTTTTATTTCACGCACACCTACCAATGTAAGGCCTGTCTGAGTCTGCAATGGGAGGACTTTGTGCAGGTATTCGTGAAAACCACATCAGAGCGGCACGGCGGGGATTGCAGGTGGCAGAAAGAGAGCTGAATGGATACCACAGTCAAAAGATCACAGATGCACACAGAAGAAACCTGTTTTTTGTAGATATAATGCCAATGAGATGGTGAAATGGTTTCGGTGACTAAATCATGTGATGCTGTGGCAGATATTGTGCTGTACATATGTCACTTTAATCTTTCAAACTTCCACAAACCTAAGTCAAAATCTGTCTTTTTAAGACACTGATTCTGAAATGCTGTTTGAAAAAACAATATGGCTGAAAGTCGATGCCAGTACTGATGTTTTTTTGTCAGTGCCAGAGAAACTCCATCACGTAAGTTTTACAGAACTGTGTCAACAGAACATCAAATTAGATCATACAAATGTACGAAACATCCTTAAGTATAACCTTCTTTCAAAAGAAAAAAAACACTTTGGTTAGGAAAACATCCTAGTTTGGCTGAATGTTCGTTTTGGTTGACAAAATCAGGGATGGTGATGGTCTCACTTTCAGTGAAACACAGCCAGTTTTGGTCACCAGAGAAGAGGTTGGTAATGTATGCCGATCTTCTTGAAAAAACACCAGCTTTTGACACCACATAAAGCTATCTCTAAATGTCATCTTATTTGCTGATAGCAGTCAACAAGGAAAATATCGGCCGATATTGACGCTCAGCCGCCATATCAATGCACCCCTAGTCTTGAACTACTAAATCTTAACAGGTAACAGATCAAAAAAAAATTCATTGCTAATCAAAAGCATCCCGCCAGCACAAAACACATCTGCAGCTCCATATTTTAGGCATGCAATCACAACTTAAATAGTAGTGCAAACATATCAGTCTTATAGGGAAAACAAAAGAAATGCCTGAAAATTCTTGACTGAAGTTGCTACAACGGGTTGATTCACGGCGGCTCGGAGGGCGTGGAGCACAATGTGAGGCCAACCACATCAAACACTTGATTAATTAACGATTGCGATGCCAAAGGTGCTGCAACACGGATTGTTACTGTGAAACTTCTCGCTCAGTGACGCCAGTACGCCTGAATTCCTCCTGAACCTTCATCCCACGCAGTGCAGTGCCGACAAATAGCCCACCACTCCCTTTGGTAACAAAGCACGTCTATCTGTAGCAGAGCTCTGTGACAAAGGGACAAATCATGTCTGTACTGTAAGGATGGGAGTCAGAGAAAGATGTCTGAATGAGGTGAAAGCTCCCAGATCAGGTGAGAGAAAGTTTCCCATGACACAGTACGAAACTGGAACATCTTTCATGGTCATCCCTGTCTAATGAGTTGAAACCCACAGTATACATGAATGATACGTCATTAATTTTCCAGAACAGGTTACATTGCGATAGTCCGGAGAGCAAGATTGTTTTGACGTACAAAGAAAACGTTCTGGTTGATAAACATTTAGCATCAAAAGCAAACATTCTGAAATTGTATACTTATGGAGAATAGCTACAGTCTATAACTTTATGTGAGGTACTATTTTAGAGATTCCATCGTGGAATGTCTTGTTCAGGTATGTTAGAATTAGCTTGAGAGACTGGCAGGTTTAATGTCAATGCAAGGGAGGACAGGCTCTGCTTGTTGTGTGAGCTAAGGGGTTCCTGCAAACCATGGATATGTTTAAACTTTACATTTCTTTATGTTGCAACCTTACATTTCTTTGGGTTAGATTTTTAATTCTATGTTGTGACAAGGTTGTGCTTATGGTCTTGTAAGGTTTAGGCACAAAAAACAATTGGTTAGGGTTGGGAAAAAAATATGTATTGACTTAAAATAAATGTTTCTGTTGCCACAATCATACCTAGGCTTAGGTTTTGGTTAAAAACTCGTATGGTTAGGGTTAGGGTTATGATGCGCCAAGGTCTTGTTAATAACATTTGGTTTTGTCGCCTAGCAGTAACTCCCCCATTCCTTAGACGCCCCATGCTATGAAAGTCAAGTCAAAAAGCATTTAATGTGAACATGATGTGGCATACATTGTGCAAACATGGTATGTATGAATTGTTCAAATTCAAATTTATTCTGTGGTGTGCAGAATTGTGAACTGCCAATGGTTGATTCTGGCACCTGAGCTGTGAAATTAAAGAATGAGGTTATTTTTGTTGCTGTTAGGATGTAATAGATGCTTTTATGGTAAAACAACCTCTATTTATGTTAATTTCTTTTGTTTGGATGATTATAAAGATTTGGAGTTGTGCTTTACAATGGGAGCCTTTCTCGTCGCATATTTTGTTTGTTATACTTGAGAGAGAAGGCATAATATTTTGTTTGAAACTGAGTGGCAAAATAATCTGCAGTTTTATAATGAAACACAATTTTATTTTTTGGTGTCTTGTAAACCAACCAGGGTGGGGCACTTGGCATGCATCAGTCACCAGTTGTAAAAAGTAGGGTCAGTAGTGGAGACGAGCAAGAGAAAAGGTGTCCATTGCAGTATGCAGTTAACTGATAGGGTGGCCCAGACAATAGGCGGGTGCCACTCGGTCACATTCCTCACATGCCAGTCAGTCTGTCAGTGACCCTGAAACGGAGCCCACTTTCCCAATTAGGGTCATTAGTGTGAGCCAGTAAGTGCCCCAGTCACACATGGCTGCAAACCAGGCCCACTTTGGCACTGTGGAAAGACCCTGAGCACAACAGCACAAAAAAAGGCCATCTCAGTGTTTTCACCGAGTGTTGCCTGAGATGTCCATCAAGGCAGGCATTCAGGGGTTATTCAGTGCGGACTCAAGTGAGATTTGTGTGTGGACCTGAAGGGGATGTGTGACAATTTTGGAGCCGCTGAACATTTCCTCAAAGAAGAAAGTGAGCCGCATTAATGATTCCGCGCAGCCATCGAGCCTGTGAGACTGTGAATAAGGTGGATGTTGGCAGTTAGAAAGCTGCTCACGGGTGACTTAAAGGCACCAGACTGACAGTTGTGGCAGTTGCTTTATTTCTCACTGTTGCAGAGAAAAGCAGACCACAAGATTCCCCATAATACGGCGTGCTTTCATGGACACGACCCAGAGGAACACCTCCTAACCGCCATTCGTTGTCGGAGCATCTGTATGAGCTTGTAAGGCCTATTATCATTATTATGTCATATGGAAATAGATACTGATTCCGTGAATGATATTTTACTATTCCTCACAATAGTCACCCGAATGATGGAGCCATTTTAAATCCCGGAATTGAAAAGAAAAGAGGCATTTACATCTGCGGTCACGTCTCTTTTTTTGTATTGTCACTGGAAAATATCGTGACATTAACGTTTAGCAGATGTTGTTGCTCATTTGACTCTTATTTGGATATGCACCTTAAACGCAGCTCCGAAACATCCGTTTATGGATATGAGGGAAACGATGTTGCTGTGCTGTAGGGGGGGCCTGCTTCATCAGAGTGCGTGATGTGATTGGCTGCTGTGAGACAGCAGGGACGCTTTCTGGTATCTGCCCCTCTGATTCTAAGGGCTCACTCCAAAACACTTTAATTTAGAATATTGCTCGCTAGTACAAAGTTTGTTTTTCATGATAACGCTGCAGCATCGTCACACTTATAGATTGCTGATACTGAACCACAATGCCGCTTGCTTTGAGCTGTGTGTTGTGGTAGTTTTTGAATAGAGAATATGATATTAGGATAATAGGATATTGACTGCTCAGCCTAATTTAGTTTGAATTGGTAGGCTGTCTTAAAGATGCACTATGTAGTTTTGGGGGAAGAAATTGTAATCAGAGAAGTAAAATCTTCATTTTTTTTTTTTGTATTCCTAAACAAACTAAATAAACCAAGTCTCTTCATTTTCATGGCTGAATGAACTGAATAAACAAACTGACCCTACAGGACAACACAGTTTCATACTGTTTTACCTTTTGGCGGACCCTGCCACCTTTCTAGCTTGAAACAGTGTTCTGGGGACCTTATTTTCCTCTGTGAACAGCCTGTTATTCAGTCATGGAAAAGATAAAGATTTCTGAGTTCATTTTATTACCTTGATAATATAGTAAATATCAAAATTCTGAGTTTAAAAATCCTCTCCAAAACTACGTACTGCCCCTTTAATGTTAGGCTTGCATGCAGCACATTTCTTTAAAGTATCTACGGTGTGCTTTAGGCGTACATCTCTGTTGTTGTAAAGATTTTGTTAACATGCTTTCTTTCCCTCCGCTACGATTTGCAATGAACACTATGTGCACCTGCGTTCACTTCAACCATTAACAGCCTCTGTGTGTTGTTATCTTGAGATAAGGCACGCTGAGAGATTTGGAAAGGTGGCAGGAACGCTAAAATAATCAGTCATCAACTTTCACATTCAAGAAACAATAAAGCAAAATGACTGAAAGAGAAATCAGTGGATAAAGAGGGACAGATTAGAGCTAAAGCTTTTGCTAGGTTTGGCTGGTGAAAAGAAGCCTCTCTGCTGTGCAGCTGGGAGTTGTGCTGATGCATCAGGTAAGATTCAGATAGCAAGTTGAGCCAGCTAGCCAGGTGCTGAAAGGTGCTAAAGCCTGTGTAGAAAAGATGGCACCGCCCTATGTATAAACACTAAATGTTCCTTAAGACTACAAGTGTCAAGACGGGAACAAAGTCAGCAGCTTGTGATTTCCTTATCACGACCGAGGAGGAGGTGGGAAAAATGCAGTATGCATGTTCACACCACATATCAGTGTGGTGAAATGCTAATGTGTTATAGCAAATAGAAAAACACTGCTGTTTCGTAAGGATTATAATAATGCATACCACAATAAATTAATGTGTAAACTGACCACATCAGCCCTGTGGTGATTGAGAGTAATATTGTCCCAATGTCAATAAATGCTCTAATAACACAAATCAGACGGTGCAGAGTGAGTGTACTCAGTGCCTTTAGTGTGTTTGTTTGATGAGTTGTTTTGCTTGTAGTGTCTGAAGCCACTCACCTCGCTCTCTGTCATAAAGAGGCTGTTTGCACAGAGATCCTCAGACTTACTGCACATCACGCCGAAAAAAGTAGAGCACTCAAAAAGCGAGCTGTTGATCTCAGTGGCATGTTGGTGAATCAGAGCAAAAAAAAAATAATCAGCCAGGCCTGTTTGTACAACTGCTAAGCCAACCAAGCGTCTGTAAGTGAGCGACTATTGTGCCCAACTAGCTCGCAGACTAGCAAAAATGGACAACAGTGAGCCATATTGGCTTGAAGAAATCTGTCTGTGTTGAGAAGTATTTAATTTCTCTTTTGAGCGTTCATGTAGAATTTATGATGTGTTTTAATTTAAATAACATGTAATAATTTTACCGATAATTAAACAACAAACACACAAATGAATAAATTATAAAGACTCTAATAAATAAAGGCTCACATTGTAGTGAGTAACACTGCCCTCCAGTGGACTTTGAACACAGCACACGTATTTTTTTTCTGTACTAATGTTGATGTAAAGCTCTTTGTATTCTGTGTTAAAAGGTGCCATTTGAATAAAGTTTTCCTTCCTTACCCACTGTAAAAAGAAAACAATATACAGTATCTTTCCGTGGGAATTAAAAAATACCCAACTTTTTTATCAAACAAAAGTCACACACAACTGGATATGGCCATAACAATCCAGACACACACTTTATTATTACTACAGCCATATCCAGTGCTCACCAGACTATCACAGTACAATCCCTCTTATTGTCTTATCATTGTTCCGACAGGTGGTCTTACCTGACTGTGGCTGGGAAGCAGGCAGATATGAAGGGGATGTGCGGGGCAATAAAGCCATAACCGGCTGGTTGTATGGACGGGACGTTACATACGGAGCAGCACCTGCTAGATGTGAGGGCCCTTTATCACCAGCTGGCCAGTGTTTTATAGCACTTCTTTTACAGTGGCTGTGATTAGCAGAGAAGGTCAGGAGGAAAATGGAGAAGCTGTCATCGTCTTGGATGTGTGGCAGAGAGTTTATGTGTGTTACAACACTCATGTCATTCATTGTTTGGTCCCTGTGTGTGATAACAATAGTGAGCTAGTGAGAATCATTCTCTCTGTTATGAGCACTTACTCCAGTGAGGGAGTGAAACAGGCCTCGTCACACCTTAGTCGGTGGCACCACCCTGTGTTTGATATGGTGTATTACAAGAGTTTCTTTGTGAATAACCCTGCTGGACCTGACCTGCTTCACTGTCAATTAAATGTACAACTTTTGTATGGCTAAGAGTAAGCATTATTAGTTTGACCTACAGGAAGTATGAACAATCAGTAGTTAATATTTTGGGGCTGACTGTTAGTTTAAGATGTCACTGCTTACTCTAAAGTTAAATATGACTAATTTAAAACATCAGAGGCCAGTTCTCAAGAGCATGCAGAGGATATCATGAGCCTAATCAGCATGTAATTGAAATAAACGATCATGAAGCTGCTCTTCTTTGTTATTTTAAATTAAATGCTGAGACATTTAATACAACTCGTGTGCATAATGTGTAAATCATACAGTATGTACTTTATTTTGAAGTTACACACAAAAGTACAACCATTCAGCGTTGATTGGCTGCTTCTCTGCTAAAGATGTGTTAAGACAATCAAGGCTCGGATGAATTACAGCTTAATATTACAGGGATAATATTTTGGAGGCCATTTCTAGAAAATAGAAATGTTTAGTAATTTGTTATTATTATGTTATTTGAGTTCTGATGGCAGGATATATTGGACGCACGTATTTCTGCACATTAAGGTTCCTTGGAATCATGGCACTAACTAATTTAAGGCCCCCTTTTTATTTTTATCTGTATCTATTTTTCAGTAAATCTAAAAGTCTCAAGTCTTGAATTTTGTGGATGCCACCACAGTGACACTGTTATTCTTCTAGATTCATTCTTTTTTTTTTGTGTATCATCCAGCCTGTCCTCCACAGAAAAAATGTCCATATAGGTGGACTGTGCATGCAGCTTATTAGGACTGTTATTTACATTTGCTGTTAGGCTCAAATCTCTTGTAGCCTCAGTAATTCTGACCGCTGACCCACTCAACTCGTCAATCTTCAGATCTTCATCCTCCTAAATTTCTTACTAGTAGAGGTCAATTTTCAATAAGATTTAGGGGTACCAAATTATGGAATGGCTTTTCCCATCTGGCAAAGATCTGTTCTTCTATAAAATGCTATAAAAGGAACTTAAAAGATCATTTAACTGTTGTTTTGTAATGTATTGTTGTCCATTTTTTTTTACACATTGTCCATTTACACATTATATACTCACATTCTCTGCTTTTATATTGATGTTATTATTTTTTGTTATTATATATAATTTGTTACTATTAGCTTGTTATTAATTTTATGTAGTTTTTTTTATTTTTTTAATGTTAATTTTGTGTTTTCTTACAATATTGTGAAATTTTAACATTATTTAGGTGGAGGATTCAAATAAGTCCACTGGGTTTTTTGCCTCTTCCTGCACTGTATGTTATTTGTATTCTTTGTCAGTATTTGTGTATTTTTTTAAATTGTGCTAAAAAAAAAAAAAAAAAATCATGTTGGATGAAGTAGTGAAAAGAGTGACACAGTCTGAATATGTAGACTTATAGAGTAGAGTGAGGTGGATGGTTGGGTGAACCAAAAACAGGACTTTACCCAAAAGACTGCTGTTCATGTCCCATGTGAAATCCAAAGTCTATTGTGAGTTATTTTAACTTACCAACATAGTTAAATTATGTCACATACTTACCTTCACTTCAGTTATGTACAAGCAAACTTACATATCTTAAATTACATGTGTTATGTACTTATTTTAACTCAATCATCTTTTTCTAACCCTAACCAAGTAGTTTTCTAGCCTACGCCTAACCAAACTGCAAGTGTATGACGAAGCCTGGTACGTCTGTCACTGGTACGCTAGAATGGTCATTATTTTGGGGATGTTCAAATGTGTTTTGGCAACTGACCTATTCAGTCTTTTAGGTATGAGGATGCATTGATATTCTTAAAGAGAATGGACACAGGACATGATGAACAAATAAACAACAAATGTACAAATTGAGACAATTATGAGGCCTCAGATATAACTTTTTATTACACCAGCTTTTTAAATTGACATCTAATAGGCCTATTTGACCAAGGACGTTTTGACATGTGACAGAAGGAAAAATACAGATGTAAATCATGAAGTCAATGATGGCTAAATTCCATTCCTGCTTCATACTAAGGGTCCTGGAATTGCCTGCATGCTGCTTTACTGTCATGTTGTCATGTCTTACTGGATAGAGCAGAGACATTTTATGTTGATGTGATTAGTAACACCTGTGCTCTTACAATGACAAGTTAACATTTCTGCTGTGGGAAAAGCTAATGTGTATTTTAATGAGTGTTTGTTCAAGAGATACGCTTGACAAAACATTTAGAGGGATGAGAGGTCAGACTTTTTTTTTTCCTTTATACAGATCTTGTTGCTCTGCTCACATATAAACCAGGTATTTTGTCTCCCCCAGCTGTTTCCTTTAAGTATTGTAGGTCATTTCATTTTACATCAAAATCAATTTCTTTTGGGTTTTTTTTTGACTGGAATTTACAATGGCCATATCATTTAAAATATTATATAACACTTTGTAAATAAGCTGATTTTTTGTAAAACAGCAAGCCAATAAATGCTGCACTGATTATTTGGACATTCTCTGAACATCCACTAAGGCGTTTGCCGTTTTTTCTGGCTGTTTGGGCTGTATCCTACAGGTCAGCCCAAACTACAGGGAGTGAGGTGTTAATAAAAGCACAGTGTGTGCACATCCAGTCAGTCCTGAGAAGAGATCCAATCGGGTCATTAAAGACACCTGTGTAGTTGACTGTGGGTGTATTGATAAAGCCCACAGCAATAGTCTTGCACAGCCACTGTGGTGGTGGAGAACAATCTAAAAGTGAAACTGACTTTTGTGAATGTTCAGTCAATGAGATTTGATTCTCTTTGATTAAAACCCATCTTGATTACTCTCGGTGCTCAAACAGTCAGATGTTTTCCCACTTCTCCATGCTGTCTGTTTAAAATCCCTCCTGATTCACCTCGTCCAATCAAATCCTCTTACTTTACCATCTTTCCATGAGTCAATCACTGATGCCCAGTTTGTTAATCAGTTCAATTGCATGCACCTGTACAGCTCCAGACACTGATCAACCAACTGTTCCTAATTAGGGAAAATTCATATAAAGTCTAGGCTTTTTTAAACAGAGAGTTTGTTTTCTGTCAAAAGTATACCAGATCCTGTATGGATGTATGAAGCATGATGTGTGGACCTTTCAGGGATACTTATGAGAGTAGACTGACTTGCAATAACTACATTTTAAAATTTTGGTTAATTCAGAAAGCTCAGAATGGGGTCATTCAATAAAATTTAGCAAATACTATGAATTATTGCTGAGCTGCTTTGGTTATTCACGCTGGCTCACTGTCACAGTGAACATCATTAACATTATCGCTAACACCTGTGCTTTTTCGAAGTTAAACTGTCTGCCATGAAACAGGCTTTGGATAGTTCCCTCAAAATCACTGGGCATTTCTTAATTGTATATAGTCTATAGTTATTGGCTGGACTTTCTCAGTAAAAACACCCTTTTTAAAAGTGCCATTTAAACATCATGAGAGCACAAGTGACCCTGTTTCTTACAACAGAGGTGGAACGTATATCTATATCTTCTGCTTTAAATCTATGCAAGTTACAGTTCAATGACACAATTGTAGAGGCACGTGATGAGTTGCTTTGGCTTCTGAAGGTGGAGCTGATTTGCTGCAACGCCTCGAACATTTAACACCGTGCACCTTTACAGCCACAGCAACCAAGATGTCAGTGGCAGGATATTTTTGGTGATGAACAGAGAAACCAAACTAAAATTTAATGAGCCTTCAGTGAAATACCTCTTTATTCTCTACTAATTGGATCTTTCTCATGAACATAACATCCACATCTTTAGTCTGCCATGATGCAATGTCATGTTTAATAGGGTTGTTTTCAATCGAAATGTATTCAAGTCAGTCACAAGAAAAGGCATTGAAGTTCTTAAATGAACACAAGAATTCCCCAATGACATTGGTTCAAAACAAAGGATTTGAATCTTTCTGTTTAATTACCACCTTTATTTTTAAGACCTCATTCTAGATTTTAACTAAAAGCACGTGTCTTCAAGTGTGGGGTAATGATCTATCGTGGAGCATCTTTGAATTATAATCAGTAGGAGGCAATTAAAAAGCTCCTTGGTTCTCCTCCTCTTGTTTTTTTCCAGCAGCCATGTTCTGCTAATGGCTTTGGATCATGGCTAAGCCTTACCTCAAATGGCTCTTAATCCAGTGGGCCTGCGTCTGGTTACCTGAGGGAAATACTATCCAGGCTCTCTGCTACCCCCACTGCAAGCTTCCAGATTAGTCCAATATATATTAATCCCCCCATTTATCTTTGTCAACTAAGGGCCAAAAATAATTTGAGGGTGAGTAAATAAAAGTGAGCGCAATAAAAGAGGCATGCCGCCGACAGAAGGCAGGTGCTTGCCACCTCATACGACTCGTCACTGAGATTGGCTCTCTAATGAGCCTCTGCGTACGGTAAATATGGCTCTGCTCATTTTGCTCATCAACATTTCATGGGTTAGGTGATTATCCTTTTCAAGCAAACAGGCGATGTTTCAGAGTTTCTAAAATGGAAAACGGTCATCAAAAACACTCCTGCATGGCCGAGTGTTTGCTCATGAAATGAAAGGGATGGAAAATTTTTGAGAAAAGTGATATTTAGAATAAGAACCAATCTGTCTTGAGGAAAATAGAGGCGAGAGGTTAATCATCTTACTGGAAGTTGATAGAAACGTCACACCTTCTTATCGGCTGAACCTTCATGGTGAAAATTCTTCTCATGTGCCTATGTGCTTTGAGAAGCTGAACCCTGCAGGACATGTCCAACGTTTGACATTTACTGTTAGGTGGGAGACTAATAAATACAACAGCAGAGTACATCAACATAGGAATGTGTGTGATGTTCTGCCAAAAGATCTAAATATGATTTCAGCATGATTTAAGGAGGTTATTAGCTTCAAACATATTTTTAAAAGAAGCCATAAACTTCAGAAATAGGAGGTACGTTCATTTCTTTACAGGAGATTTTTTTCGTGGGACGAGTCAGCAGAAATGAAAACCTTGGACTCTACTGCAGGGATGTCCTTCTGTCCTGCTAGTGGAACTCATTACAGGCGCTATGCCTCTGCAACACACCCACTGAGAGGCTGGCACAGTGCCACAGTTTCCTGACATGGTTGCAGATGCACCATCAAAGGTAGGGTTCCCTGTATAAAAGACCTCATGAGGACTGAGTATGCTACTGGACTGTGCTTTTAACATTTCATGGGCCCCGGGATTTTCATGTGATCTTTGTTGAATTACTGGAAACAATTTATTCTTTGGCTGACGTGGTTCATATGGACATGACTGACATTCAATACGGACATTATTTATCTAATTTTGCACCTTTTTGTTGTGTTACTATTTAACATAGTATTATCTCAAATGTATCAGTGGATTTGCTGTAGGCCTGGTATTATATATTACCAAACTACCAATCAGAAGTCAATGTACATTATATGAGCTGTATTCATTGAATACAAATAATAACGACTTTTGTAAATATTCCCCATTGGCCACTCAACAAAATATTACAAAATAAGTTATGAACATGTACCATTTACAAAAAACTTTACAGTATCAACACAGGACTGTGTTTTTGTTATACATAAAAGCTGCACTAAGTGTACTATACTAAATGTATATTTGTTCAGTAGCTCAAAAGACTATGTGTATTGTGACAGGGGCTGCTTGGAGTAAAACATGCTCAAAGAATAAAGTCCTGACTTTTCAACTCACCTGAGCTCTATCTGCGCTTTATCGTCTTTGACTATATTGTTTAGGTTTAAATGGTGCAAAACTGACCTCATTACAAATGAAGGAGACAGCTAAAAAAGCTTAAAATCCCCACTCAAAGAACACCACAGTATCTGTGCAGTGCCAGTGATCAGCTGGTGAACTGGTGAGCTGATGAGCCAGAATAACCCTCAAGAGCGAGAACAGAATAAGGCTGTATTCACACCAAATGTGTGGGGGTGTCACTCGATGGCCTGTGTGTTTAACTACGGAATACAGGGTGTGTATGGAATCCCCTGTGGCCAGCACCACTGCAGTCAAAATGCCCCTCATTAAAATGCCCCTTCATTTTTTCCTGAACACCAGTTTGGTGTGAATAAAAGGGATTAAAGCAGAGCGGATATTGGATATTTAGCAAATGAAGGCAAATGTTTCTCCATGCCAATCAGGCATATTTGCTAACATGTTATTAACGTGTAACCTACGAAATGCTTGTGCTGATTATAAATGATAATCATGTGTGATTGTAGCACATTAAATGCAACACTCCTGTCCAACCAAATAAAAAAAAACAGTAGTGCCGGTGGTGCAGAAAATGTCACTCTCACTGTACAAACAAAACATACAGATGGCAACTGAATGTAAGGTCATGGGGTGCTTTGAATCTAAAAAACAATATATTTATAACAAACTCTGACTCTTTTTAAGGAATGAAAATACTGCTGAAATGTTCTTTCTCGGGTTGCATATTTGCAGTGAAGTCCCCATGAAGTAAACATTTAGTTTTCCTTTTTTGGCAGCAAACCCCTCCCAAACCATCTTTTGTTTTTGAAAAGTATTTATTTTCTGATCCAAGATTTATAAGCTACCATCTGGGCAACACTCGGATCGATTATTTACCCAAAGAAAATATAGCGTTGAAAAATTCATGAGTGCCTGTCCGTCTGACCCTTGGTCATCTCCTGGCTCTCCCACCTCCAGGATGAGAAAAGACCCTCAGTGTTGTTGAGTGATGGGGGTGAGAGAGGAGGCGGCCCAGATGGAAATCTTTCAGCAGCCCGTGAGATCCTCTCCTACTCTCTAATGCTGCCGTTTCACCACATCAGAAGCAAGGACGTATGCTGATAGCCAAACATGTACCTTCTCTAAAAGTGTCTGTGAGAGGGAAAAAACATACTAGATTATCTCATGTTTGTTTATCCCATGCATCACTTTAAGGAGCCAACAACTGTCCCGCATAATACATTGTAATGAAATATTTAGTGACTGAATATTGTGACTTTTTTAAAAACTAGTGCATTGCCTGTAGGAAGTATGTATTCCTATAGAAAAGTGGGAGGTTAAGTAGCTTTTTCATGGATGGCCAAATAAGGCTGTGTTTGAAGGTGGGACGTCAGGGATTTGTGAAATTCGATATTCCAGGTTATAATTGGCCTTCACCTTAAAAACTATTTACTTGGAGTCATTATTTTCAGCACAGCCTCACATGTGTTACTGTACAGTTATTTTTTTTAATTTTGACTTACTGTATTAACACACTGGACCTAAAATCACAAAAAAACATAAAATCAAAGTAGGAAAAAGTTAGATTTTTTACTGTGAAAACCATAAAAATGTTTAACGAACCATTTTTAGAAAATATGATGCAAATCGAAATTGTTCTCTCATTGTTTTGACTCATTAAACAAAAAAACGACTCCACTACACACTAAACACACTACACAAACATTACATAACACACTAACTATACACTCCAAACACGCTAAATGTCACAAATCTCTCAACTCTCAAAACTTGCTATAACTATCACTGTCTCTCTCACCGTCACTGTCGCTGTTACTCTTCCACTGTCCCTCTCACAACTTCCCCCTGTTCCTCAGCAACCAAATCACGTGGTTTGCCATACCATTTTGTGATTGGTTGGTGTGGTGCCTTTTTTCCACCAATAGGAAAGGGAGTAGTACAGGTTTTTTTTTGTTTGCAAACACTTGCTGCTTGCCGCACACTTTCGTGAGAGAATCCCGTTTTGACCATTTCTTCCTGCACCAAACGCGCAGCAAACGTGATGGCAATGTTCGCAAAAAAGCATGGCAGACATTATTTATCATAAGTCCGGTTTTACTTGGCCTATCAACACGATTTAAAAAGTGGTATATAGTTTGAAGGCCGCACCAACACATACGTCGGAACCGAGACTCACGGAGGCTGCATCTTGCTGCTACGTCATTTTAAATTGGTCATGTGATTTGGACGCACTGGCGCGTCTGTCGACTCAGAAGGTGGGGCGTGGGGTGGGGCTCTGCAATGATTGGGGCGTGGGGGTGGGCTCTGCAGTGATTGGGGTGTGGAGGTGGGCTCTGCAGTGATTGGCTCTGGTGCGCACGTGGCTATGGTGGCTATGGTTGACAATGCTAGCGGAATTCGAAAATCATTTATGAAATAATTTATTAACGGTATCTTTGTAGTCCAAACAAATCTGACATTGCACACCCTTAAACCACTCAGCAGCCATGTTGAAAATCTCAGGTCAGTCTGATCCTGATCTGCAGAGATATTTGAGGCACACACACACTGACACACAGACAGACAGAGATTTCCTGCTTTTATAGAGAGATAATTTCATTATTTAAATGGAGTTCCAAAGTATTCTTCCATATTTTTAGTCTTTAATGTCTTTTAACATTCACTAATCATCAAGATCATGTACTTCTGTATTGATCCACATTTTCTCCCCTCGGTGCAGATATGGAACATTCTGTCACTCCAGTGAGGCCTCAAGATGTGCAACAATAGTAATAACTGTCAAGTTCAAAAGGAAGTCAAATATTCAGTGTGAGGAGTGAAAAGGAGCCCTGTGCATCTGTGTAGCTGAAGGGGGGGTTTCAGCTTGCCAACAGATTTAAGTGGTCACTGAAGCCCACATGACGTGTTCTGTGTTTTTCATATGAAAGCAGTATTTCCATAATCCTACATCTCTCTGTTAACCACTTGTCTAAATAGTCATAAATCACCACTGAATTCCTGCTTTTATTTGGAAGCCAATAGCTTCCAAAGCTGCTGCAGGAAACTTTAAACAAGGCAGGAAAACCTTCGCTGTATTATCCGCTCTCCAACAAAAAACATTGGAGCAACAAAATATGTACTTCACTGCGGTAAAACATTGACCTAATTACATTATTATTGCGTTTTTTGACATGATGCAATTTCTTTTTATACCAGAAACACACGCATGTGAACACACACGCAGACAGCTTCTCACCTTCCAGCTCTATAGTAACTGTTAATGTCCTTTGGGGAAGGAAGTAAGCCGCCAGTTAGAAGAGAGGACTTACTGAGTGATCCATTTTCCCTCCCACAGATGAGAGAGTTAATAGGTTATATCCTCGTCCTCAGCTGGGATTGCCATTTCCTTTCCCTTTGACCTGGACATCTGATGGTAGACTCTTACAGGAATCAAGGTGCAGAAGAACAAACATGAATGCTGGAAACTAGACGACTGGGCCCTTGTCTGAGGTCTGGGTCTAGGGCTAAAAGGGCTATGGGACTGGGGCCGCCTGCTCTGCTCCGCTCTGCTCCACTCCGCCTGCCAGCCTATGAGGGAGGTTTGGAAAAGTCATCAGCAGACCTGAGGCCAGGGCCCCGCTTGAACACGGGTGGTCACCAACACAAAGTCTCTGAACAAATGGCTTTACATGATGTGATCACTATCTGATGCGCTGCGAGGGAGGGCGAATGCAACATAAATGGCACTTTCCTGTTGAAAGACAAATCACGGATGATGTAACAGCTCTGTGTTCGAGGGTGGCCAGAGAAAACAGAGGTGAACAGGGCTGTGTTTGTCTGCTGCCCAGGCAGGCGGCCTCGGCCTGGGTTGGCTTTACTGTATTCAGAAAGTCAGTCGTAAAATTTTGTGTGAGGTGAAAGACAGAAGTGGTTTTGCGGCTTTCTTCATGCTCACTGAGTAAAGGGGTCAGTCAGTGTGGTGTGAGGGGGAGAAGACATCTGCCAAGCACAGCTAAGCCAAGCAACTGCAGCAGGCTGCAGCAGATCTATGAAATACATCCACTATGCATTATGTCATTATGCCATTTGGACCAAAACAGAACAATTAGCAAGCTAATTTATGCATTTGGATCATTTGTCATAGGGATGACTCATGCCAGGAAAATACAGAGCAGCTTGAATATGACTGTAATAAATATAATGTTTAGACCGGGTCCAGTTCAGCTCCCTTGTAAATGACCCTCGCTACGAGATTGACACAGTAATTTCCTTCAATAAGCTAACAGTGTAGTTGGCTTTGTGCAACAAATTTTCAAATCATATGATTTGTAGGTAGGGGTTGCCACAGCCTCTGCCCAACATGCCCAGTATCATGTGGTGCAGCATATTTAACCGCTGATGTAAACCAGTTCCATATGGCACAGCAACGTGGGGTAAACAGAGCCGCCGCTAGAGGTCGCAACAGCCACACCACTGATCACATGATCAGCCAGCAGCCTGCACACTGTACTCCCTTATGAGGCTGTCTTGCATAACTTATTTCTCAGTTTAGTGTCCACAGTGTAAAAAATATAAAATTGGCAAATTGTTCCTAACAGGCAAGTGTCCTCAGTTGCTAAATAAGAAAACACAAGGTGATGATGTATTCCTCCTCTGGGAAGAATCCACCTCTTTCACCTGCAGCCACATGTTGCCCCCTCCTCCAGATGAATCCCCCTATAAAGACACGGCCCCGTGCCTGCTCTTTGTGGTTCACATCCCTGACCGCTGGTCCCCAGGTCAGACCACCGGTCCCTCAGGAGAAAGGTCTTCACCTTTCTTCCTTTAAAACAACAGCGGTGGCCGGGTCAGGACTCTGTTTTTTAACCGACATTTCCTCAAGATGGCTACCAGCAGAAACAGCTGCAGGTAGAGGACGGACCACAGCTGATGCAGAAACATTAACACTATGATGTGAATGTCCTAAAACATTTGTAAAATTGTAATTTCTCCTCTCTTAACGTTCAAAAAGGCTTGGCTAAATACACAAATTACAGCTTGTATGGTCAATAAAAAAGCTTAATGAGAGGACTTGACAGGTCGACCCAAATTTGTATGTTCTGCTAAGTTGCAAGTTGGTTTTACTATAAAATGCCCATTTGTATTTTTAGGTACTGGCCTTACTGGACCAGTATTACACTCTCTGTCTCGCACATGCATACACATACACGTGCAGACGTAGACAAATATGTTCACCCTGCTCTCTCTTATTTTTGGAGGCGCTGTGAGGTCTTTTGCCAAATACAGCTTTATGCAGCCTGGCCTCCAATCCAAATGGCTCTATAACAGTTAAGAAACCTCCAGGGCCCACAAAGACCAAAAAGAAACAGAGGAAAAAGTGCAACTGGCAGCCAACCGCACATATTCACTGAGCTCATCCCACCAGGCAGCAGTAAATCATTATGAAAGCAAAAGACATTGTGGTTGATGCTATCATCTAAGACCAATAAAGCGCCCATTTGCAAGAACAGCCTCCCCACATATAACTGTCACTAACTGTCATGTCAGTGGACATTTCTCCCTGTGGCTTTCACAGGATCACAGTGTTTGAGAAACAGGACAAAGGTGCAACAAGGTTGGAACAATTCTCATGTAAAGCACAGAGAAATGAAGCTCTTTTGTCTCTTTAATCAGCTTCACCCGTACACCCTCTTGACAGGGATTCGCCTGAAGGACGTTAACAGTCCATTCCCACATGAAACAGGAAAGGAGATGATAAACTGGTTCCTAACAAAGTGGGAGCTGCACTCCTGATGATGGTAGTAATCAGCCTTACGTTTAATCAAAAAGGAAACTCTTCCTGTTACACAAATATGGCCAGTTGGTTTGTTCTTTTCCGTCCTCCTGGGATATTATTCCCCCTTGAAAATCTTGACGTCCAAACAAAATAACAAAATGAGAGGATATGATTATGGGGCTCTGGTATGTAAGACACAAGAGATTTGGTTGTTTTAATTCAGTATTTCACATAATATTAACTCTATTACTGTTGCTAGTACAAGAGGGTCAGCAATTGTTTTAATGAGTATAATCTGAGCATGTGGTGCCCTCTCATGATGCACCATCTGCTGTCCTGTATTAAAGGGAAGGAAACCATGGGCGTCATCCTGTGACACGGGCGTCAGTAGGCACCTCATTCCCTTTGGGCCTCACTTTGCCTTCGGCTCCAGAGGGGCGTAAGCGGTTTGTCTTTTGCTTGAAAGGCATGGGGCTCTGCCAAGTTCAACCCAGCCCAGAGACATCGGACTACTATTAGCTGGCTTCCTGGCCTGGACGGGGAGGGCAGAGAGTGGGGGATTCACAGCAGGATGGAGGGAGTGGGGGTGGGGGTGGGGGGGTGGGGGTGCTGGTTGAGACCGTCCTCTCCGCCTCTGCCTCTGCCTCTGCCTCTGCCTCTGTGATCTGGAGGCAAGCTGAGATAGCAGAGCCCCGCCGTCGGACCACAGTTTACTCTGTGAGCAAGGGAAGGGGACGTGGCCATGTAACAGTATTTACTTCATCACTGACTTCATGTGGGTGGTCCTCCCCTCCTCGCTGGAATACAATGGCTGCACCAGACACTGCTCACTCACATACTGTCCTGCCTCATTGGAAAAGCCATAAAACACGAGTCATCCAGGGCTCCCAGGCTGTGCATGATATATTCTGAGTTTTCAGTTTCCTCACAGATTACCTTACATCTGCTGGGTCTCTGCCAGAAGACTGAAGACAATCTATCAATCTCTGTCAGTCCCCATCTTTTCACTTATAATTAGAGTTCATTAATAACTGCTTAATATCATCTTAACTGCTTAACATCACCAAACCAATCTTGTTCCTGATATTTTGGAGCATTTTCTTGTGATAAAAACAATATTTATTTCTCTTTTAGCAGTAATGGAATGTAAGTAAGTATACTCAAGTACTGTACTTAAGTAAAATGTGAGGTTTTTGTACTTTACTTGAGTATTCCCATTTTCTGCTACTTTATACTTTGACTCCATGACAGTTTGGAGACAAATATAGTATAAACAAGCTCTCTTCATCTTCATGACTGAATAAACAAACTGGACATATTTCACACTGTCGTACTTTGTTTATATTTGGCGGACCCTGCCACCTTTCTAGCTTCAAATAGTGTTCTGGGGACCTTATTTTCCTCTAAGAACAGCTTGTTTATTTAGTTATGGAAAACATAAATATTTCTAAGTTTGTATTGTCAACTCATTAATATTATGAAGATAGATGAATTTTCCAAAACTACATAGTGCCCCTTTAATACCAGCTTCCACGACTTTTACTTCAATACAATTCATATAGGTGAGTTTCACTTTTACCAAAGGCATGTCTTTACACCATCCCTTCACTTTTAGTCATATATGACTTTTGGATATTTTTTTTACAGCATTACTACTACTACTTTCCACAGCTTGTAGGATGTCATTGTCCCACTTAGCTGCCATGTGAACTTGGATCATTGTGATGATACCTAAACCTGCCGCACACAGTGTGTCTGATGTGATTCTGATGTGCGGATAAGAACAGAGAATCCCCTTTTTTTGTTGCGGTCTGTGTGCGACCTTGCTCCATGACCTGAGGCAGTGGAAATGAAGCAGACCAACTTTGTAATTTCTCTGAATTGACATCTGACCAGAGAGGAAATCAGCTCCAGTATGGCTTAAATTATTTCACTTCCATTTTTCATGGCTCGCCGGAGATGGGAAGCTGCACTGTAAACCAAGGTCAAATAATCAAAGTGTTTGCTCGTACATGTTAAACATGTCGAACGAGCAACTGTCGCTTGCATATTAGATCATCATTAACAGCACAACAAGGCTGTGTACATGAGGCGTATTACACTACTGATTCTGCTGTTGATAAATGCTCTACATGATTTAATGTATCAAACTTCCTTCAACAAAAATCTGCCTCAACACAAACTTTTCACAGGCTTCTTCCTTCATTTCCCTTTATCTTTTTTTTTTTCGAACAGAACACGCAGACATAAACATGTGCACACACACACACACACACACACACACACATACACACACACACACACACACACACACACACACACATGGTAATGGAGATGTAACTGGAAGAGTTCTCGCGCCATATGGATGCCATTTGTAAGCTGCACTCAGAATGTATAGGTCAGTCTTACCCTTTGGTATCTCTCTATCCATCTGTTTTCACATTACTTGCAAATTATAGTGTCCTCCAGACCCAAATGACCATAAATCAGGCCGGTGAAAGTGCAGAAGTTTTCCCATCTGTCATAAAACAATGATTTAAAGTACGGGTTGTCAAAACATGGCGCTGTGAATTCGCCCCGCTCCCCAGCAGAAGGAACACAAAGCACCATCTCATCGGAGTAATTTATGGCCTCTGAGGGAACGGAGGGTGATTAGGGCTTAGGCCACCAACAGCCAGAAAAACAGTAGGAGCTCCAATAAGGATGGCTGGAAAACCTAGACCAAATTTATCAAACAATTCAGCGAAATCTATTTCTGTTTGGAGAGGAGAGCGAGATATATGGCCTGTTTAGTATACTGGTACATCTCTGGAACATTTGGTCACACTGCATTTGTGAGTTTTGGAGATTCTACATTAAATAGTCGTAGCCTGGGACTTGTGATGTATTGGTCAGCTGAGGTGCCCGAAGCCAAATCAAATATACAACGGGACGTTCTTGGAGTTTAAACAACATATTTGTGTAAATGATGTCACCCTGTCTCTATAAAATTGTTTCTTTTAAAGGTGGAGTTTTAGGTTGAAAGCAGCTGTGTTCAACAGTGGCCATGGGTGTTTGGCATCCACAAAAAAAGGACTAGTTAAAAGAAAAAGGCTTGTTTTAACTGCCTTTACCTTAAATGGCCTTCAAAAACTGAAAGGCATACATGGTAACTAAAGCTGCACAGTGGGACATGGTTTCCTGTACGGTCAGTTAATATATTATGATTAGCTCGGGAGCACGGTCAGTGAGAGGAAATGCAGGGGTAGGGCACATTAACAACAGGGTACTGTTGGGGTCGGTTTGGGTGGCACCCAATTAATACTTTTGCTTATTGACACTTTCACGTGTCTCTAAATAAATGCAGATTTCCTGTGAAGCAGAAATGGGAGCAATAAAATGAGCTTAGGTGGTCATGCAGCTGTAAATCAATGTGGTGTTTTTCTGTCCTATGGCAGTTATTTACAACCCTGGTTCCAAAAAAAGCTGGCATGGCGTGTACAACATAAATAAAAACAAAATCCAGTAATTTGCAAATGAACTGTTCAAGAGACCATGCCATCATATCCTTTATACCATCATGTGTTTCACAAAGTGGTGAACCTCGACTCCCATCCGTGCTTGTGGATGACTGAGCCTTTTGCGGGTGCCCCTTTCATACCCAATCATGATCCTGTCCGCTTTTACATATTGACCTGTCATAGCTGTGGAATCTTTCAGCCAGTCTTTCATTGCTCCTATTCCAACTTGTTTGAAATCATGTTACTAGCATCAAATTCAGAATAAAAATATATACTAACAAGAAAAAAAACTAAATTAAGTTCATGGGATTACTCAATAAAGTAAAACTTATTAGCAATTTACAAGTTTTCATCACTTTTTTTTGGCCATATTTGAGCGGACTGTGAAAAATGAAACCTTCCTCATGTCTCTTGGTTGCCTATACAAGCCTGTGGACGATTTGTTTAAGTTGCTTAATGCTGCTGGACTGTAGATTTCTTTGTTCAGGACTCAGGTTGGATTTTTCCGTTACGGTCCGAAGGGTATGACTTTATGGACGTTCTCGAGTGCCTCATCTCAGTGCTGCTAACAGAGAGCTAAAATTAGTTTAGAAACGGAGTCAGCTAATACAAACCAGTGACCGGCTTCCAGCACAACACAGAAGTTCTACGGAGACCCTTTAAACTAAGATTCTTACATATTGCATCTCTTAAATATATTGTCTTTGAACTGTTTTTTAATTGTGTATATGTCAAAAAGGATTAGCAAATTATCAATTTCTGCAGAATCAGGGTTTAAAAGAAAGGCTTGTCTTCCAGGTCTGCAAGGCATCATCAAGAAGTCTTTATTAAATTCCTTATTTATTTACCCATATCAAAAAACTAGTTCCTCTGCAGCCATGCATGTAAACTAAATTGGGTAAATTAATCTTCACCTGTCTCTCTTTCCACATGGATGGCTTCTTCGATGACTGGGCAGGTATTGCTTTTGCCTCTATTTTTACAACTGCTCTGGGTCCCTGGCTCTGCGTGGAAGGAGTCATGCCCCTGGCCCCCACACAGCGTACAAAGTTCAGAGCTTCTGCTCACACAACTACAGGTGTTTTGCTATAACAGTCCCTACTATACTATCACATTATAATATTATCACTCTAATGCTGGTATTCCTGTTGTTTAATGCCCTAATGTAAAATGAACATACTATATCTGGTTCTTCCAGCACACTAATCTTCATCTCTTGTAAACTCCTGCAACAGTTGATATTATACATAATTTTTGTACTCAGCACGGGCCTTACGCACATTAAGTAATTCTCCCCAAGCTTTTTTTTCTTTTTAGCTAATTGTGCGGCTGCCGAGCAGTCTCCCGAACCACCCAAGCATCAGCTCCCTGGGGGATGTTCTGCATGTCTGCTGGCCAATCAGCATAAGGCCTCTGCATCGCCGCTGGCGGTCCACCCTGGGATCCACAGACTGTTCTGGCCAAGTAGTTGCTTATTTCTCAGGAGAACTCCAATGCCCTCGCTGGGACTCTTAAACATCTGAAGTGGAGCGAAGTTCGGGGGCCTTTGCAGCCGCGGCCACACAAGCCCTGCTATCTGTTTAAACAGCAGGTAGTTCCCAACTCTCCTCTGTTTGTGTCCACAGCTTCCTACAACAGTTGGGGGGGATTTTCCCATACAGTCCATCGTTCCGAAAGGGTCTTGAAATATGTCTGTTTTCCAGGATGGAGCTTGATGGAAACAAAAACAGACATTTAGAATACTTAACAGGATATAATCACTTTATTTTATTCTGTGTTTAGAAACAAAGATGGAATGGATGTCAATCAGTTATATTGATTTATTCAAACAACAGGTATTTTACTTAATGCACAAGCATAAAATACATTTTTAAAAAAAAAAAGTAAATGCAGTTGTTGAATCACAATAAAGGGAAAAATTAAGAAAATTAAGATCCAACATTTCTGGGAGCAAATGTGTTCACTGTGTCTGTCGATGCTGTCTGCAGCCCAACAGGTCTGCTCCATCAAGGTGGCCTCAGCTGGGTCTCTATTGCATCCCACGTCAACACCACTGACAGCAAAAAGCACTTAGGGACCATCAGATCACTTTACCATTCCTCCAGCAGGAAGGGAAGCCTCGAGGTGGGCGGTGGGAGGTTGGGAAAGGGGCAAGAGGACTGCAGGGCTGTACACTGACGGGCACTAGCCAGTAGGTGGGAGTATTGACGCTGGTTTCCTACTCCAAACATTGGACCGACAAGAAAATGTGCAGTGAAGAGGGTCTAGTATCAATAAATTCTAGAGGAAGACAGTCATTGAACTTGAATAATTGCTGTTCATTATTTCATATCATTCACAATTCAACCCATGTGAAATTGCTCTACTTTCATCCCTTTAAAGTGTTGAAATAAAACTATAAGTAGAAATAAGTCTAAATCGGAAAATGTGTGGTGTGTTCAGAACCATCAGGTCAGCCATCAGGACAGATTACCATCTCTTTTGAAAAGAATGCTGCAATTTGCTTTTTTTCCCCGTCCATCTCCCAACATTTTGACTTCTTTCAAGTTAATAGCTTAATTGCCAACATTATGGGTTGTTCTGGGGCACAACTGCAAGACATTATTTCATTTCAATGCTTCATTTGCAGCTAGGTAAATATGAAAACACCAATTAAAATATTTCTGGGCATGTTGGATGTTTGGTACAGTCCTGTTAAAGTGAAGTTTCTCTGTAATGGGACAACTAAGATAATAGAAATAGAAAATAACACAAAAGTTGTATTCTTGAAACCAAGGTAAAAGCTTAAAAAGTATTTCATTTGTGTTCTTTGAGACAATGTAGGAGCAATAGTAGTGAATTGTAACACACCTTAACAGATCATTTAAAGCAAGAAAATATATTGTTATATATGAAATGGTACATAGGTATTTTCGAGCATTTGATATTAAATTAAAATAACTGGAATTTAAAAAGATTAAAGTAACCAACTTAGAATCTCCGCAGCGCTCACAGGAGGATTTTCAGTCTGTCTCGGCACTCACGGCACGCAGACACCAGATCGTATTTGTGTTTTTTCTTCAGCAAGTGGGGTCACCCTCAGTGGATCTCACCAAACTGTATAATGCAGCCAAGAGCGGCCAAAAGTCTGTGACCCACCGCTACCTCTATTTGTGGGTTACCATGGGCGAACACACTCCCTGTGCTACCACATGTGGATGAGTATACGTGCATTAAAATATGAACAGACTGGAACACACACAAATAATTTTAATCTTAAAGTGAGGACAAGCCAATACAATCATCTTTATCATAATTTGCAAATATAACTCCTAAAACATACAGCACGTCCTCAAAAAGAATTTTGGATTTCATGAAAATCTGTATCATCACACAGATGGTGTACAAATGGAAAGTATCAAAGTGTGTGTATTTGGCAGCACTTGTATATACAGTATGAGTGTGTGCTCGGCTTTGGAGATTGTTGGCTTGACTCTGGTGAAGTTATGCAGCCAGGTGAGGCCATGCAGGCGCCAGTGGAAGTGACAGTCTCACCTCCCCTAAGCCCGACTCTGGAGATGTCTTTTAACGTGGGGAAATGTGGCCATTCAAGGCCAGCCGAGCGTTTCAATGAGCCACATTAGCTGTTGCGCCATTGTTTTTTCAAAAGGCAGCTCTGAACTTGCTTTGATGGCCGGGAAGCTGGCCCACGTTTCACTTTGTCATTTGATGAGTGTCTCTACATTTGGATCTGCCGAGTCTTGCAACCTCTGTGATAACGTAAAATGAACCAGGGCTTGATGAGGTTAGCCAGAGGTTGTTGAGCTGCTTAAGGTAACTTAAATTTGCTGTTAATTATGTCAATGATAATGTTAGCAATACTAAGATTTCAAAGGAAAGAAGACTGATCCACTTTCTAATTGATTTATGTCTGAAATACGACGTTTGATGGTATCTTGATAGTAAAATAAAGCTTTGTTTCAATACACTATGGTGGTTGAGTATGTTCAATGCATGTGCTTATGTTTCCTGAAAACCTTTGAGCAAAATTAATATTCCACAAAGGGGATGTCGACCATCTCTCATGTCCTCCGTCACTCATTCGCAGCGAGTCATTTGTAAGTCACACTTTGGCTTTGAAGGGAGTTAGAGAGGAATTCCCTCTTGAGGGTCTGGAACAGACCTATGATTATATCTATATTAATGGCTCTGTAAGTCTAGAAAGATGTTTTGTCTGCTAGATCTTGCAAATAGAGCTTTTTCACAAAGAAGAGGGTCATCTTAAACTGATTAGGGTGCAGAAATATCAGGTTCTTTTTGAAAGCTTGTGCTGTGCCTTTGGTCTTGTTGTGCAGACCCTGATGCCAGATGCAATAAATTATTAGACTAAATCAGAACAGAATGCCAGCTTTACATCAGGATAGTGATCCGTGTCAAGGCAAAGAAACTTAATGTTTGAAGCAAAGCAATGACCCAGTGTCAGGGTCTATCCCAGCTAAGTCCCAGGCTATTATTTACTATTTCACATCTAACATGGATTTGGGCTGTTCCTGAAAGAGTATTGCACGACAGAGCTTTGTGGGGACTCAAATGATTTAGTATTTCTTATCCTGTGCAAAAACACAGAATTGGCCGACTACTAAAAGAAACACAGCAATGGTTAATAAATCACACAGCTTTGTGGCATTTAAAAAAAAAACAAAAAAACATAGAATTTACAATATATTGTACGTATTACCAAATGGCATGCTACATTGTAATGCGAAAAACAGATCGGCCACAATAAGAAATGTAGCTTTTATAATGTATCTTTACAATATCAAATTACAGCTTTGATAACTTCCTTCTGAGCCCAATAAACTAAGAAATAATAACTCACATACAAAATCCAGCTCCTATTGTGCAAAAAAGTTATAATCTACGTTTTTCTCATTAAACTTATACTGTCTGGAATAAGACATCATTGCAGCCCCCCTGCAATGGCCACAAAATATCTAAGCTTCAATAGCCGTCGTAATCACACAGGATTTGTGGGCCTTATCTAAAGTACTGTGTCATTTTCAATATATCTGCAGACCATTTACTACTTCTGCTCTCCTGTTATAGCTGTAGCAGCGCAGAGAGGTACCAACGGGAGATTTAGGTTTCTGCTCTCTTTAAAGATCTGTTTAAAATCTGTGCTCACTTTCATTTGGCTATTTTTCTTTATAGGAGCTTAAAGAGCTGAAGGCAAAAACTCTGAAAGGATTATCATGTTGGCTGTAATACTCTTCCTATACAGACCCTGGTGCATGCCCGTAAATAACTTCCACTAACAGTGGCTTGTAGGGAATTAAAAGCAAAGTATAGACTTGAGTCAACATTGATAACCATGGCATACACTTGAGAATAAATTAAAGAAACCTACAATCTTACTTTAATGACAACCTCCTCTGGAGCAGCTTGTTTTTTCAGTTACGGAAAAATGTATATACATGAGTTTGTATTATTATCTAAACGATATTGTAACTTTTAAAATTCTGAGTCTGAATTTCTTAATACACAGTGCCTCTTTACTTGGAATGCATCTATGGCTCAGATCATAGTCAAAGTTGCCATTAGTTATAGTGTGCTGGGCCACACACCAGCAAATAGTCGTGCTGCAGTATGGCTCAAGAATCAAACAGCTCATCACAGTTCAATGACAAGAAAACACCCGCCCTCTTACAGTATGAGCAGCTACATAGCGGGTCTATGCAAACACAACCCTAACTGTCGAACAATATCATCTTAGCAAGCAGCATCCGTGTCCACACAGTGCTTCCTGGATGTACCCATGAGCCCCATGGGAGCTGTCAGAGGTCAGCGAGGACCGGGCAGGGAATATACGAACAAGATTTCCAATAAAACAAGGCAACTCTGACCAGCACGCAGGCTGTAAAATCAGAACCAGGTGGGCTGCCCGTGTTCAAAACTATCAAATGAACACCAGATCACGATGCATTTAGATGTTTTTCTTCCTCTCCATGCGCCACTAAAAGACACACAAGTGATGGGCTGCGTTTAGCAAACACGGCGTCTTGTTAGCATGGAAGAAGGATATGTGAAAATGGAACAGAGCCAAGAAGAAAGATTTCAGTCCAGTGTCAGTCCAGGCCAGCTCCCTCTGAAGAAGTGAAAATGCTCTCAGCATGTCAGCCACACCACACTTTTATTATTTCCTCTTATACCATATATCATGTTAAGCCTTTTGGCCTTCAAACATTTTTGTGTATTTGAAATGTGTGCGTATCGCCTGTCCCAATCATGTGATTTGAATAAGGCGAGGTGAACTGTTTAAGTGATCGTGCATTTGCCATGAAATATGTCCTCATTAAGGATGAAAGATTAGGTTACCTTTTTGCAACAAAAACAGTAAACTGAGTCGAGAAAACAGTCAGCTTTCAAATGTTTTCCTGCCCGGACCGTAATGCAATTTTCTGCACCGAAGAGGGCCGTATTCAGAAATGAGCCTGAAGACATGCAAGAAGGTACACACAGAAACACTTTGCTTGAGGTTAGGAAGGAAGTACCTTGCCAATCGAAAAAGTGAGTTAGGAATAATGGAAAATATAAAAACAATCAGAGGGAAACTCTTCTGTACAGAGGTGGAAGAAAATCGTTTACTCCAGTAAAAGTACCAAACTGTTACCATGCTCCATTACAAGTAAACGTTTAGCATTCAAAGTAGAAATATATTAGAGTAGAGAATTATCAGATAAACATACTTGAAGTATCAAAGGAAAAGTATTTACTCTGCATAAAATGGTCTCTGTCAGTGTTTTACTATCATATATGGTTTATTCAGATTAATTTACTGCTGCATCAATGCGTATGTAGCATTTTTCTCATGTAATTGTTTTATGGTCAAGTTCATTTTAACTACTTTATATACTATTTGGTAGATTAATCTACAGCAACGTATCATACACTCTAAGATCATCATATCCCTGTATCTCTAAAAAGTTAATTTTTCTTGAGCTTTTCCAGTGAATCCAAGAGGGTTTAAAATGTATAATGTCAATTAAGAAGTAGAAAAATATTCTCAAACTATAATGGAATATTTGATTCTCCATTAAAAAAATCAACACATCTGGAGACGCATGGTTTTCTCTATTGACAGGATCTGAAAAGTCACTAGTAACTAAAAGCTGTCAAGCAAATATAATGCAGTATTCTGTATAAGTGTAGCAGGAAACTGCTGCACTTAAGGGTTAATACTTGAGGGTTATTTCTTTTGAACCTTGCCTATAAGTATAACATTTTAGAAAAGTACCGCAGATATGATGTAATGACACCTTAAATCTGATTCTAAAAATACTAAGAGTTGATGTGAAACCGAGTGAGTCAGAGGCTCAGTAGCGTCCATGGCGAGAGTGGTGGTGCTGACAGCTTTTAATGGTGTTGCCAGCTCGAACATAGTTCCTTGTGAAAGGATTAATACTCAGATTCGCTGGATGACTGGCTGTTGGTCCGATTTACCACACATCAATTGGCTAGTAGGGTATATTTTAAGCCAACACCCATTTGCTATTTTTGAAGAGCCTTGTTCAGATACTGATATTCTTTCCCATCATTCTTGAGTAATATGTAAGTGTCACTCAGTTATATTTTACAGCCCACTTTTTATGTCATATATTATTCACCAATCTTCTTGCTAAGCCTCAGTGTGTGTCATTCTATCTGATTATATTATATTGAGTTGTATATCTGCTGAACTTTTATAACTTTGAGATACTGTAGTTGTCTGCCATGACTCAGTGCAATATATGAATGCATTACAAAATGGGTAGGGCCTGTAAGCGGCACTTATCAATATTTTTATATGAGCAGTGAGTCAAATGGCACATGTAATGTGAAAGGGGTCACTTGTAGTGACAAAAGCCCCCTTTAAATTATCACTCAGCAGTTTCCCTCGGGTCTTTGGAGTGTTTCACAGCCTACAACTTAACTGTTTTTGTGATTTTTCACTGCTTTTCTCTACATAGTTTCCTGTTTTTTCAGTGAAAAAGCTCAAGTAATTCTACTAAGATACTTCTTACATACCAGACAGCTGGTAAACATAGCGGAGCTTTTAGCAGCTAAAAAGCCTTATATTTCGAAACAGTGATGGAGACCAAAACAAGCCCAAATGGCCCTAAAACAAGAATTAATGCAGTCTGATTATTGACAGAAATAAATACTAATATTGCTATATGTATGAGTAAATCACCAGAGCACCAGAGAAGTATAGATGTTTACACTGCTAGCACAGGATAGTATGTGGCTAGTTGTTTAGCATGCTAACACGATTTGCAACACAATACATATATCATAACATCACACTGTCTTCACACACTATATTTAAGTTTTTACTTCTTTCAAACACAATTCTTAGATATTGCACTTTTAATCAGCACTATCTAATTTGACATCTATGCTAGTCTTATCCCATGCAAAACTCTTACATCAGTTAGATGAATCAGTGGTAATTCCTAGAAATGGTGTGTGTGATATGTTAACATTGTTGTTTGACCCGGATAACTGTCTCTGCAAATACTTCTTACACTATTTGCTAAGTTCTGGATAAATTACATCACCTATGGTAACTTTACCTGTGTGTGCACTGCTTCATAGGAACACGTTTGTCTATTGAATTGTGTTCCTGACAGGATGTAGGAGAAGTGCCCTCGAGCGAGGCAAAAAAAAAAAAACAGCAATCAGATTAGGACGTCGTGACATCATCATCAAAACAGTTTTTCATGGCTATCACCACGGCGGGCGACACAGAGGGTTTGAGTGAGGGACATGAAAGGCCTGTGACAGCATTTTCTCATTTCGAGTAACTTAAGCTAAACTCTCACCTCTCCGTTGTGCTACAAAAATACCTGTTGTGAGAAGTCCAGCATGGTCTGTTTGTGGTTAAATCGTCCATGGGTCCCCCTGAGGCAGTTTCATGTATTTCCTTCACACTTCTGTCAAAGCTCGTAATATGTGACAGATTATACCCCCGTAGCAGGACTGGAAAGAAAGAGCACAACTTAAGTACAAATTTCATGTAAAATGTGTGCTGGTGTACACCCAACTGCTATAGCTGTCATACACAGGAGGTCACTTTTGACCTTGATGAAGACAGCAGTGTCACAAAGTTAGTCTGTTTGCACTATTACAGGCTGTAAATCAGTGTGCTTCAGTCCCTTTTTTTCCTTGAGAGGTTCACTATCCATGAAATGTGAATCAAACCTTAACAGCTTCCCTGTGTTTAGATTTTCTACTCTTACCATCTATATCTTTAGACATCCATTCAAACCTGATGTTCAGTGATTTAAACCATCTCAATTTCTGTAGCTTTTGATGTTGAGTAGATGAAATGAATGATCTTTTAAAAAAGACAAGCTATTTCCCTGACTGCGATATTAAACCTCTGCGACCCACATGTTGGTACTAAAGTAAACTATGCAAGTAACTGGGTAGTTTATGTAAACACAATGAAAATGGCTGCTTAGCCCAGTAGCAGCAGCAAATCCCTAAGCACCGGAGCCTATGATTAGACCCACTCAACCTTTGGAACAATAAACTTCGACTTCTGGTCGTCCTTTATCGGACATTTAATCTAATTTTTTTCTCTAGATCAGAGTTGGTTTCTAAAAGCTCCTAACTGTCCTTTAATGCCCTGTAAGTGTTCTAGTTGAGGAGCTGCGTTTCATTTGCTGAAGCATTTGCCAGCTATTCATAGTTTAAGATTGGGGTAGGGTGAAGCAACTTGTCCAAAATGGATAAGATTCAGGAGAGATGTTATTTTAATTTCAGTTCTGATGCCAGTTCATACTACTTACTAAAGTAAGTGTAAGCTGTATTTGTGTTACAAACTACAAAGCTGATAACACAGATTGTCCAGCAATTGAGGTAAAAAAGGGAAAAAAATGCATTTGAGTAGTCACTGTTACATATACATGTTTTTTCAATGAGAAGCAGAGCCAGAGAGACTCCCAGAAAGAGTCCCAAAGAGATAAAAAAAAGAAAAAGAAAACAACAATGTATATCATCAACAGATGAACCCATTAAATATCCACTCTATCATTTCCTGCAGCTGCACACCATCGTCATGATAATTAGTCCTATTGAGACGGGTCCACCTCAGCATTTTGCGTTGATTTAAGATAGTAAAATGGTTGCCGTGTTTGTTTGTTTCAGTCCTATCTAACAACTGAAGAAATATCTGCTGTCCCAGTCTGGAGCAATCAGGGTGTATTCTGTTTGGCATGCTTGAGTGCTCCTGAAGTCCACTGGGTGAAGGGGAACTACACTGGATCTCAGCCCAGCTGGAAAACTGTCCTGTGAGCAGCTCTTCAGCTGTGAAATGGACAGTCTGCATTTGATACAGCAAACTGTGCGAGCACTCATGAAATGACATGAGAAATAGATGTCCAAAGACTTCAGATCAACAATTAAAGGTCGCTGAATGCAAAGCAGAGACTAAATGTTTCTGAGTGAAGCGGTAAAGTTTTTTTCCATTCGTATCATGTTTATTTACACAGTGATCAATTGGTTGCAAGAGTAGCAGTCAGCTACAAATTATGTGCGAGCACGAGTGCTCACCACGGCGCACTCACACTCAGCTGGTTTTGATGCAGGGATGGGATCATGGGACAACTCTTGGACGGCTGTGAAAGGGCTGCGGCGGTCTACTGCAATGCTCTGTGGGTGGGAACACACACTAGTGTCCTCAACAACCCAAAAGCAGCCCTGCAATACTGGAATAAGTAGGTCCGACCCCGTGGCCCACGACACAGTGGTCCAACGGCGCCTGTCGGCTTAGCCCAAAACACCATTTCTCCAGCAGATGTATTTCTAAGATTTGGTAGTTCAACAACTTCAAAGTCCGAGTTGATTGTTTTTGATTGTGTGATTATTCAACGCTGCCGTCTTTTTCTTTTATTTCTGGGGGAAAAGATATTATCATTCAACCACACTTATTTAATTGCAGCAATTGGAGCCACTCTAATTGGGCCTTGCCTTTCATCTATAATGGTAATGATTATGAGATTGTGTTTGTGCTGAGCAGTCTAGTCTGATGAGTAAGAGTGGAATGATGATATGACTGCTTTAGCAGATTTCATCCGTTTTTTTCCCGTTTTTTTTAAGGGGTATTGTATTTTTACCTCCTACGCAGAAAACTATGCTAGAGATAATCTGATTTAATACAACATGCATTTCTGTTCCTACGTGCACTCACATTGTTCCTCATCTTGATGTTTGGAGCTGATGCGATCTTTGTAATGGTGGTCTTGAATAAGTAAACAGCGAATGCCTGTTCACAATGTCAGCGTGCTTTGTCAGAGCCACGCAGACATTTAAAGAGCATCTTATCATGTTGATTTAAGCAATTAAACATGAAGTTGCCCTCTGCAAGCTACCACTGACTGTATCATCTTAATTATTATCTACAGAACCTTATCCTCAAAGCGTTTTCTGTGGCCCGATAAAGGAGACTTATCACGGTCATTACGTGGTTAAACGTCTGGCTATTTGGAAAAAAAAGTTTGAATTTGGGAAATGTTAGGCCTAGCCTTTAATGTGTTTGTGTATGGTGGTTATCAAATGCTTTCAGGTTGCATTAAACAAAGTAATTAATCCTTAAATGATACCTCCTGCTCTGATGCTTTCGTGTGACAAGCATGTCTCGATTAAAAGAGTGTAAACAGACTGCGCTGTGACCCAGGAAATTGTTAGTGGAGTCTGAAAAGCTGCTAAATAGGCAGATTATTTTTTGGAAACGTGGTTTAAAAGTTCACATCAGTGCATTTCTCACTGTTGGTTAATGATTTACAAATGATTCAGGTTTTACTTTTGATCAAAAACCAATTTCCATCTGCTGGTAAAGACACAACTCTTTTGTTTCAGTTGTGCATGAGCTTATAATACTCATCCTATGTGACTGCTGTCTTTTGCCCCTAAGTCAACCACATCCAGATCCCAATCTAATCAAATGTGACAAAGCATTGCAGGGAAAGATGGGCAGCGATCTGGACTCTGCCCATGCCAGTATAGGAGCTGTTTTGACAAGGATTATCACTTTCATCGCCAGGTAATTTATAACAACCCCCAGCTTCTGCAGACCTCATATCTTCCCTAAAGAACTGTGCTTACAAATACATGAGCAATGCTGGTAGCTTGGTTTCTCACCTTCTGCTGAAGTAGGAGGGGGGAAACAACCAAAACATTCAAACATCACGTTATCTTTGGCCCATACTGCAGGCTGACTCTTGCACAGAAGCCCGGGCCTTGAGTGTCTTGGCAGAACAATCACCTGCATAGTGAAGGGAAAGCCAAGGAATTCATCCAGAAGTCTTCATAAATCATCTTTTTACGTTAAGATAAACTTTGCCCATACAGCTTTCGACAGGCAGCAAATGAATTCTGGAAAAAGTTTTGCAACCCTATTCTTGTTTAATTATTTTTTCATAGTTTGTGACTCGTTCTCAAAATGATCACATGCCTTTTTCAGAAAAGACACTCTGACATGCATGGGCATAGAAGTAAAGTCTATGTAAATACGATAAATTACAACTATCTGCATTTCAAGCCCTGTCTTGTAATATTACAAACTTAAATGTTAGAGTGACTATCACAACAACAAAAAAAAATGTGTACAGACTTTGCCCGAGTTTCAAGCAAAGTATGTATGACACCGGCTTGACCTGAACTCTAAATCCAGACACAGATATGAAGACTGTTGATGATGTAAGCATGCAATCTATTCAGTTTGCTCAAAGCTTCTGTTTTTACAGTGCAGCGTTATCATAACAGCATCTGAAACTAGCGCCTCCACCCCTTTCTTCAACATTAACAAAAACCCACAGGTAAATACAATTATGCTGCAGCGCCAGCGGTCTGCAAAGCTAAGTGGTTTAGAGAATGCTGAGGCATTATTGTCAGGCATGTTTTTTAAATTATGATTTAATAGCGTATTCAACCACTTACATTTTCAATACATCAATACCTCCTGAATACCTCCAACATTTCCGTAATTTTTCTTAAAATGTAGAGAATATATTCAACAATCTAAATTCTGATGAGTAACGAATGAAGTTCTGTGACGTTATGAAACATAACCATTAACAGCTATTTGTTAGTGTGGTTCTGGCAGATTCTCTTCAATTTCTCGATAGATTACTTTTAAATGTTAACATTTGCAGGATGTTGACAACATTTCAGATCTACTCACCGCAGAGTAATGAGACTCAGTCCAGTGGAATCCTTGTAGGAATGCATGCTAACATACAATATTAAAAAATCAAAGACAGAGAAGCAACCAGTTCTCCCCCCATGCTCTTGTCAGCCCGCCTACTTTGGTTAAACAGCGCTGAAAAGCACACTGTGCTCAGGCATTACAAAGGATGTCCTACACATGTTTGTTATACATCAAATTGAAAATTATCACACATAATTTGCAAAAAGAGAGGGAGAGAGAATGAAAGGATGTGGCCGCACGAGATTTTCCTCATTGCTTTTTTGTGTGCTTAAACTATAGCTCTAAAAAGCCACCCACACTTCACCACATAGGGAGAAACCAGTCTCAAACTGGCACCTATTTATGGACTTTGCTACTGCCAGAGAGAAATTCCTCCTCTGGCGAAAAAAAAACATTGAATGTGTAGCTCATCCATCATCCTAAAGCCATTGGCTTTGAAACAGAAGCAGCAAGGCTATGATTTGGTAACACACTTTGCTTTGATTGGTTCCCCATTTATGCTTCTGAATTCCTTTTAACTTTTTTTTTCCTTCAAATAAAGTCCTTCCCTCTGCAATTCAACATTTTCATTAGCTGAAGTATCATGTTGGTTCCTTCCCTGGCTGAGTTTATGACATTTTAGTTATGTGCAGTATGTGAGTGCTGAGGTTGATCTCGTGTCGTGTGAACTCCTCGCTGGTGTGACAGGCCGAGGAGCTGACGTCATGAACTCCGCTTCACCTGCGCCGGCTGCTACTCACGCAAAGAAACCCCGCCATACCTGCTTTGATGCCAATTAACTAATCTTCTAGCCGGCTTCTTCCAAGTATGCAAACATTGTCACGCTATCTGTGTGAAAATCAGCCCAATAGTCAAAATGGCTTCTATTCAGCGTGCTCAAAACCAAAACAGGAGAAACATTCCTCTGTGTGTCAGGGTGAGCTTTGAATGCCAGTGTGATATCCAGAATGATCTACTCAGCAGTCATGGCAGCCTTTGTTCAAGCTGTGCATACAGTTTGACTCCGGCAACTATATTGTTAGTATTGTCATTTATCCAATCGCAATCTCAGCCATGTTGCTTAACTTTGCAAAATGCTGTAAATCATCCTTTTTTAAAAATGTATTAGAGAAACAGAGTTGATAATGGTTAGCTAGAAAAAAGTATTTAAGCATAACAGGATATTTAAAAATCTGTTAGCTGTTGCTGTGGATATGGCAGTCTGCCCTACTTTTATATTCTATTTCCTCCTGGGAAAGCAAAGTCCCTCAGCTACTGTAAGTCACCGCTCGGTTTAGCTGACTATGGACTTTGATGCTGACCACTTTAGCTGTGCAGCCCCAGTGTGCTGGAAACCGTGCAGACAGCACGCACATGAAGGGTTTGGCTGCAGTAAGAGCTCATTGCATTGTTGTTTCTCACAAACACGTAAGTCAAAGTAGGTGGGCGATGTACTCACAGCTACAGAGACAGCATAAGACAAAGCAAGTGGCAGTTATTCACGTCATGTAGTGCGTGATAAGAGAGCGTCATACTGCACAGCACAGATCTTAACGATATGGTGACAGTAGAAAGTTGAGTTGAATTTATGCAGACTTGCAGTGATGCAGTTCAAGATTTTGCACCTTCATACCTAATGTTAAGCACTTTGAATTGCTGCTCTGTTGAAAGAAACTGTACAAATAAACTTACAATGTTAAAAATGTTGACAATCATTAGCATTTCTTTTTTTCGTGGTAACAAAACAAAAAATGAGAATCTGAGCACAACATGTGGCACACGTGCAAGAACTACACACAATCATTTTCAGACATATCAGATATAACTTCATCCCATGTTACACATGTGAAATTGAATATGTTCACATGTCAAAGGATGTAAGAGTTGGCCACTTGTTAATCTTCCAAACAAATATCTGGCAGATAGCTAAATCTGCACTGAGAGAACATTGGTGTTTATACTAATGTCTGGTTAGCATACTATTTTCAGTAGATACTTCTGCAACGCAGTTCATAAAATGTCTTTGACTTAACATCACAACTGTTATCTATTCACGTTTTGTTGCAATCTTTTATATCTAAAAATGCTTTGAACTAAAATTTGACATATGTGAGAAGAAAACAATGTTGCATGAGAACTGGATATTTTCACATGTTAATGACGTGAGAATGAAAATGTACACATGAGAATATCCTTTTCACATGTGAATTACATACATTCATATGTGCAATTTTTCAAATCAAGATTTGAATTTCCACGCATGTGAAAGAAACACTGCACAAAAAACTCACTTTGTTTTTTACATTATATATTTCATCACATGTGATTTCTACATTTTCACGGATTCTCACAAGGCAAAGTCATGTGTGAACTAAATGAAATTATTTCAAATGAGCAAATTTCACATATGAGCCAGGCAGGTTCACAAGTGACTGGCTTTATTCTAATCCAAAGGAAATTTTACACATAAAAAAAATTACATTTTCACATGTTCATTTTGTTTTATGTGCAACTTGCTTTGTTTCACACATGGCTTACATGTGGAAAAATGGGCCATGTAAACAATCGGAGGTCTACAATCAAGAACATGACAATTAGAGTCAGACGACACGATGATGACTGATGCATCTGGGCCTGTAAGCGAGGCAAACAAATATCATAAATTAGGGTCAGTGTGTTGAGGTTGGAGCTTGTTGGACAGCTACCAGCAGGGTCTCTTTCCTCCAATTCACAGCTTTAACAAGTCTGATTTGAGTGACCTGAGGAAATGGTTTAATGACTGTTTCTCGAGTGTGTTTCAACACTATGTGGGTGGGCGGTCTGTCTATCTTAGACTGGGCAGGGACGGTACTCTGATGTACAGTACTGTAAATGGATGCACAGAAAAACAAACACTTCTCTTTTCACCATCACAGGAAAGTACCGGATTAACAGATTAGGCTGTGTTGTGTATTTATACGATGGTTCTAAATTGCTTGTTTTGTGGAAGAAGTTAGTCCAACGAGTTTTTCAAAGACAATATTTTGTGACACATCTTTGTTGGTACCCCCCTTAGCTTTTTGATACCTGTATTTTTACTACGCTGCCTGAAGCATCCTCATAATTCAGCCACATTTCTGAAATCTCTTTTCATTCATTTATACCATAAGGTGAACCTGAAAATGCCAGAAAATGCAAAGAGAATGTTTCCCCCCTATGCCAACCTGCATGATGTCGTCTGAAGATACTGTAATCTATTTTCATTGGCCGGGTCTTAATAAGCATTACAGACTTTATTAGAAGCCCGGCGCCACACCTCTCTGGTCAGCTCCTTGAGAACATGTCTTTAGACCCCTAGTATATGAATGTCATTCATTTCATCTGCAATTAATCAGCCGTCGCGTTTATTATGAGTTTGTTAGGTTTACCTCCCCATCCCTCCCCACATCTCCTGCTAGGTTTATGGTCAACACAGAGCCGACGCCAGGATTTAAGAGAGTTCTGCCACTCAACCTGCTTTTCAAGTTTTTATTCCCCCGTAACACTCTATAAATAGATGACTGAGGGAAGCAACATTAAAAAAAAGTCATAGATTGGAGAAGTTCAATTTTGGAAGATGAATGCAGCTGGAAGATTGTTTATATATATATATATATATATATAAATGTATGATCCATTGAGATGATAACACTGTTGATCTAATTTTAAACTACAGATAAAGTTAATGACCATCTGGTCAATATAGGTGTAGTATTTATCGGTCAAACTGTAAATTAAATGCACAATATGTTTGCATTTTACTAACCTGACCGCAACAGCAGCAATCCTTGGAGATGACCTCTATAGTAGGTTGTTTAAGAACTGTACTGTTGTCTGCCAACTGGAGCTCGAGGGGAAATGTACTTTACGTCATGAGCACACCACTACAGAGAGGAGTGAAGTAAAAGAAGAGAAAGAACCAGAGTTACTGGTGAGTGCTGAGCTTAGTTAGATGTTATCCTGAATTCAAATGCATGCACACGTGCATGTTGTTACCGGCTATCTTAGAGCTAATGAACAGCAAAACTAATATGGCTGTTTGGGGAGAATGAGCACTTGCACAAGTAATTCAAACAACCACCAATCATCTCGCACTCGAACTACTCCAGCAATGCAAAGTGAAAATTTGCTTGTGGTGATCAGAACAGTAAACAAGCACAACTGCTGATGAAAGTCAGTCTATGTGTCTCCGGCACAAATGTTCACAGACGAGTTAATGTTTTGGTTTTGTTTACAAAAACGCTAGTCTTCATCTTCCTCCAACACTTTCTGACTGTAAAGTTGTGCCGACATACAACCAAATGAAATGCTACCAACCATTAGCTTGAGTAAAATGGTAGATTTCTCTGGGGTTGAACATTGTTGGAAAAGTGTGGGATAACGTAAGTACTCAACTCAAAAAAACATATAAAAATGGTTGTTGTTTTTAGACATTATATGCAGAAATGTTACATAATATATCTTTAACGCTAATGTTGCATCCATGTCTGTGTAAATCAGCAATTGTTTGTGTACTGTTCACCCTTCAACAGTTTGTCTATATTGTGATCAAAGCTTGTTGCACTGCTCCTAATTGGCCCAAAAATCAAGTAATGCAGGTCTAAATTTTTGTTTAATGCATCAAAATCCCTTCGTTTTCTAAAGTATTGTTTGCCTGAACCACCACCTGAAATTTACTGAGGAGAAAGAACGTGTGGTGTTACACGTCAGCTTCTCAACCAAAGCCATGTTAATTTATTTTTACTTCCCTAATGGAAAAATATTCCCCTAATTACAGTAAACAGAAAGTTGCTATTTCATATGGAATCATTCATGTTTGATGCCTGACTCTGATAAGACACTTTTGAAGTTGGACTGTATATGTTGTAAATTGTTTCTTTGAGCTTGCTCAAGTACTGAAATCACCCCTGCCTCACCCATGGGAATACAGAGCAGAGCGGGTACCACTCCAACAGTTGGAATCTGGGCCAAAAGTTTCCAAACATCTTTTCCTGGTGCCTAAAATTAGCAGCATAATGAGGTAGTGGCTTCCTTTTCTCTGAACTAATACCCCATCCCTGTGGGACAACATGATGTGGACTAACACTCGAGATCAACAGAGAAATCTCACACTGACACTTAGGCCGCAGGACTGAACATTAAAGCTGAAGAGAAAGAATGTAACTCCAGTGCCTTTGATTTGAACAGCAGAGTAGTGCAAATTCAAAAAAGAAATATACTGAAAATGTACAGTTTTATAAAATATGAGGTTTACAACATTTTCTCTAAGCTGCTGTATCAAAAGGTTGCAAACAGACCCCAGTGCAGTTAAAATGTTCTCAGTCGTCTCCTTCACTGCTGTTTCCAGTGTACACCTTCACTAAAACCAGTTTTATGTGGACTGGAGGGCGGCTGGGCAGAATGGAAAAGACATGCTTAAGTAGACTCCACTTGATTATTAAACCTATAGGTCACATTTAATTGCACTTGCATTAATCTGTTTTATTTCAACTAATGAGTACTGCCATAAATTTAACTGAAGGTGAGGAATTTTTATGACCTTCAGCAAACTTTTGATCAGGTGCTGAAGCTGTTTGGGGGAAAACGAGTTGGAGGATCTTTACTGTGTACAGTACAGTGTCCGATTACACAACGGTTTGATTTTCAGCTCTCATTAGGGATTCTCCAACACACATAATGGATTCCTTTTGGCTTCAGCGGACTGCTGTCTTTGAGGTGCAACTGAAGGGACAGGTCATCTTACAGAAACAGATTGTTGCATGTTATTTCTACCTAAAATTCTTTAAAAAATGTGCAACAGGAGACCTATGGTGCACTAATCAGGCTGCAATTGCCATTTTTTAAAATTACAGTTAGATTGGGCTTGGGGTTTTGTTACATAGTTGTTTTTGCGTCCTTATTTTGATAAATGTGAGCATGTGTTAACAATAACAGAAAATTCAGATTAAAAAAGGGGGAAAAATTGTTGTTGTTTTTAATGCACAGTATGTAAAGAAACAAAAGACATTTGCTGAGTGTTGTGTGTAAGGCCTTGGCTAAGCAGGGGGACATGGGGGCTGCTCGGCTCAGGTTTACCAGCCTGACCACAGCAGTGATCTACAGAGGTGACCTCCATTGTTGAGTGTTTATAAATAATAATAATGACTGCCAACTGGAGCTGGAGGGGAAATGTACTTTAATTCACCAACCATGCATTACAGAGAGGAGAGGGGAAGAGGCTGTGGTGAGTGCTGAACTGGTGTGTGCCGTTGCTCGCTAGCATTGCTTTATGGTTAACGTACGGTAAAGGTAATCTGGCTGTTTGGAGCCAAGTAATCTAAACAACCATAAATGATCTCTTTGCTTGTAGTGAACACACCATTAAACACGCACTACTGATCTAAATCTGACTCAGGTGACTGTGAATGTTCACAGAAAGAGTAATATTTTAAAATTTTATTCATGTTATGTTTAGTCTCATTCGTCAATTTCCCTGTCCCTGAAGAAGCAGCAGGAACCTAATGAAAGGCACCATTACCTTGAGTGAAGTTTTCTCACGAATTTTCTGGGTTTGTACATTGTTGGAAACATTTAGGATAATGTCACTACATAACTCATTGAAATATACAACAAAAGCTTGGACATTTGAAGACATTTTAATGCAGAATTCATACATATTCTATCTTTAAATTGGTTAAAATGGCCTATTTTGAAGGCTGACTGTTGATCCTGACTTGATCACCAGTGACGGACAGAATTGCATAGTGAGAGTGAGGTTTATAGGACACCAATCTGAACTGTGATGTCATTATTCTATAACTATTACATTGTGCTATCAGCATTTACCAGTTTACCAAGAGCTTTTTCTGTTCGGAAATTTCCAAGACATCACATTGCATATATCCTGTTAAAAACTAATCTGCTGGTTAGGATTTTGATAGGGACAAACGTATTAATGTTAAAATCTATCTGCCTGGATAGAAGTAATGTTTTGGAGTCACCTCTCCACCCACAGAAGGTAATGACCAGAAAAGTTGAGCTGTGACTTTAAAGCTGCATGTACTGCACTTGAGGACAGCACAAACAAACTGTACACACTACATTGACATTGTATCACCTCATAAAGGTGATATGATGAACTGTTTGGCAAACAGTTGCTTATATACACATCCAGCAAATACAGAGTAACATTAGCATCCATTTTGAGTCACATTTTTGGCTAACTTCCAATTGTAACAATATTCACACTCCGTTCAGCGCTATTCTGGTTTCTACTACTAAATGCTGTTAGTGTCCATAAATTAATTTGATTTGGGCTTTGATCGCCTGTATTGAGCTGGTGCAGGAGGAATGAGGAACACTCCTGTCAGATATCAGCAGCTGCCTTATGGGAGGGAGAAGACAGATATTTTAGGAAGAAACAAAGTTCGAATAAGCATGGACGGATTATCCTGTGAGCCATATTACTTACACGCAGCATCTCTCTGTGAACCCTGGACTTCCTTCAGTCCATTGACTCCAGGATGCCTCTACAAGAACTGAGCAGCATGTTCTCAAAACAAACAGCACAACCTGTACAGGAGTCCAGACCCGGACTTGAAGAGCCAGACACTGGGATTGCCTCTGACAGCTGTTTCCTGTTATGTAACTACACACAGCTGCTGTTTCTAAGAGAGGGCATCTTGGTGTTGTAGACATTTCCAAGGGTCAAGAAGAAGAAAAATAATGCAGCTTTAATAGTGACCAACAATGGACCACCAAGGTTTCCTCCTCTAGCATACAGCGTTCTGAGTCACCAAATGTGTCAAGCGCTGTCACAGGATTGCTCTCAGTATTAGTGATGATATTAGCTGCTTTAATGGCTCTTAAGGTTAACATTTTAAACTTTTGTATTTGAAGAAGCACACCGGAAGAAACAAACCATAGTGGTCTTTACTGCTATTTGGAGAACCATAAGTGTTGGAGAACCATAACATTCAGAAACTATAACATAGAACCTTATGATACTCATTCCTCTTCTTCTTAATTATATTAATAGCCAAGAGTAGCAGGAGTTAAAGCTGCAGAAATAGCATCAAATCTACATAATGTGTTGGAATGTATTTCTAATAAAGGCTTATACACCAGGGAACAGATTTTTTTTTTAAATGCCTGCGAAAAGTTAAAAATAACACAGAGGAAATAGTAAAGTGTCCTTAAGGCTTCAGAGGCATTAGTTTCCTTGTCGAATTTTTGCTCAGGAGAATAGAAGATAAATGAGGCAGCAGTAATGTCTGGGAAACAGGCAGAATATTTGGCTGCCATTCTCTGTAAATATTGGTTCAGTTTGTTTGAGGTCCCTCTACAAAATAAACATTTTACATATTGAATAGATTATCTTTCCGTTCCGACCTGGACAGTGTATGATAGCATGTGAACATGTCTTTAACCTCCACGCATGGTGGACAAAGAGAGACCACCCTTCCAAGGAGACAAGTGGAAGTCACTTCGTGTGGAAGTTTGTGTCCTTTGAAATGCACCATTACTGATGGTTATCAGACACAGCTCAGTGAGCATCACAGTTCAACCTCAACTAAGGACTGCATTGTGGTCCTGTCATGTATGGAGTTGGCTACTAGTTTCAAAGATCCTTGCTCTAATAATTGATTAAGGGGAGACACTTCAGGTGAAAAAACCTTTTTTCATGCAATTCAAGAAATGCGGGCTATTTTGGTGCCATAACAGGTCTTCTTTCAGATTAGAAGTCCCAAATACACATTTAGGTATTTACTTAAATTCAGATATCTGTTTTTGAACTTTATGCAAATATCCACATTTAATGAGATAATCTAATTTGCATATTTAAACATAGAATAAAAAGACATGTCATACTTAAATAATTGTCTTGCTGTAAATCAACCAGATGATGATGTTTCAAGGTGATATCTGTTGGCTAATTTTATCCATCTGACTGATATATTGGTTGGCCAGTATTATCTGCTGATATTGGCCTATCACAGATGTATCAGTTTTAGCTGATATACACTTGCATGAAAACATCTTTATAGATGTGAATAGTTATAATATATACATAGTTTTATAGATTATTAAATTCCAAGTGATGTTTACTGTTTTAGTGAACTGTCATTTTAAACAATCACAGTTCATTGTTAAACTATAAAATACCCTGCAAAATCTCCCTGCATATTTTTGTTACAAGTGTGAAAATTACCTAATTTTCGGGATCACTGCAAATAATCTGTGTATATCTGGCAATATATTGGTATACGATTTTTACTCCCTATTGGTAGGGAAATTGTGAATCAATCATGTCGGCTTTACTCTAATATGCTTAAAAAAAAAATCCAACGTTCAGATTTAGGTTCTGGAAATGTACCCAAATTAGTGCACATTTGGCTAAATAACCCATCATTTGCATATTTCAACATAACATTTTAGAAAACTTTATGAATGAATACTTTTCTTCAAGGGCGTAAGTTTGTTTGGCGTAGTTTAGTCTCAGCTTTGGTAGGGACACTGCCCAGCAACCTTTGAACCTTTGAAATAATCTCCTGGTTATTTCAAAATAACCAGCATGATGATGAGATTCATAGGTTACAACTGCAAGGCATCCTAAAACAAAGAACTGCAATGCTCATGCCATCTTTATTCCAAACAAAACTGCTAATTGACATTGTCAACACCTCACCTGAACTCATCTTCTCATCATCAGCCTGCTCTGCATCTGTAGCTTCATGCTGCTGTTTTTCCTGTGCGCAGCGATTCATAGTTACTAGCCAGTTACTCACTTGTTTAACCTTTGTAATTGCTAACATTGGTTGAATGACTAGAGGGGACACATCTAGCTTTATTACTACCCTCAAAACGTATACTTTACACCAGTTACATTTTACACAGTAGAAGACTGGAGATATTACACTAGGCTAGCATGTTTGCATTTGTGTGTGACCGCATCCACTTGTCTTCAAATCGACCGGCAAACATTACAGAACCCACAGTCAATTAGCTTTAATACTAGCCTGTGTTGCCTACACTAATGCCTTAATAACACTTTTCCGTGAATGAGTGTTAATGTTAGGCTCGGAGGCTTGCATTGTGTGGGTAGTTAGCTAACTAACAACAGCCTAGCAGCTTGGCCACTACTTACTCTCTGGGTGGTGAAGTAGCTTTGGATGCCTCTTTTCTTTTTCGGAGGCATTTTCTATCTACAAAGCAGAAACACGGGCAAAAATGTTGAGACCAAACGAAATATTGATGCCAAACTGATATCTTCTTCATGAGAGGTGACGAGAGGGGCTTTGATACCTTCATGTGCTGAGAACCTGATAACCCTTCAGCCAATCAAATGGCAGTATATCTAAACTTGCCGCCTTGCAGGTTACACTGATGATTGCGATGAGAGGGCACGTCGGAAAAATAGTTCTCTACACATGCTTAATACTACGAATGAGTTTGCGAAAAATATTATATTCAATGCATTATGTAAAAAATATATCGTTATATTAAAATATATCAAAATATTGGTAGGGACAACTTTGTCTTTCCCAAACTTTAGTTGTGACTTGTCCCTATCAACCCTATGCAAACTTCTGCCGTTGCATATAGACTGGGTAAGTTTCATGGTGGTTAATTGGAAATATTTTCACCTGCATGTTCTCCCCAACAATTAGAGGCACACTAAGTAGTTTCTGCCACAAGGGGCTAAGTGGCTCAGGCAGAAGTGTCCATGTCTTATTTATGTCATGTTTTGTCATGTTCACCAGTTTACTTATTCTCACACTCTCTGCACCATTACCTTGAGACAGATCACTCTGGGCTTGAACATTTCAGAGACAACAAACTATCATTTTCTATACAAAAATATAAACTACAGAAATTTGTTGGACATTCAGAAATTGTATATATTATGTCCTTAAAACAAACATTGTATAGTTATATTATAGCAGACAACATACAGGTAATGATGGTGAAATAATTAGATTGCATCACAACATTGCAGTCAACAGATGGTGAATCAGTACAAATAAGGCCTTGCATGCCACCCAGTAGACAAAAGAACACTTGTTGACACATGTAGACACACTATCGTGGAAATGCCACATTTCATAGGACTGGTTGAAGCTGATGGAAAACTGAGGACATGTCTCAGTAAAGCGCAAGAGGACATGTAAATCTCTCCTTACAGATGTTAGTGGAACGATCAGGATGGCAAGGCGATAGGTCATAACTTAGGAGCAGACCTTGTAACAGGAGGCAGATTGTAGCAGCTCTCGCACTGCTCCCATGGGAGCTGGCAGTGTGTGTAAGCTAAGCTGTTACTTCACACGATGACTTTTTTAAAGTATTGCTGTTGTCCGTGATTACACGAAAAGAGGATTTACACATCTACATTGTAAACCTCGCAGTTTGGTCAGGTGTTGACCAGCTAGACAAGCCAGGCTACAAAAAAAAAAAGGCCTCGATCACACGCTGGAATGCCTCCATGGGTCAGGGGTATTTATTGATGACATCTGTTCTAGGTTAAAGGGCCACAGAAGGTACAAGTACATATGGAAGTCTCTTTTCACAGCAGAGGGGGCTTTTTCCTCCGTGACTGCGGATGTCAAGGTTGTGTGTCCCTTTTTTTACCACATACCTGCTCCTGCCTTACACTTCACAACTCTCGACACATGTCAAGTGACAGCCGTCCGTTGAGATTTATCAGGAAAAGATTTATGTTTTTAGCGGCCGGCCCTCGCTTCGTGTAGTAGCCGCGCTCGCAGCGGGCGGTGTTTTTCTTCCTGCACTTTCTTATTAGTTTAGTTTATTACAGCAGCACGTCTGGTGAGGTCATTTATGGCCAACCGTGGTGGTATGACAAACTCATTTATAATGGTGAAGCTTCAGCACGTCGGATGAGATCACTTGTGCCCTCCTCCCTCTCTCTCTTTCTCTTTTGCTACCAAGACGCTCAGGTCCATAGGTAATGAAATCATCTGTTTGTCTGTATATTTGTGCAGGAAAATGTTGGATCGGGGATCCCTGTTGTTGGTGTGCAATTGCTGGGTGGGGGGCCATTTCACACACTGCTGAGTTTTTTTCTCCCACAGTATTGAGATAATATGAGGGAGGTGACAGGTTGGGACCACATGGAGGTTACCATAGTCCCATTTAATAGCTGGAAACAGAATTTATGGAACTAATACGTATGAATAGGTTGATCACAGGATTGTGCGTGGTCACCCAAAAGTTTTGATTGTTACATATTTTCTTTCACCTGCATGCAAATGAAGCCTAAATCAAAATGAAATACAGAGATAGAGATAAAGGTTTAAATGTAGTTTTAAATGTTAAGATGCAGTATGTAAGAATGTGCCACATATTGAATTCATACTCCACGCAAATGGGGAGGAAGGGCAGCATGTCAGCATAGCAACGGCTAACTGCTGCCAGCCACAGCTAGTGGTCCAGACTGGGTGCCCGGAGTTGTATTACGAGAAAGGATGGGCTGGGACTATCTGGTTACTGGCCTACTTCAGATATCCCTTCAAAACAATAAGTAGGCGTATTTGAATTGCAAAAAAACATGAACTTGAACATTTTATTTTTTATTTTTTTGCAGTTTTTTTGCAGCTTTTAAACAAAAAGTTTTACATTTGACCCTTTAAACATTTTCATTAATTTGAATACTAAAGGTAATAGTGTTTTTTATTTACTAATCAGCCTTTCAAACCAAAAAAGTGCAATCACAATTAATCATTATTGTATTAGAAAGTGTTAAAGGGATGATGAAGGGTAATTAGCAGCTTAACGGCATGTGGTCGCCTTAGCACAGGTTCCCCGCTGCTATTGAACTTACGACCCTGATCCCAGAGGGACATGTTCAGACAAAGATAGAGGGCAGCAGAGAGATTTAGACGTGCTTATGGAACCTGTGTGGTCTCCAGATATGCAATGTGCAGTCCAACACACACATTCGGCTCTTGGCTGAAACTTAGCCCTGATTCATACCAAGTATCCATCTGGTAGAATACCCAGCAGTGTTGTACCCAGCGCTCGGCAGCTCCCATCCAGAAGAGAAAGCACATCGACAGAGGGAAGCAAGACGGAATAAAGCTGTCCAAATGTCCAAATCCCAAATGATGAAGATGCCACATAATTTGCTTATTTTGAAAAGGAAGTTCTTGCTCCAATAGAAGTGTATATTTAACATTTTCAGAATGAAAAATGATGGCAAAACAGGCAACGTGTAAAGACTGGAACTGTTCCACCTAAAACACAGGCATCTCTATGTTAGGGCACAAAAGTTTTCACATTAATATTGGCAATACAATTCTTCAGTTCAACTCAAAGCTCATGTCCATCCAGTTGACATAAATGTGCAGGAGTCAAACCTTTGATATATCTGTCTCCTGTATGAACATATTGTATAATTTACCATTAAAATGTGGCAATTTATCTGTTTTCCTTTGTTTTCTAAATCATACAACACTTCATATTCATTTGTCAGGAACAACTTAAAGGCTTGTTTCATTAAGAGAGAGATTAAATTGCACCGCGTGGTTTGTATTTTGAAAAAAGCAGTGGAAATGTTTCTATTGTCAAAGCAGAGATGGTGAGTTTTTTTCATGAGGGCTGCCCCGCACAATTGCCATCCTTTGGTCACTGAATGTAATGAGAGTCGCATCTGTGGCAACAACGTCTCATAGTGTGGCATGGAGCGTGAGCGGCAATAAGGAAATGTTACTCATCATTTCATAAAAGTGGATCGTACCCAGACTCTTAACAGATATTTATGCTTTATGAAATCCAGTCTCACAATTTCACCAGCAGAGTCAGTAACAGGGCGTCTTTTACCAACTCTGAATGAAGGCAGCTGAAGAGGATTAGGCTGAATGTCCTTGGAAAAAAGGGCTCACCACAAGAGTGAAGGAAAAAATTTACAACACAACACTGACCGCTTGGTGAGTTCCAACAGCCAGAGGTTTTTTCATCTTGTCTTGAATAGAGCTATACAGAACAAAGATTCTCTTACGAATAATCAATGATATCATACATGTGGAGAGTACAATGCTCAGCTGGATGATCAAGGTTATATCTGTCGATTTTGACAATATTTCAGTTTTTGCACACAGGAGGATGGGCCTAGCCTGAAAGCGACTGAATACTGACCACATTTATTCAATAACTTTAGTGACTAGTTACTTTGTAGATTGTGTGGTGCTACAGAGCCAAAGCAGGGCTCTTTTGATTAATTTATTTTGCTCCAAGAACCCAGTCTGGGCAGAGTCAGCTGCAGTTATAGGAGCGCTAGCTGCATGGCTAACTGAGCTAACTAGCTTACGGCAGCTACGGTTAGCGTTTACCCTGGAGATAGGATGCCACCAATTTGTTGTTGAGTTTGTATTCAACAGGTGGAAGGTTCTTGCATGGTGTACCTTTAAGTACATGTAATACCAGATAATCATTATTCCAATTGTGATATTTTAGCACAATTTCTTTTTGTAGTTGCTATCAGCTTTATTACCCACCAAGTTATGGTACTGATGCACATAGAAGAACTGTATTGTACTTGTCTGTGGAGACAGATGTAAAGGTCAGTGTAAATGTACAGCTGTATTGTCAGCAGCTGGAGAGAGTCATGGACCGAAAACATTGTTGAGATGAAAGAAAAATCGGTTTGTACACTGCATGAATGACAAAGGGAAAAAAATAATGCACCAGGAAATGTTGGTGTCACATGTAGCCTTTGGTTTGTTTGCTTTTCAGCGTTCAGAAAAGCGAGCGTAGATACCGTGGCATTTTCCTCCTTTACCACCCATGTGGATGTCTCCCAGATTGAGATACCTCCCTCCACTGCACACAGTCAATGTACCCTCATGTAGGACAAACCAAGCACAATCAGTTGGACCACAGCCTATTCAGATGTGTTGAGATTGGAGAAAGCTCACTTTGGCAGTTTTGCTTTGGCTGAAAAAAAGAATGGTGATGAGTGATAATAAGGATTAAATGCATTTTTCTTGGGTGGCATTTTTCTACTGTTTTTTAATTGATATGCACAAACAAAAGATTCCTTTGAATTGCTTTATGGAATCGCTGATGGCCCTTGAAGAGATTAAAAGCACTTTAGGTGTAGTGAGAATACCAGTTCATATCACATAATGAGACAGTACGGCTGAAATATGTGGATGAAAATCCAGCTTTCTCCCAGCTGTTCCAAAAACAAACAAAAGAAGAAGCCGGGCACATGAGACATTGTGTTAAACAAGTTTGCGGGGATGTGCGTAAGGCTTTGCTGAAAAGCATCAGCAATCATCTTAGCCACATCCATCCAAACCAGTGGAAAATAAATGATATGAGGACGTGCTGACATGTTGAAGTTTACTCTAATTCTCATCCTGGCTCATGCTCCATTGCTCTGGCCACAGAGGAGGATCTTCGCTCTCATCTGGCTCACTGTGCAGCCCTGAAGTGCAGGCCAGCTCAGTTGGGTCATTACAGAAATAAATCCAGCTCACAGCAACAGTAATTGCTGAATGGGTAACACTGGAGTAAAGCCTTTTAACTGTATTCAAGAGGCCGACTCACTTATGATGCAGAAGGATTTGAGTTGAATTAGAGGGATTGTCACATATTACATATTTTTCAACAAAATGTATTTTCCATACTTCTGTTTCTCATGAATATCAACATATGATAGATCCTATCAAATGAAACTATTTTGATATAAAAGCAGTATGCAAAACCAGATTTCTGGCCTACTTCATAAACTGAGTCTATGGTTTTATATTTTAGTTCTATCGCACAAATCTCTGTCTACCTGAGAAGTGGGATTCCCCCTCACCTGCATGCAGTGTTGATCCTCTAATCCCCTGGATCTGAAGATAAACAGACAGACTCTCGGATATAGAGAAGGACACTCACAATATTTGGTTAGGGGATACAGACTGGAGGAGGGTTACTCACCTGAGCTCTGGGAATGGCTTTTGTGTGGCCGGACAGGTCAACAACATATCCATTTTCACTAGCGGATGGGAATGTGTTTGCGCAGGCCTATCTCCGGTCTCATGGACGCTGTTTCCTCCTGAATGGATAATCTATAGCTGATAGTATCTCGCATCAGTTTTTCCCCTTGATCAACCCAAAAGGGACCTGTTTTATTTTAAATTAGGTATAACTAATGCTGTTTCTGCGCTAACTGCTTTGAAGTGAGTCTAGATGGGATCATTAAATCAGAGTTTGGCCCCCCATACTTACCAAAACCTCATTAGCTGGAGGTTGAGGTGAGAAGATATTCCTTTCCTGTTGAGGGCAGGTCAGCACCTGTCACAGCCGGTAAAGCTCTTCTCTCAGCAGTGTCTCATCTCCTGCTTTATCTTCTCTTTACTCAGATAAGACAGTCTTAAACCGATATGTGAGAAACTTATATCATCATCTTACTGGGTGAAATGAAAGAAAAGAGATGCACTGACAAACAGGAGAGTTAATTGGAATGCTGAAATGAAAAAGGCACAGTAATCCATGTTTCACATGAACGAGCTGAAAGTTTGATTTGACTTTTTTCTTAGCCTTCAAATCAATTCTTTCCTAGCCATCTTAGTGGCATGGCTCTAGTGATGTATAGTAGTCGCTCCACTATTCTGGGCCAACGCAAAATATCTGAAAAATCTATCGGATGGATTATACTGATGTCTATGCTCTTAAAATTCTTTTGCATTTAAATTTTGCATTTCCTCGCACAGGTTTGTGTTCCCTCGCAATATGTTTTTCATTCCCTCTGTTCCATTGAGAAAGTTAGAGCTGTATTATATCATATTATCATATATTATGTAGCAGTCTGCTGATGGTCCTCACCATAATTCAACTGGGTGCACCCTCAAATGTGCAACCATTGGATGACATAGTTTTGGCTGTTGCTGTCATTATGATTGTGGCTGTAGACCTGGGTGTGCTTTGGTTGTTCTGATTTTGGCTGTGACACAATTTATGAGGGATGTAACACAAGCTACATGTAGGGGTTGTGTGTGTGGTTGTGCTGGCTGAGCATTGTAGTGAAGCTACTGTATTCCTGAACTCCGGTTGCTGTTATATCCAATAGAAACACTGTAGATTCAAGTCTTGTGTAGTCTGAGCAATAACTATATCTACATATACAGCTTCGCCCAGCACAGCCAGTCAGGCAGAGCAGCTGCAGCTGTGCTCACACTCAGTGGCTGTCTACTGTCAAAGCTTGGCTGTTTGAAAGGAGTAATAATCAATAAATGCATCATGGAAAGTGTCATTTCATCTCTCCCTTCTTTTGCAGAGTTTCCTCCAAAACTGGCAGCAGTGGAGGACTCGTGATTTCCAAAGGGCAAAATTATTAAACAGGCACCGGCTGTATGCATTGCATTGTGGCACTAAGAAGCCCCAAGGAACCCACGAGAAAGGGCACTGGAAGGGCATTCAAGTGGGTCAGTTATCATGCCTTATGTATCATAGGGTCATCCAACTATAAATTCTGTGGCTTTTTTTAACATTGGTAGGAATTTCAATTTTATGACCATATATCTGCAAGCTTAATCATATTCCCGTCATAAATGAATATGGTGAACATGATAAACCTCCGAAAAATATGCATGTTTTTGTTTTTATTATACTAGTCTCATCTTAGTATGCATGGGGTCGCTGTAGCTCAGCGGGTAGAGCAGGTTGGCAAGTGATCGGAAGGTCGCTGGCTCAAATCTCAGTACAAGTGTCCTTGAGCATGATACTGATACTGATGTGCAATTGGCACCTTGCATGGCAGCCTCTGCCATCAGTGAAGTGCCCTGCGATGAGACTTGTCCAGGTGTACCCTGCCCTCGCCCAGAGACAGCTGGGATTGTCTGGATGGATGTTAGTATGCTGACATTTATTCACCTAAGGCTCACAGAGTCAGTGATGTGGTTTATTAGCCGTCTATTAATGTTCAAATCACTACCAAAAGGAACCATGTTTAATAACTTGAATAGCTTGGTTGTTAACAGCTAATAAAGTAACTAGATGAAACTCAACATTGTGAAACATGGTAAAAAGGTAAGAAAAAGGTCCCTGCATGACTTTAGACATTTATTTTAGACATTTATTTATCCCACATCGGGGAAATTTACTCGTCACAATAGCAGGTGGCCAGACATACAGACATACAGTAAGTACAGGACTTAGAATACTAAAGAAATACTAAAAAAGATTTGAATAAGAGAGAAAAGATAAAATAAATAAAATAAAACAAAATATAGAAAGGACAATACGTTATGTGCATTGTATATAAAGGAGGCAAAATGTGCATTATGTACATTTAAATAAAGTGTCAAAGTATTGCTTTGTTGAGGCATAAATAAATAAATAATAAATAACAGTGTTTAAATACAGTGTTTACAAATTGCATGGTAATCTTTTATTACAATTGCTTCAACATTGGGCGCTAGGCAGTTTTGTTCTCTTAAAATTACTGAAGGGAGATTTGCTTGGCATGATTGATTGCTACAACGACAGCATCAGGCATGATTACGATTAATAAGTCATTTCATTACAATCTTTTAAGGTGAGGTGAGGTTATAAAATTAGCAAACAGAGCCCCGGGTGTTGCAAAACACAGAGGTAGGACTGACAGCCTGTCAGAATGAGACTCGGTAATTACAGCTCTCATCTACCCTGGGGGAAGAGGAAAGCACAGAGTAGATTGTTGCTTTTGTCTAATGACTTTGTCAGGACACGATGGGCATTCCCACATCTATCAGTCATGTATGACAGCAGACACCCACTGACTGATGCCTCGACTTTTCTCGTGTGTTTTCTTTCTACTGCAAGAAAATGTCTCTGCTACTGGTTATCAAAGACCGCAAACTTACATTATGAAGCTTAACTGGGCCTCAACAGCTATTAAAGCTCATTTGCAGTATCAGCATAGTATTTTGCAAATTATACACAGTCTGCTCTGGATCTTGCAGACGATAAGGACTCTCCCTGGAGATTGGGGAAATGGCTCAATTTGGGCCTTTCAGACGCACTCACAGGGAGCTGTGCTTGTGCCTTCAGTCGCCAGCCTCGCCAGCCCGCCTTTTATAAGGCAGTTAGCTGTGCAGTATCTCTACCTAAGATCAGAAAGCACCAACAAAGAGTCAGCGTTCACATCGGCAGATAGACCCCAGAGCTGGGAGGGGGACCGCTGTGTTCAGACTTGGAGTTGTTGAGTTGGGCAAGAATGCCTCTTCGGTGCCAAGTTTTATTTTGGTGTAGGTCCATTGCAAGAGCAATCTCTGAGTGTGTGGCATTGTGGAGGACATCCAAATGGTTAAGATGGTATTCCCTGATTGTTATTGAGACCTGAACCCCACCGTTCCTGCAATGATCTCTATCAGCCAGCACTCCTTGAAGCACACAGCTATTCATTAAAGATGGTTATCGGCGGGTCTGAGGCGAGAGCAGGGTTTTCAGGGGCAGTCAACGAGGCGAGATCATTGGGTATCATCTGAGACTGGCTCAGCTCCACGTCTGTCTACATGTTCTTTCACAATTAAGACAACTTCAAACAGTCTCTCAGGTATCCTTTTAGCTCCTTAGATGTCTCTGAGAGAGAAAGAGAGAGAGAGAGAAAGGGAGCTAATGAGTTTGTACTCATAAAGCGCACACGGATACGAAATCGCCCAATGTCCCATAACAAATAAACACAAAATACCTCGCAGATGCAACAAAAGATCAAGGCAGGGCTGCTTGGAATTAAACATGCTCTGCTCCCTTTGGACGCAGCGTAGCGTGAAGCTGCTATTATCTCTGTGAATGTCATATCTAGACCCTATATTTTCCATGACTGAGTAGTCTGCCTATCTTGCAGCTGGAAATCTGCGAGAGATGTGTTCATACAGCTGCTCATGCATCAGTGTGGTTTAACTGCATCTCGTCTCTGTTGGTTACTTTCATGGTCGAGTGATTGCATGTTTAAGTTAAATCGTAGGGTCATGTATTTTGCAGGGATATATTACTAAAAGTCTGAAAGCATTATCAGTCTCTCAACTTTATGTCTTTGTTGACCTCTGAGGAATAACTTAAAATCGTGTTTTGGTGTAGTTCTCGTCTTTGAGCAGCTTGTGCACTCTCACTGACCTAATGAAGCAGCAAACACTTCCTGGTTCATTACTCCAGGCAGTAAGACAGAAAAGAATGTGTTCAGAGCTGTACGGTGGCTGATTTGAGCAGTAGAGGGCTCCCTTTTCCCTCTGAGCCTTACATTTGACCCCAGTCACTTCCAAAAGAGGAATCACATAAGTAAAAGTACCTAGACTTTCACTATTCAAGCTTTAACTTAAATGTATCCACTAAACTCACATTATTAATACTACACACAAGACCAAAATCCTCAGAGAGTGCAGGTTTCTTAAAATAACATGCATTTTAAGTTGTTGTTTTTTTTTATTCGTTTGAACGTCATATGTGCTTCAGCTCTGTGTCTGAGAACTATTTCTCAAACCCAGTTATCTGTTTCGATTTAATGGGATGCTTGCCAGATTGGAGTTCCCCCGCCATTAATCTTACTGTGGGTCTGAGTGACAGACCGGATTATCAACTAAAACTTTCAGCCACTTGAGACTGCTACTGATGTTTGGCTTTCGAGAAGAAGAAAGAGTGGGAAACAATTCTTCTGCAGGAAGAGAACAGATGCTGGTGTAACCTAAGCATGGTGGAAACCCTCAGCAGCCCTGTAGCATTATCTGGACAAACTAATATTTACCCCGAGACAGAGCAAACACACTCCTTTACTCTGGCTTTATTCATTGCTCTGGCATTGTTGATGGATTAACTCTAATGATGAAAATCTAGCCTATCTTCTCAGTTTGATCTGAAGGCTTCACTTCTGAGAGAGACGTGCATCAATCACTTGCAAGTGAAATTACCAGAAACAGTTAAAATACAAGAAAGCTCATGACAAAATTGTTAAAAGTTCACAACAAATCATAGCCTATATATGAACACTTGAGACAATTGCTGATCAGCTGCTTTACCATCAATGTGTGCATTATTAAGGAGACATTCTCCCACAACGATGGAAACAAAATCAACAACAGTCTGTTTCTTTTTTTTTTTCAGCTGGGTTCAGAGGGATAGGAGATTTGCAGCGGTCAGAACATGAAAAAGCCAAGTAACGAGTTGGTTTGAAGTCAGACCACAGTGCGGTGAATCTGCGTTTGAGTCAGGTCTGCTTTAAATAAAAACTGATTTGCCTCCCCCCCCTAAATTTAGTCTCTAAAATTACACACTCTTCTGAGCATTGTTGGAATGCACAGGATTGAAGGTCCTCCATTCTCACCAGAGTGTAATGAGAAACTGCTTGTAGAGGACGCTGGTCATAAAGGCAAACACCTGCGATGATGAGACCGAGGGAATCAATCTTCCTTTATCCCCCCATCAACACTGAATAGAGAAACTAGATTCTCCTGACCTACCCGTTAGCTCCATGCGATGAAAGGAGAGACAACCGCTTTGCTGCTTGAGCCAAGAGGACGGATGGATGTGGGGAGAAGCCTAAAACCTGAAAATGTTCCCCCTGAATACTAAAGAAAAACACAAAGTAGAACATGCAAAAAACATAATGGATGCAGGACCCTATGTGAATCATTGTAAAATTGTTAAAGGTCTTGCCTTGCCCATTTGCAGTTGTAGGAAAATAAAAAAACATATACCTGCAAATAACCTTACTATAGCCCTTATACTAGACTATTGATTGTTCTGATGAAGCACATTGGCTGTAATAATGTAGTGGAGCATAAAGACAGAGTGCTCATGAACGGGGCAAAAATCTAGTACGTAGTATATTTGGAGGGGACGACTACATTAAAATGCTCAAGAAGATCCCGATTTTAGAATCAGATCTTTTATTTAACTTAAATTAAAGTAGCCATTTACCTATGTAAAAACACTTTATTACAAGTACAGCCTCTGATTGAATTGTCAGTTCACAAGTAGCATTTTCTCTTCTAGCTCATTGAAGTTGAGCTAGTTTTAACCTGAAATAGAAATGTAGAAATCAAGCCCTCTACGAAAGGGTCACACGATAAATCTGAGGGGTCATGAGGTGATTAATGAAATATAAAAGAAGAAAGAGACGTTTCATGATCTTTTTAATCTAATCTTTCTCTTTGTGAAATATAAGATGATTTGACTTCTTTGGAGCTCAACCAGTTTTTTAATAGAACTCTGTCCAAAGTTATTCCCCTTTAAAGGTCCAGTGAGTAGGATTTTAATTTTGGCATCTAGAGTTGAAGTTGTAGATTGCAACCAACTGAAGAGCCCTCATTTCATGCTTCCCTATGGTGGCTGTATGAAATAAAAAAGAAGCTAAAGCCCCTCTCTAGTGATAGTGTTCGGCTGGTCTGGTCTGGGCTACTGTACACTGCAAAATCTGACAAGGTGACTTTACTTAAACAGGTAACTTCAAATTAGCAAGTAAAATAGACTAATTATTTAAAGTTGTTAAAACTTTTTTAGCTGGTACCATCTTATTTTAATAGTCTACTTTACTTGGTAATTCTGAGGTCATTGGTTTCCTGACATTTTTAAAGTAAATTCAACTTTTAAACTTTACAGTGATAGAAACATGGTGTGCTGTAAGTGTACTTTATTTTGATGTAATCAATTTCCACAGTTTTTTTTTTAAGTAAAATCACTCTGTCAGAGTTCAGTTTGGTCTTCCATGGCAGACTCTGTGGAAGAGGACGTATAAATATATATGATGTGATATAAAATGCTGATTCTAAGGTAGTTTTTGGTGAACATGCATTAATGAAAAATGTGTATTATTATACTCCATTTCTGTCTCAAAATCTATATCAGTCCTACACACTGGACCTCTAACTTTCACAATGTATTTTATAAGATCATCATATGTTTTCTAATGTAAAATCTGTCCTAAAAAGTGCTATTGGGTAATATTTCTCTCTGAAATATAATTGAGCTGAAGGGTAAAATAGCACCTCAAAATTATAATTAATTACTCAATAAATATCTGCCATTGGCTGATTTTTTCTCAGTTCATATAAATACATGGACATAAACTGTATATGCGAGGAAATTTGCTGTTCGCTCATTAAACAAGCCGGTGAAAATGAATTTTCATATTAAAATACGTTTTTTGAACGTAGACTGACCCAACCTGCTGCGCCGTGAATTCCCATTGTATCCGATCAGCACAGAGGGGCTTCACCTTGTCTTTCTCAACGTGTTTTCATTGGGTCACCCAGTCAGTTTGGCAGGAACAAACTTTTCTTTGGGAGAAATGTAAGCCTTCCTCCAAGAATTTCCCTGTTTGCATTTGCAGGTGGACCCAGGATGGCATGATGGTGTATCCATACAGAGTCTTGTTTTTAATGGACAAAGACTCAGCATTCTTTGGCACATATCGGCCCCTGCGCGAAACCTCGACAAATTCATGCGTGTTTATTTGTTTTTTCTTCCATGTGACAGACAGACAGCCTTGGATTTCACTTATAGAGTAGCCGAGACCTTGTTAACTCAGTAATGGATAGCCCTGGTGTACAGGGAGACATCCTCTTCATTCTTACGCCCCTGAGAGCAGGAAGAGGAGACAAGCACTTCCTCTATCACTCTGACACTCACCTTTTGTCTCTCTCAGCTAGCAAGACACCAAGAGCAGGTTTCTGTGCAATAGAGATGCTTAATGGCTTTTCTTTGTCATTTCCCACGAAGAAACACACACAAGAAATGTTTTTCCTCATTCTGAGACGTTACTTTGGGATAAACGAGGCTGTGAAGTCACACCATATACAGTAAACTTCCAGACACTTTTACCATGAAAAATAACACTTTAACATGACATCTGAAAATCTTTTTCTTAATTTAAACATCCTGCAAATGTCCAAGCACAACTTATAATAACCAAACTTTACTTGTTGAAGTGACATTACATTGCTTACATTGCTTATTTGTAAATTGACAGGGTAGGGATCGTTGTTAAATGTTGACCTGCACAAAAAGGTTTGGATAATCATCCGCACAGCTTCGACAAAAAGAAGCCCTTCAACTGCGTTATGTGCCGCTGGCCAACACATACATGCCCCCTTTACTAAGGTACTAAAATACTCCTCAACCAGAGAACAAAAAATGATTGTGTTTCTCATTAGGGTTTCACACCGTGACAGAGCATTGGAGCTGAAAAACAGAGGGCTCGCTAGACAATTGAATGTAGTTTAAGCATTTCTGCAGAGGCCCACCTTGCTATTGTGGCTTGGAAGTGTGACTGGTGGTTGACGCAGTCTGCAGTGGAGGGTGATGACTGAGAGGATCTCCAGTACAGAGACGCCACCCACATAGCTCTGTATTCTGTCTGCAGAGGACGATGGCACATTTAATAAAAATATATAAATGTTTATATAAATAGATGTGTGTATGTATTATAGACATATATTTAACTTTGTGGATTCTTTACTGCATTTCTGCAATACATTTTACTGAAACAAATGTATTTGCACAATGTTATATAATCGTCTCATTATTTATAGCATTTCGTGTCATTTGGCTTTGAATGAATTATTGACAGAATTAATTTCTCCTAAACACTTACTGTTACACACATGTTTAAAGTACAGATAGATTGATAGACTAGTCTGTAATCATGCACTTGCACACACGACGACACACACACGTCTCACACAACATCACTCTGGTCTTAAGTGACACCAAAAACAAAATTAAGATTTTTTTTTTTTAAAGTCATCTTATTGATATTTCCTTTCTCTCGGCTTTATTTGCATATGTTTGTTGTTGAGGTAGTCCAATAGTGACAGAAAGTAATTAGCTTAAATTACTTTGATATGGTAATACTTGGACTATGTTATTGACTACACTATCAAAAGGGTAATGTGTAACTGTACTGTGAATACATTTTTATCCCTCCCAAACCTGAATATTTATTAATATAATTTATAAATTAACCTTTACAGACAGTAGCATTGTTTTTATTGCTTTAATCATTTTTTACAAAGTGACCTTTAACATATGCACAGTCAAGTGTTTACTTATGGTTAACACTGTATTATCATTTATGATATATAGAACATAAGATCAGCCAATGAAATATGATACATTATCAAAGATAAAACTGTAGTTGTTTAAATAAGGTTACAGTGTTCTACACTTTGACAATCTACAACAAAAAAAATACATTCATGCTCGCTCATCAGTCAATACAATAATGTAAGAATATACAACATTCAACACTATGAATCTGCATAATGAACTTTTTGTTTTGTTTGTCTGTGCTTTTACTAAAGGTAAAGATTTGCATGAAGGACTTCTACTTATGATGGAAAAAAAAACGACATTGTGGTATTTGTATTTCTACTTAGAAAAAGAAAAAAAATATTAATTCCACTTCTGCTCTGCGGTATACAGCTCTCCGGTTTACTATTATAATAGGCAGGGCAGAATTATTTGGTTATTACATGTGTGTTTATGAGCTGCTGATGCCATTTTTCCATCTGTCAGCATTCAAACACAAAGCCCACATTAGCAGTCTGGTCAGCCATATAGTTTGCATTTCATTGAATTCCTCATGAAAATATAAACCTCAGTTTGAACAGCACAACCTTAGGCTGCTTTACTGTCGTACAGATGCAAATAATAACTCAAACGTTGAGTATTGCTTACAAGCACTTCTTCCTCATGCGCACGCGATGTCATGTTGTCTTTCGGTGATCTCCATATTGGCGTGATGTCATTTGTTCTGGCTTGTGGTGCTGCAGCCCCTCTCCAGTGGAGAGGCTATATCAGACCCTTCATTCAGTTTCAAGCCATGTTTTCGCCATGCCAAATTAACAGCCACCCTTTGGGTCAATGCTGCGTGCGAGTGTTGAGATGCGAGAGGCGTGTCTGAGTGAAAAGCACCAATACCAGCAACGTACACGGTTCTCCACAACTGACTCCGCTTCGTGTTCTTCAAAGGGCCCCTCTTCCGCCCTCTCTGTCTCCTACTGCTGGTTTAGCTGCAGCCAACTGCTCGACAGACCGAACCTCTCCGCTCACTTACAGTCCAAACAGAAATATTTGCTGTTTAAGCCTGATGATACTGTCAATATGGGAAAGGTCAAACAGTTATGTATATGTTTTATTTCATCCCGGATGTTGCTAAAGTCAATAGGTCATGTAAGTTTGTGTTGATTTAGACTGGAGCCTGTCTTGGTTATCGGCCAACAAGTTCCTTAAAAATCAGACAACTGATAGGGGCTGGCAGGTCTGACTGGCGCTGTTGTCACAAACGCTAAGGGAGTGGCAGCAGCAGGACATGGTAAAAAGCTTGATAAATGACAGTCAGCGTTGTTTACCTTTCAGCCTTTGTTGCACTATCTCTCCGACTCACTTCATGGCGACACGTTCACTCCTGGTCCTGCTGAACCCATGCAGTGTTCAACAGAGCAACAGGTTCTGCATGTTTTCGACCTCTACTACGCACCAGTGTGCTCTGCTTCCTGTTATCTCATCAGAATGCTGAAGTCCCAGCGTAACCTCTACAAACTGAGTAATTATTTGCCTCTAACAAACTGGACCTGTTTCAGACTCTGGTCACAATCACAATAAGTATCTAAGTTGGCATGATGAGTCAAACTCAATCCTGTTTTTATCCATTCGTGGCTGCAGTAAATCATGAATCGTTTGTGTAAGGTAGTATTAAACTGTATTTATTAACACATTTCCATTGAGATTGTGAAAGAGACTAATTTACTTAAAATGATGGATTTAAAAATCATTACAGGATGAGTTAATCATCACACATATACGGCATGGAAGTACTACACACACACACACACGCACACACACACACACACACACACACACACACACACACACACACACACACACACACTAAGAAGGTTTTATTTCCATCTGTGCCTGTTTGTTGATGGTTGGTTTGTCAGCAGGATTACACAAAAACTACTTCACTGATTTCAACAAAACTTGGATGGAGGATGAGTCTCAGCCCAGAAGAGACCCCACTAACATTGGGTACGAATCTGGGATCACTTTCTTTCACTGTGCATTTTTTATTTATTTATTTATTGACATTTTAGGTAATTTCTCTGGGAAATAATGCATGAATTTTATTGATTAGTGAGTACAATTTGATATGAATCCTAATAAAAATCGACAAGAGAAGGAAGGAGTACAAGTCCATCTGCATTGTTTTTTGTCCTAGTGGTTCAGTGTTCCAGATCTGATGTACTTTGTTAAGCAGTTATGGGTGGTTTATAATTTAGAGTGATACAGAGCTTTAGAGTTTCATATTGGATTAGGCCTTGGACTGGCAGAGGTGTGCGCTCTGCTGAGTAGCATTCTGGTTTATTTACATTTCTAAATAAATCATTTCATCTTATAACCTACGGAAAAAAGGTCTGCGTTGAATTCACAGTACAATCACACAATGTGAGAAACTTTTTCTCACTTCTCCAGCCTACTCTGTCTCTTGGCATCTGTTGCAGCCCTTCTTATTCAGCCCCAAGCCAGTTAATTTGTTGAAACTAAACAGCTCTTCTCTTGAGCATGTTAAAGAAACAATTATCAGTTCATGAAACTGGTGGTGAGTTTGATGCACTGTGTTAAACAAGAAAGGATTTGACTTCCTGACCCCTGATGAGAAGGACTGAGCTCTAACTGTAATCACCACCCTCAACTGGAAGGTGTACAGATGCCCTATTGTCACAATGTTTATTACAGGAACTCTCTTTTGTCATTGCTAGTTGAGAGAAAATAGAAAAGTGGAATCTCTGAATGCTATTAAAAAACGTCCATACATTTATTCAGGTAAAAGGATAATTTGGGTGATATTCTTGATTTCTCTTCTTTTTTTATCTTCACTTCCAATTAAGATGCTATTAGCAATTATTGTCTCCAAACCTGATATATATTATTCCTGTGTAAATCTCTATTGTTGCCAAAAGACTATTAAGAATCCATCAATGAGCCACATAACTCTTCATTGTCATTTACTCAAACACTGTACTTTATTTTGAGTCAATCCCACATACACTGGTGATGTAAATAGAATAAAGCACCAAAGATGCATTCATACACAGCTGAAAATAATCCCCAACAAGAGCAATATTTACTCCTGTTTGAGTAACGCTTGCTGAAAAACAGTGCCCAGCTGCATAAAAAGATTATTTGACCTTTTTTATACAAAAAAGAAAATATGTACATTTGTGTCCCATTTTGGAGGATTCACATCTTCAGTTGTTGCTTTGGGTCTTTTTTTTAGAGATCAGCTCAAAAACACAAAAGCCAAAAAAGACACACCAGCCCTAAAATTACATTACAATAAATACATTTGGTTTTGTCAGAAAAAAACATATCCCAATGCACTGAATCAAATAAGTCAGAATACTCCTATTTTCATCTTCTCCCTATACAAAAAACACATCTATCTACTCATTTCAGAGATCCCCAAAGGCAGGATTTTCCAAACCAACAGACAGTACCGTGGTTTACCACTCACATTTTTGGGAGAAGAGTCATCATCTTATTATCACCTAATAAGAATTTGAGCCAAAAATTAACTTGAAGGCAACCCTTAAATCCAACACCGCATAGCTTTCTTGCTGGTAGCATTTCACTTGTGTGGCAACATTTAGCACAGTATATGTTTCAGCACACTTTAAATAAGTCACAGATGGGCAGCAGGGCAGAACATTAATTCTATCGTCTCCACAAATTAGAGAGGATCCTCCTGCACTGAGCACTGTCTCGCTGTCTGTGCCCAGATCCTTACTAAAATAGACTTCGACTACAAAACTGCTGGCAAATTTCCATAATGCAGGTCTGCATTTCCACTTTCCTGTAAAGAGCTGCAGACTCCTCAAGATGCTGATATTTACATACCCATTACTGACAATGCAGTCAAATTACAAGCATTTTTAGTTTTTCAAAAACATGGCTGCTTTCATGGCAGCCTTTTCAAAGAGTGCATTTTAATTGTGTTTGCTAACATAATTTCATGGTGTTTTAGTCGTCTGCATGTAATAATCAAAGCTGGCCTCTGCAATTCACTGTGATCCTGCGGTTATTCTCTTTATTGCTGCGTCGTATCCTCCAAGGACCAAAAACGACGGCGAAATCTCCTGCGAGCGAAATGTGAAATGATACGTTTTCATTTAGAATCCAAATGTCATCATCATGTCTCTGTCCCTTTTGCTTTTAGAGCGTCTGGTTGATGTGGTGAGCTGGCAGAGCAAGTAAGAACATGGGAGGGAGACATTTATCATCCTCTAGACTACAGAGCTGTAACTCTGCCTGCTTGGAAATCCTGTGGACAGTCAGCGGAAAAAAAAAAACATCCAATGGTGATTGCATTACAAGGATGACATCGTTATGGACTCACTGCTTTAGTGTTTTAGTTTTGGGTGGTACAAACATGAATGCATCACTTACAAATTTGTCATATGACAACACCGATTCTTCTTAAACTATAGATGTGTTTGGGCCTGTATAATTATCTCTTTAGTAGGCCTGTTTCCTCTCCTCTGTTTATCTACACTTCGATCTCTGAATGCATCAAATCCTGTCTTACAGATAATTAATGGCCTAGTTTCTCACACGATTGTCCAAAACTGATATCCTGCTCCTCAAAGACCTTTGACAGCCACATGTTTCAACATTGTACATTTTTGCAGTGCATGTACGCTTCCATGGCGCGTCAATTCATTTGAAATTTCAGACATGACAGCTGCTGACACCGGCCTTTTTGTCCAAGTCTGAGACCTTGCCAACTTGCCACTCTACTTTTAAAAGGTTTCCCCTGTACCTTCTTTTGCTTTTTCCAAGACCTGTCGGGCCTGCCATGTCGCCTGTCCTGAGATGCTCTCTTGTTGACTTTGACTCATGGGAAGGCAGGGAAAGTAAGTGAGGAACTGCTGGCCAGCCTGGGGTAGTTTCCCCCCTCAACACAAAAAGTACAGGTAATGTAAAATGTCTGAAATCAAACCTGGCAAAGTGTCCAATACATAAACTGAACTTTGGACTCTGAAGAACACTCAATCCTTCCTGTACACATGGCAGACATTGATGAATCGTTACAGTTGAAGATAGGGGCGCCTGTTCCTGCTTTTTTAAAGGAATCTCTGTCACCATTTTGCTGCTGCTTGGATTATTAATAGGTCTTAATATCATATCCATTAGGATCAAGGAGGCTGAGTCTCCTATCCATCTCTCCAAGTGTCTGTTTAAGCTCGTGGCATTTGAGAATCCTTTCAAGTTTAAGTTGCAGAGTTAACACTCTCGAGAAGCTAGAGATCAGAGAACGCATAGTGTTTAAGTCTGGGGGCATCTGCACACTTGTGTGCCATTGAAAGTTTAACATGTTACAGTCATTTTGTGTCCTCTAGTCGCTGTTGTTTTTTAGTAATATTTAATAAGCAGGGTTAAATTAAGAGGAAGAAACTACATTTTGCAAACCCAGAGCTAAAGATTTTGCATAAATATGCATCCATAAGACTGGACACTGGGATTTTTAAACAAAAAGGAACTGGCAAATGATTCCAGTGGTGATCAAATATTTGACTTAAAGGGGCACTATGTAGTTTTTGGAGACAGAATTTTCAAACTCAGGACTATAATATTAATAATGACAATGAGGTAAATCCATAACTGAATAAACAAGCATGTTCTCAGAGGAAAATAAGTTGTTGCTAGAGATGTCGCAGGGTTGCAGGGTCTGACCAACAGTTTGAAATTGTGCTGTCCTTTAATGTCAGGCTGGTTCGTTAGTTTATTCAGTCATGAAAATAAAGAGGTTTTTCTTAGTCTGTTTATGCATAAAAAATCAGTCAACAAAGATCTTTCTCTTCTGATTAAAACTGCTTCCCCAGAACTACATAGTGCACCTTTAGATAGTTGTAAATAGTACAAGTCTTACTGTATGAAATTTATACATTATCGGAAAAAAGTAATACAACCATAAGTGATTCTGGGACGAAAAAAGTGGCCTAACTACCATGTTGTCACCCATCTCAAAGTACACACTCTAAAAATAAAAGAAATATTATGTCTCCGTGGTCTGTATCAAGAGGAAACAACCATCTACAAGCAGCCCACCTGCTGCCCTTCCAGCACAGAGGGTCTGCAGAAGGCGCAGTGGGGGGTATCACTTGCGGCCCTGATTGATGACCATAGGTCCCGCAGGAAGTAACCCCGCCACCATGAAGGAGTGTTTTCTGAACCCCAAGTGGTATCCGGGAAAACAGAACGACTCCAGTCAGGGAGCATGTGTACTCATAGGCCATCTTAATGTTTGGATATACTGAGTCACTTGGGATTTTTGTGCAAAAAGGGAAAGGAATCGGCAACTGCAAAATGGAGCTCAGAGGCTACACGAATTCCAGTGTGTATCCTAAAACTTGCTATTTAAACTGATCAGTGTGACACCTCAGTGGTTTGTGCTTTAACCTTGCGTGTAGTATAATAGCACCCTGTGAATAAATGACCTCTTCTTTTCTGTAATCTATTTTCAGAACCCTTGAAATTTTCCTTTTCAATCAAAACTCAAAAAATACTGCTGACTTAGACACCAGGTTGATTATTGATGCACATTTAACACGTGCTTGAAAGTGAAATCCATTACCATTCAGATATACATTGTTACATTGCATTACATTATTTATTTAAAGGTGCACTATGTATATCATGCAGTAGTAAAAGATCTTCTACTTAGTGATTTTTTATGCCTAAATAAACTTAATAAACAAACCGTCCTTAAAAAGAACAACACAAGTGCATATTGTTTTACTTTGTTTATATTTGGCGGACCCTGCCACCCTTCTAGCTTTAAACAGTGTTCTAGGAACACTGTTTTCCTCTGAGTACAGCCTATTCATTCAGTGATGGAAAAGATTGATATTTCTGAGTTTGTATTATTACCACATTAGTATTGTAAATATTAAATTTCAGAGTTTGAATTTAATCTCGAAAACTACATAGTGCCCCTTTAAGTGTTACAAAATAAGGATTTTCAAGACAATCTTCCAAAGTCAAGCCAGAATCAGGAAAGAAAGAGTCCAAATATTCATCTGAATATCCACTAAATCAGTGAGTCCAAAGACTTACAGAGAGACAGTTCTGACACAATAGATTTCTGCTGATTTGTCGGGAGAATGAAGGGGACCTGCAATTACCAACACAGTCAACATGTATCCATTCAGCACATAACTGAAATGTATCATTTACCCCTATGCTAAAGAAGTTGTGACTGCTCTCTGAATACTTCCTACTTCAGTATGAGGGCTACTTTTAATGACTATTATGTGGCTTTAGTTTTCCGAGGGTACACTGTAACACTTGCGAGACCATTCAGTAAATCCAAAACCTTTGCTTTTATAGAGTTAACATTCTTTAAACTGATTCGGGTGATAAGGTTAATCAGGGTTTAAAATAAGCAGATAAAAAAATCCAATCTAATTGAATGAGTAAAATATCAGCTCACTGGAGGGAAGTCCAGTCAAAGTACGTCTTGGTCTACATCAAAGGTCAGTAGACATACATGCGTTTGGAACCATAAAAAGGAGTTTGACTGACAGCCAAAAGGGACGTACACTCTCCTATTAAATACATCACACTGTCTTTGCCAGGCATAAAAATACCAACATAAAAATGTTTTACTTCCTGGTTGCATTCACACTGAAAGTGCTGTTAAAAACCACAGAAATGCTCAATCTCACTCGACCAAACTGCACTGGGCCAGTCACCAAACCAACTGTGTTGCACACATTCCCCCTGACCTCACTGTCCTGCATCAAGTAAATCAGAGGAGATGCAGCATGGTTGCCGGGATGAGGACCAGAACCTTAAAGTTGAATTACAACTGTGGGCTACATTTCTCTAAAAATCTGTAAAAGATATTAAAATGTTTTAAATTTTCATTTATTTTATTCATCTTTTTCATTTTATTTTATTGCTTCACGGACATTTTGTTTCAAAAGAAGGTTTGAACAGAATATTAAAAATGTAGCTTTAACGTTTGAATCTATGACAGACCAGAACTGTAATTTTATATTTTTGGAAATAGGGACTGCTGATATTAATTAGAAGAAATGAATAAAGCTACTGATTTGTTGTCGCATAGGAAAAAAAAATTGAAAAACTACTCAACATTCACAAATTCAACCAAGACGCAAACGTATATGTCATTCAAACTGAGGGCCACACTTGAGACTTTCCTACTGAGGAGATCCAATGTTTCCAAAAACACACATTTATTAATTGTGCATGATCAATTATAGCATTATTGTACAGAAAACATCGTCAAACAGACTACGATAGGGTCAGTTGATCACAACCAAAAGCAATAATCGTGAAAAATTAGAAGAGCGATGATGAGATACCAGAAAACGCGGACACACAGATACTTAGTTGTTCGAGCAAACAGGCCGCACGAATAAACACAAGCCTAACGCCTTTAATTTGCATGAGGGGGGTTTGGACTGTGTCCTGTAGCCCTACGCGTCGGAAATTGACACCCTGCGATTCAAATCATGGCGTGTATCAGGTATACAGCTGAGATAACATCAGCAGAGGCGCCCAGTCCGAGGAGAGCAGTGTGGAAGTGATGTGGGTGTAGACGGTTACACGGCAAGTTTGATCTGCCAGGTCGATCACTGGCATTAAAATGGGCATTTACTTGGAATCATATAATACGTGAACTATCAAAGTTTTTCTTTTCTTTTTTTTTGCAGGCATTCAATCCCAATGTGAAATACACTGTGCCATTTCATGCAGTGATAATTCTACCGCTTCCAGCCGGACGGACTACTGTGATGAAATTGGTGGTATAGACCTTTAAGACGTTTACCAAAAGTCACTTTTTGGAGTCACAAAAACTGTACATTAAATAATTATTCAATTAATAGATTATCAACAGTTTAAAAAAACGATGGAAATTATTTTGGATGAATGCGGCCCAACACAGCTGGAAAAACCTCAAGGGAACACAAAACTCGAATATACCGTGTTTCTCCGTCTTTACGGTGATAGCAGAACCACCCACAAATAAAGCCATGGCCAACGGAACGAACAGAAACAACACACCGTTTAAAGGACCTGTGATGAGATGATATAAACTGCGACAACACGTGGCGTTTAACAAAGCCTTTATTTTTGAATATTTACAAGAAATTATAAAAATATATCATTAAAGCTTTGGCAAATATTTTACATTTAGACAATTTATCTCTTTGTTCACATCGTAGAGTCATTGTTGAGACCATGGCCAAAAATTCAGATCATATAATAGCATGGCGGATTACAGAGTAGCCCTTTGGTTTTATGACAAAACATCGACGACAAACTAAGACTGACAAAAACGTATTCTTTTTTTTTCTTTCTTTTTTTTGTCTACTCCTGCAGCCTCCAGGAGAGAACACAGACGAAATATTCCAATGGAGAAAACAAAACTGTCAACCAATGAGGGGAAACACCGATACATCCATGCAGGCTTACATTCATGTGGCCACAAAGGCCGATTTAGCTATACTGTACTCATAGTGGATGTGAACAGGCCTGTGTTTGACTGTAAGCTGCAAACATTTGGGGGGGAACAAGCCGTAAAGTGTTTCAGACTTACTGTTGGAGTTGCTGAAATGAGTTCAATTAAATGGATCTGGTAATTAAGGTGGTGTAAATCCCGGTTATGACGATGAGGTATGGAGACTGGGTCCGTGCACACTGTTCAAGTCTTCATGCTGCTGCTGCTGCTGCTGCTGCTGCTTGCTCAGGGGACTGGGTGGTTTTCTGTCTCCTGCAACACGCAGCAGAAGTACAGTTGGCCTGTGCATGCAACTTCACTGTCAAATTATAATTTACCCCTCAGGATAGAATGCATTTAACGTGAGTTATTCCACCTACACGTTAGAGCAGATACTCAGAAATTCTTATTTTCTGGTATTTTTTTTTTCCACGACAGAATTCGTATATTTTCGTTTTTAAAATTTGTTTTTTTAATCAAACAATAGGCTTTTCCTCCATTTCATGTGTGTCCTCAAAGCTCATTGCTGACGCCGGCCAACTCTGGTAGGTCAGTATTTTTCTTAATTGGCATCTACTGAGACTTCATTTGGGATTTGGTAACTGTTTGCACTCGTTGGGGTCATTGCTTACTGCGGAAATGTGTGTGCCTGAGAAGGGAACGTGAAGGGAGAGACTGCATGGTCCTATGCAGTCGTTTATTATCAATAATAATTATAATAATAATAATAATAATAATAATAATAATAATAATAATAATAATAATAACAATAATAATTCACTAGTTCAAATAATCTAATATAAAGCAACATTCAATCCAGAGAATATCATTTAAAACGTGGACTCGTCGCAGCTGTCACCAGTGTTCGCATTAAGCCGTGTCCCCCTTCTGTCTACCTTCTCGGGCCTGATGCTTGAAGGTCATCGGTGAGTGGATCTCTCCTGCATGCATGCCCATCCCGCTGCCTGGGTGCGACAGGGCCGGGCTCTGCGGCTGCCAGTGGTGGTGTCCCGGGGCCACGTAGCCGCCCGCTGGCCCGCTGTACACTCCATACTGGTTGGTGGGAGAGTAGGCGCACGCCGAGACATAACCGGACAGCGTGGAGGAGGGCTGCAGGCAGACACATGAGATATGGACTAAATAGGCAGAAAAAAAACCCCAAGCGCACAACTCTTATAATTACATGTGACAGCAGCATGTGGCCTACAGCAGTGGTGTCTGGATGCCTTAGAAGGAAACAGGGTAACATGAGATTCACTGTAATTTAGTTTACCATAATCAATTCTAATTAGAGTACACACAGCTAGGCCCCCTCTGCCTGTCATCTAAAACATAAGCAGACGTTTCATCAACAGTAATAAAACTCCCCGGAGTCTCCTGGGTAAACTCTTATCAAACAGAGCTCTGTGGCCTCATGTGACTCTGTCTGAGGGTCCCTGATACGGAAACTTTTCACAACTCTGCCACAGGCCTTTGGAGAGAGAGAGCCATAATTTACTAAAGGCCTCAGCCCATTTTTGGCACTGAACGTTTGGACATTTTCCCGTAAAGAAAAGAAAATGGTGTGATAAAGCCCCTTGGTGTAGAAACCATGTCGGCTGTACATATATATAATATGTTTTTCTTTACCTGTGCGTATTTTATGTCGGCCTCAATGGCTGACTTGTCGATCCCGTTGACCGCGTGAGCCGCGGGGAAAGCTGCTCTGTTGACGCTGCTCCATTCCTCCATTTTTGGTGGGTATCCATCCGTCCCAGCGATGGCTGATTTAGAAACAGTAACCTCACATCAGATATGTGTAAAAAGTAGCATGGATCAAATCAATTCAATCCTAATTAGTGCCATAATTAATTACGGAAATTATGGAAATGTTTTACGCGTAAGCCTGCGTATATAACACATTTCATTTTCAGCACAGCATGCCTATTTAAGATGGGCATGGACTTGGGATTAATTCAGCGAGTACATAATTGAATTTCAAAATAATTATGATAATTAATTAGTAGTATTCTAGGCATTAATATATGAATAAATACAAAATATATACTGGTTTTAATTTAATCTTATAGGAAAATACAAAACAAAAAACAAAGAAACGTTAGCATTAAAATCAAACACAGCAGCTTTTCATAATTATTCTTCTCACATTTTATAATTCATTTAAAAAAATATTTAGTGTTATTATACCCGATACAGCCCTATGTGTTTTCATGTTACCTGTCCGCATATGCGTGCGTAAAAGACGCAATTTTCTTGTATAAGTAGGCCTACAGCGTCGAGTTATTTCCATCAGATATACTCATTTAAAAATTATATTATAAATTATGTAATCATATATTATTTTACACACATGTTGTTCAAATAGTATTGGCCCTAATGGCACAACAATACACCGGGCCAGGCAACTGAACATCGGATGAAAACAGTGACGAGGGGACCGGAGAGGCAAAGAAAAATGCCTGTAATGACTACTTGAAGGATTAGGGAGGATCTAGCAGGTGAGCAAAGTGTTTACAAACGCATCATCCCGTGAAAAGGCCCATTGAGAGTGGACTTACTGCTTTCTGGCTGAATGGTGAAACGGAGGCCTGTACAACTTGTAATGGACACATTGTTCTGCCCGCAGCCTGAACAGGTAGCGCGGTTGTGACATGGCAATCCATCATACCGAAGAACACAATAATAACCAGCTGCACTGGTTTATTAAAAAACCTTATTTGAGAGCAGAGGGAGCTAAAGGCTTTACGTTTGTGGCACAGGGGCCTGAGGGTTTTCCTCACCTGCAGGATCCATGAAGGCTCGTATACCGAGGATGTTGCTGACAGTGTGCGCAGAAGGCCATGCCCTGGATAAGCTCATATGTCCAGCCGTCACCGGTACTCCAGGAGGGCTGCCCATTTTAGTGCCAGTGGGCGACATGGTGTTTGGGTAGGAATAAGGGTATATGTGGTTGTAGGCGAGGCCGGCCTGCGCGGAGGCTTGCTTACCGCTCTCGTACTGATTAGGCTGGGAGAGATTTCCAATCTTGTTGCGTAAAATCCTGCTGATCGAGCTAACCGACGGGACATTGTACTTGTCACAAACTCCATCTGCCAAAAGTCTGTCCCGGATCTCCCAGGCAAAGATACCGGGGTCGCTTTGTTTGTATTCCCTGATATTTTTCACCACGTTAGGCGTCGTGACCCGCGGTTTGCTCCCACCGATGGCACCGGGTAAGATGGAGCCCGTCTCGTTGTACCTCGCCAAAATCTTGCTCACGCAGCCGTGAGAGACTCTCAGCTGTCGGCTTATATCACAGGGTCTGATCCCGAGCTGAGCCAGCTCCACTATTCTTAACCGTATGGCGTTGGGCAGGGGTCGCCCGTTGACGAACACGCCGCCTAACTGGTTCACCTCTCCATAGGTTTGCTCTGCGGGAGAAAAGAGATACAAAGTCACATACTTACACAGCATGAAGTGGGTAAATACATAAGGAAAATATTGAATAGAATACTTCATCTTATTGTCATTTTAATGCACTCACTCTGCCACGAAATATAAGTACATAAAACAATTGTTTGTGTGTATTATAACTGGACAACTTAACACAAACGGCTGTGAATCACACCATGAAGTTGTACGACATGTGTCAGCCTACACACACTGGGATCCTCTTGTTAATAATTCCTATTTTGCAACTTTACAAAAGGGTGTACACTGATACACTGGTTTTTCCTCTACCATCCCTGCATGCACAACAAAAAACAACATTAAAAATGGCGAGCTTGGGCTTGATTTACAACTCTAGAGCTCTCCAAAGACACACTTTTCGTAGGATAATTGCTGGCGTGGTCCCATTGAAGATTCAAAGCTTTTAACAGACAGCAAGGCCTGTTGGAAAAATCCTCTGTGCAAAAAACTCTGACAAGCTGTCGCCAAAAGACGCTCTCCATTTGCGCATTATCTGAACTTGGAGGGGGAAAAAAAACGCTTATTTCTGTCTTTACGCAAGCGTGCCGAGCGGTGGATCCATACGCTCCCTGTCACTGAAGCATGCACATGGTAACACAGCCTTACCCATTTGCCTATATGTGTCGTGATGCTGGGACATATAGGTGCCCCTTCAAATAGCTGAACGCGTCCGAGCGAAAGCAGGAGAAGGAAGGGGAACGGGAGGAATGAGCCCCAGAAGAGGAAAAAGGGACCTCTTAAAAATTCTCCAGCGAGTGTAGCGCGCCCCCTTCTTCTTCTTCTTCTTCTTCTTCTACTACTTTTTTTTTTTTTTTTTTTTTTTTAGAAGCGAGCGACTGCTGCAAGGTACCGTGGTACCAACGTGATCTTCATCCGATAAAAGCAAATTGGAGTGATCCCGGGAAGTCCGGAGTTTGCTGGAATTAATTTGACGCGTCCTCCACGTCAATCTTCGCTGTTATACGCCGAGCCTCTGCTTTGGTTTCATTGGTCGTCCCGCGCTGGAAACGGCTGTCAGCCAATGCAAACCCCATCCGGTTGCAGCCGTGCAGCCTCCAAGAGTATTTTGCATAGGGGAAGTGGCAGAAAGGGAAGCGTTTCATCCAACGTGCAGCCTCCTGGTAAGGACTTATACCTCATAGGAGATATAGACTGGGGTGACAGTGGAGGGGGAATCTTCCTGGAGTGGTTTCAGATTCAAAATGAAGTTCAAACACTTTTCTGACGGCTGATAAAAAAAAATAAATATATTGGTGACATAATTTTTGTCTCTTATGGGAGAAGTATTACATAAGGATGGTATTAATATTAAACATGTAATTGCACTGATCAGTCATTTAGCTGGTTGTGATTCTTACAATTTTGTATTTTATTTTTTACGAGCTTTTACTTTACTGGATTCACGGAATGTGAGTGAGCTTATGGTCGGTGCTGTGTTGGTAATCCACCTAAATGGTTGTGGGCAGTTTAGTAAATAAAAAGTTAAAATTATTCCTGTGAAATAACACCAATATACCTTAACATGCTCTACCTGTGGATGTTGGATAGTTCAATGTCTCTATATTTCTCCATTTGTAATATATATCTATATATATATATATATATATATATATAGATAATATATAGATATATATATATATATATATATTAAAAAACACTGTAGCTTCGCTGTAATATGTATTTTTTTCCCTGCATATTAGATTATGCATTGGCCAGAACCGAGCCGTGTTGGACTTTATCCTTCATGATCTAGTCATCTGACCATCAGAGAGAGAGAGAGAGAGAGAGAGAGAGAGAGAGAGAGGAGAGAGAGAGAGAGAGAGAGAGAGCACTGCACACCAGCAGCCTGAGCCTTGTTACAGCATCAAACTCGTGTAATCGATACCTCTGTAGATCGCAGCGCTCCCAGACTATGGGGATATCGACTGGATGCCGCAGACGTGCATTATCACAGCATGTTTTCGGAGTTTCCTGTGCAAGTTTAGAAGGTATCGTTTATACGCTCGCAAAACTATACTTGTAAAACTTAACAGTCGACCCAATGGTAACAAGGTGCAGTGTCCTTATACCCCACCACCTCCACCTCCACCTCCACCCTTCTTCTCTCTGTGTGTGTGTGTGTGTGTGTGTGTCTCCTGGCCACTTCACCGTCCAGACCTGCGCGCAAGGACACATGGAAAGCATCAGGTTGGGTCAGAGGAGCAGAGTTTTGGGATGCTGGAGAACATCGACTGAAAGTTTGGTGCCAACGATGGACTCTCTCTCTCTCTCTCTCTCTCTCTCTCTCTCTCTCTCTCTCTCTCTCTCTCTCTCTCTCTCTCTCTTGTCTTTTCTTTTTAAGTTTTCGTGGACGTTCAGTTTGTTTGGATATCAAGTGAACTCATTTACCTACCATATTTGCCTAGACGTAGCAGGTTGGAGGGGAACCCTGGAGGAAACTCGATCTGCTGGGCATAAGTTGGGCCATTGTATCTTCTCTAACTGGCATTTATAACCTGTCTCTGCCTCTGTCTCTCGCCCTCTGTCGTCTCTCCGTTGCTCGGTTGGCAGGGCTCCCCTCATCTGGACAACGGAGGAATTGCACGATCTTTTTTTTTTTTTTTTTTTTTTATCAGCACCCTGCTTTTTCTTGTGGTGTGTCGTGCACCATTTTTCGGGGTAGGTAAACTTTTTGTCTGAACGTTGTTGTAGAATTGCTACAGTCAATTTTCTTTGCATTTAATAAAGATAAAAAGGGGGGCTCGCGTGAATTTACTTTAATTTACACCTTAGTCTGTATGCTGTGCACGATTTTCCTTAAAAGGTGTACATCATTAACGCGCACATTTTAATCAGGCTGCTCGCTGAGGATTTCTCCTGTGTTGCAGAGTCACGACTTTTAAATACGAGCATTTCCTTCAACGTCATTTTTTTTTCTGATCACTGTGAAATATTAAAATGTAATCTTGCATTGTGTCCCTGTACGTTATCATGGTTTTCTTATGTAATGTAACTGAACTTGAAGATAAATATGTTGTAAGACCTTAAACAGTCTTTGTGCCATTGTATGACCGCAATCTGTGCATCACACCAGTGGAAATTAATTCGCATTGCTTCGTTGTTGTTAGGTTTGTTTTGTTTTTTTTCCCCATCACAGTCAGAAGAGTCCTATCTAAACTCTACCGATTTTTATTTCTTAACTTCTGGTGGTTCGAAAGATATCAGCGGATTAATTGTGAGCGGCAGCATATTGACTTCCTACCGTGTGAAGTCAGACTGTGTAGTTTAGATAAACACATAGAGGGCCATGCAAAATAATATAGTGTAACCACGACGTTGGTCGGCGGTCTGGGTTTAATTCTGGAATCTTTTGCCAAATGACTTATTTTCTAAAATGTGTTTTATTCATTCGTGTGATCGCTGAAAGGTAAATACATTTATTAAAGAATGAAAACATGTCAAACGTGTGCTAATGAATTAATAACCCGTGCTATGAAAGCAGCTCGAGCGTTATTGCAGCTGTACATTTCTCAGGTGTGCGTCTCTGCAGCCGTCTGCTTGTGTCTGTCGAGTGTGACTAAACAACGACCATCTCGAACGGCTTTTTTCTTTATTATTCAAAGTGTAATCACACAATACATGCCCACATAGATATTGTAATGTAAACACAAACATCAAACGCACAATCATTAATATTGTGTTCTGAGAATGGATGGTGGGTTAAGTACTTTACCTACACCACTGACTTGACGTTACGCACAATAGTCCTTTTTTTTCGTCAAGGGTGATTAAATTAAAAACAAACTTACTTAGATTTTCTTTTTTTTTCTTTTTTTTTTTTTACAACACCTCGTGATTCTCAGCAGGCTCACTGAAGTAATCGTGCTTATAAATAGCATTGTGTGGAAGTAAAATGAAGACATTTTGTGCAAATTAAAAACAAAAATAAAAGTCCGGTTATAGCCTCGGAAAGATTCATATGTATAGCCGTGGTTGTTCTGTCTGCCCGGTGATCACAGACTAAAGATCGTGTTTCCACACACTGGTTGAAATTACTGCTGAGAGATTCATGGAGCATGCTTACGCACAAAAAAAGATCAGGTTTTCTTTTTCTTTTTTCTCTCTTTATTTCCACACTTCAGTGAGACTGTGATCTCAAAAGGATGAGGATTGAAACATATTTTAGGGACTTTATATACGTCCAAAGGTAATGATTCAGGTGTAACTCAGGCACTGGGCTTTCAACAATCATTTGTATTAAAAATATTAATTTCATATTCAAAAATGCTTTGTAGGCAGAAACAGCTGCTATTAAGATACTTCTAACTGACTTCTCATATATACATAATCTCGTTTTTGTTTCGTTTGGGCCAGTTTGTAACGTCCTATATGTTCCCAAATGAATCTATAGATTATTAAATAGCATATTCATATCGTTTTTTTTTCCCCCTCCAGTTCCGAGCATGACATCATGAATAGTGAACAAACACAGGCCGGTCTTCAAAGTGTGAATTTTTTCTCCCAAATCGCTTTCAGATCAGACGCAAGTGAACTCATCCGATCCACACCTGACACCCGCAAGGTGCACCGAACCCCGTCGGTAAATATTGATGTTGGTTTTAAGTGTCATCAAAGGATCCACTGCCTCAAGTGTGCTTTGTCCTTAAAGTCTTAAAGTTCCATTTCTCATTGTCTCGGATGGGGACCTTCAACGTGAGTGTGTGCCGATGAGTCTGGAGATAACTTGGAATTGATTATTTTGGTGATATCGTTCAGGTGCGATTACACTAACGCTGCTGTGTAAAATGTTAAAAGAGCTGAACTCAATAAAGGGTACCTGTGTGTGTGTGTGTGTGTGTGTGTGTGTGTGTGTGTGTGTGTGTGTGTGTGTGTGTGTGTGTGTGTGTGTGCGTGCGTGCGTGTGTGTGTGTGTGTGTGTGTGTGATGACATTTGCAAAATGACTGGTAGCTGCAACGCGTGAAGTTCCAATTAGTCCTATAACGGTGTGCAGCATTTTGGACATCAGCTTCTGGTCTCTCACCAGGTAAACACTGAATCCATGCGCAGATAGCTGTCTCGTTCCCATTTCAACACAAGCGGAATCTGTGTATATTTTTTTGTCATGGCTTCAATTTTCTCTCCACAACTGCATGAGCCCACAGTGTTTTATTAGAGAGCCTTTCTTGTGCCTACGGTTTTGATTTAGTGTTTGTGAGTTTAGTGATCTCAGTGCTCAGTATGGAAATTATTAGACGGGGGTCCAGATTGTGTGCATCTAGCAGCACACCAGGAGCAGCATGGGGCTGTAACTTAAAAACGTGTGTCAGAGAAAATGTGTTTCCTTACAGACCCAAGCAGTGCAGGCAAAAACAAACGGTTTGCTCATATCCATGTGATGTATGTTCTGGTGCAAACAGAAGTAACACATGAACATTTGCTGCAGCTATTCCGGCTCTCACCTATTTGAAAAGATAATTTTTTCTCATGTTAAAACCAATACTGAACATACACTTTCACACTCGGTCTGGAAGGTAATAAGCCCTTGCTGCTCATTATTGGGAAAGAGGGGGAATCAATGTTTATCCTGTTGAAAGCCAACCAAGCCCGACCTGTAAAGAAACGCACCGATTCCTTGGTCAAGTATCCCCCTCCCCTCCTCTACAAAAAAAGGTTTGTCCACTCCTATCTGATCCAGAGGTGGTGATGTGTAGTTTCTTTGTGCTCCTACTGGTGAGGTTCTGCTAAAAGGAGGCTTGGAAGGCAGCGAGCTCACTTCTTTTATAGCCACAAGACCCACTCTGAGCTGCAGAACACGCCTAATGAGGGCGTGCAGCGGTGCCATGTGAGACATGCCAGCTTTTACCAGGCTGGGTAATTGCTTGTGACCTTCACTAAACACGTCTCATGTGTCTTCATGTTCTGAGCTTACTTCTAATTGTTCCATTAAGGGAGATGCCTGAGGATTATTCACGTGCTTGAGCTGTTTTCGGAGAGAAGCATGAAGCAGAAGCAGAAGTATGCCCCACTAAATCTGCGGGGAGCCGAGGGGTACATGTCAGTGTTTGTTTTCTGCAAACACCTTTGATTCTGCTTCACATTTCAAAGATAATATAATTTGAATGCTACCAAAATGTTTCAATTAGTAGTACTTAGTCTACGCCACCTAACAAAAGCTGCTCCAACAGGAATGGGTGGTTCGGGTTTGTCTGTCCTTGGGAATCCATGACAACTTTGTTGTGTGTTGCATGGGGACAAATCTGCTTTTCATTTAAAGTGGAAACATAATAGGAAAACACAATGGACTTTTTTTTCTCTCTGAGGCTGTGATTCAAAAAACTGTCATCACAAAATGAGAACAGACTTGAGCGTTAGCGTTCACAGGCCGACCTCTGATCTGGAATAATGACTTGTGGTTACATTCAACACACATACTTTTTGTCTGGTTGCCTTTTGTTGGGAAACACGCTCAAAATTTCACTTCTTTTTAATGTCAACTTCCACGGAGTACCGGTAGCAGCCAAACAGTCATGCGTCATTCAGTGTTGTCAGGCACGCTTCCACATTTTTATCAGCAATTACAAAAAATCCAAGAAAAAAACCCCTAATCTTTCTAATTATTACATGACATGCCTCATTCAAAATGATTGACACAACTGAAACACAACAAATAGGTTTTAAAACATGATGAGATTGCATTTCCGAGGGTGGGAAGCAGTCATATCAACTCAGATGTCTCCTGCACGTCTTCTGTGGATGGCCTTAAAAAAGAGGTGACTAGAGTTAGATTTCATAGCAAGATAACCATCTTAGAAAGTACGAAGGTACAAACACTTTTCAAGTATGATTTAAATAAATATTATATCATGACAGACAGGGAACTTGATATAAACTTGAAATATTACTTTTTAAATAACACAAATACAGCAGAATTCAATATGGTAGATATGTGCAGAAATGTGCAGTGTACGGTATGATGATAGACTTGAAAGCAGTATACTCCTACAGCCCCTGAGATGACACTGAGCTCTGGAAATTGTATTCATGTTATTTTAGCATTTGTGCCAGATTTAGTTTTAGCATTCATTCCACGTGCAGAGTATATATTTAGCAGTATTAGAAAGTAAGTATTAAAGGTACCCTGTGTAGTTTTCTTGTAAACAGACAACAGTTATGTTAGTATTCAGTATCTTGGAAGACTAACAATTCACTACAATTCGTTTGTTAAATATTGCATATAAGATTTTTTTTCCTCAATTTTGTTAATTCTATAATGTTTACATCTTCGTATGTTAACTAACAGTCTTTCTCTTCATGCCTTTGTTGGCACCGCTCTAAGTTTGAATGCACGTTACCAACAATAACTGTTGATCTGCTGAAAACTGGTGGCAGCGATGTGCAGTGTGTTGCACATACAGTATATTGTGCATACAAGGAAAACGGGGCCAAAGTGTAAAAGGTCATTGCTTCATAGCATTATTGATGGCTAGAAACTCCACGGGGCATACGATAAGATGTCCACTCCTGCAGCACAGTAGCTTGTTTCTGCTCAACAGTAATCTCTCTGTGAGTGAGAAAAGAGGCTTATCATGATGCACCTAATTAAGATTTAAGTAGGACTTCTTACAGGGAGCAGTAACCATAACTCCAGGAAGATGGTGATCTGTTCTGGAAATGGAAAAGATAACTAACTCCTTAGTATTAGTGATAAGGACACACATGTGTTAAGCATCTGCTATCAGACTGGAGTCAGCATAATAAAGGTTTGAGGTGTGACCTCTTTATCAGACTAGGCTTTAATTCACAAGCACAATCTTGTTAAGATTGACTGATGAGGAGGTGATACAGACTGACTTGAAAAATGATGGTATTTTAGTTGTTATAGATAAATCTCCAAAGGAAGAATGTCATGCGAATGAGGCTGTTTATTCTGTCAGATTTATGGATTATAGACAGTCCCCTTCAACTCAGATTATAGACAGTCCCCTTTAACTAAATCAAGCCTAACCCAAAATCAAATCGGATAACCCTGGATAACATTTTAAACCACCCATAACTGCTTAACCATAATTTAATCTCACCTGATATCTGCATCAAATTGAACTGACTTTTCATCAAGATCCATCTATTGTTCCCTGAGAAATAAACAAAAATGGAAAATAGTAATAATAATACCAAGTCACTTGAATCATGCATTGTTAAAGAAAGTAAGAATAAAGTCCTCGAGCACTTTCTTTTGCCGGATCAACACCACAAGTTTGTAGGGTCTATTCTGGGCCAAAACCCATCCTCTAACTAAGGTTAATGGAGGTTAGTTCAGTAGTTTTTGTATAATCCTGCTGGCAAACCAACCAACCAACAAACGGAAATGGGTTAAAAAATAACTTCCTTCACTTGGCGGAGGTAAAAATCCAATTTCATGCAGAAGGAATAATATCTTGTAATTTTTCCACTGTTCAATCACTTTTAATTTATATCCAGAAAATACATTAAACTTGTTTAGTTCTGTGTTTCATCTTTACCTGTCAGATAGTACTATCAACCTGTTCTGAACGAGCATATTTCTGAATTATGCCATAATGATTTCATGCTATTTCCTTTTTCTTTATTCAGTTTTAGTTCTTTCATAAAGAATGATAACCTTGTCCTGTCTTCTGGTTCATATTTCCATTTTCAACAGTTTTTTTTTTCTTTTATGTATGAAGTATACTCAGATAAACAGAATGTTTTATGCTGAGATGGCCCTGAGTCTCAGAGGTGCAACAAGGATCGTCTTCTTCCTTAGTGCTGCATGATAATAGTAGTGTAAAAGGATGACTAAGAGCTCCCCCTACGACCATGAACAGAACAGTCCTGCATGTGGAAGAAGTGATAGACAAACTTGCAGTCTGAAAGCAGGTCTTTTATTCCTTTGCATGCATCATAAAAACTCATAAGAGTTTTTAATTTTGGCAAGGATAGATACTGTGCTCTTGTGGTTTGAAATAATCAGTTTCTCTTGACAGGGTTGTGTTAAAACATGTCAGAGCCTGAAAACGAACAGCAGCCCCTACTGGTAGGACTGAATCACATAAACTTCATAAAAACTTCATACTACATCATTAGCACTCACGTTGTCTGTCCAGTCTTGCTCAGCCAGAAAGCTTTTCTGGGCATTATTACATGCACGTTTTTATTCCCTCATGCTCAGTTGTTGTTTGGCGGAGGAACTTCGCTCAGTCTGCGTCTGTTGTCAATTAAGAGGAGAAACCTTAATTACTTTTGGAGCACTTCAGACTACATCCATGGCTGCCGCTGATTCGTGCCTGCCCTACTTGGAAATCAGCCCAGGGAGTCCAAGACATAAGGTCACATGTGGCAATTGAGAGTAACCTTGTTTTTTCAATTCGCAATTCTGCTGCAGTGTTGATGATAAACTTTTGAACTCCCTAAGAGTATACCTTACTTAGCCTTTAATTAGTCTCCATACTTAAGTATAAAAGCACCTGTAATAGTAATGAGCATCAAATGACCCACTTTGAGCAGTACATCAGTCGTGTGTCATGAATCACAGTTGCAATGTTATTCTCCCCCTCTAAGCTTAAGAATGCCAGATCCATAATGGAAAAGTCTGCGAAGAGACATTCAAGGCCTTCTATCGGAGGCAGTGTGATATCGTTTTCCGCCAAACCAGAAATCAAGGCCATGGACGGACCTTTTTTATGTCAGAGATAGGGGTGCTGTATGTTTTCTGACAGTTGCTCCTTTTAAGATTAATGGGCTTATGAAAACCGTGTGTCTTCTTCCAAAAGCCAAACTCAATATCAGTCAGTGTTACCAGCATAATCTTGCAATCCTGACAAAGAAATCCCAAAGATGGATTGAATATTAATGTCACAACACAGGAGAATCTGAATCAGTGTCTTTATGTGTGTGTGCATGTGCGGGCTGGTAGCCATACTGGATTTGATTTCTTTCTTCTGGGACAAAACACATGCCAAGTAACTAACGCGAAGCTGCTTTTACACAAGACTTTTATATTTACGATGCAACAAATTAGACTGCATTTAACAAAGCTAAAAATCTATTATCATGGAGGCACAAAACCACATGTTCTATAAGCCACGTAAGCTCTTCTTCTAGAGGTCCTGGGATCTAGCCTTGTACTCTATCAGTGCACTGACCTCACTGAACCACAGCCAGATGCTCATAAATACGTTCCCTTATTTCTACCCTTGTGTGGATGCCAGTTGGGCCGGGGAAGTGGGTTTGTTTTGGGTGTTCTCAGTATATCCCAGCCAGAGCCACGCTTTCACGTTGCTCACAAGAGAGGTGTGCTGGCTTCCTGAAATGCATATGTGTTCCCGCTTGTGGTCGTCTGTCATGGTGGCGATCCGCTGAAAGCTGCACAACTCGACTCCAGTGTCTGCATAATGGAGATCTGTTTGTCCCGACAACCACGGATTAATCAACTGGCGGCTCCCCTCCGTGAATTGTAGTGCCGTACTGTACAAGCCCAGATTCAAAAGCGTAAACGTTGAAACTGACTCCCGAGCAGGGAAGCCTGCGTCGACCAATGTCAGAAACTCATCCCACATGATTATTTTTTGGTCACATCTGGACACATTGCCTTTCAGCTTTAAATGTATGCATGTGTCTCACAGTTTGCAGATATTTCAGGAATCCTTCATGTCTCTCATCAGCGTTCCACATTTAGAAAGAATAAGCATATGACTTTTAAAAGCTAATTATGTAGCATTAACACATTAAGCGTGTGGAGCACAATCCAGGCTTACAGAGCGAGGAGGGGATCACTTCAAGCTACAGCAAAGGAATGGGGGACCTTAGCTCACTCATACTGGTGGTGAAATGTCTGACATGTTTGCACTGAGTAGGGACAGACAGGCCTGCAACCAAGCCTGGACTTGCTGGCCAAGAAAAAGCCACTCATAGCTCCCCCATTTTCCTCAGCATGCACCTTTCCTGAATGAATGCACTGCCTCACCTTGCATACTCGCCTGGTTTTCAATCAACGGGTGCTTACATTTTTTTTTTACTACTGTATGCAAATTAACTGTTACTACCTGTTTGTATTGTTACTGTTTTTGCCTTTAGTGTAAATATATAACATAAAATTATAGAAGTAAGTTAATATGGAAGTGGAAGTGAAAAACAAAGGCGAACTGTGGTCCAACTAGATCTACATAACAATACAGGATTGTATGTGCGACAAAATTGAGAGAAAGAACTTGTAAACAACTGTATATATGGTGTTTCCTTTTTTCTGCTTTGTCCTGTCTATCAGGGTTTGTTAAGAGCAGCCAAGAAATGATATGCCATTTACAGTGGTTGAAGAATAATTTTATCAAATTATTTACTCAAGTAAAGCGCTAAAAAAATACTCCATTACAAGTAAAATCTTGCAGGAAAAATCCTGCATGTGATAATATTTGATAGTTAATATTAATGCACCAGTGTATATATAGCATAGTTGCAGTTCTACTTTTGTAGAGCTTGTTTTGACTTGTGTATGCTCAGTTAGTTTAGTCCAGTCCATAGGGTCAGAAGATAAATTTGAGATTGTGAGATGATTGATGGTTCTGATATACATACTGTTATTATTTTTTTGGTTTATTTAATGGAATATTGCATGAACATTTTTTTTCCTCTCAATTAATCAGATGTATATTTTAATCTGTGAAGCCACTGATCACTCAATGAAATGTCATAATAAAACCAAAAGAAAATTCCCATCAAATTTTTCAGAAGGGGGGTTACATCTTCAAAATGTTTTGGAGACAGCTACATATGCAAAGCATTTGAATCCAAGGCAAATTTCCCTACAGGGGACGACAAAGTATCGTAGGGGGACGACAAAGTATCGTATCCTACCTGCTGTATCCTACCTGTATCGTATTGTAACTATGCGTATTGTATTGTACCATCCTGTTCAGTAACATATCGTAACATATTCTGTTAAGTATCATACCGTACCATACCCTACCGTAACGTATATTATCCCATCGTATCATGTCATACCGTATTGTATCGTTTCGTTACATATCGCATCATATCATACAGTGTTATATCTTATTATTTTTGACAGGCCAACAGACCAAAATACAAAGATATTCAATTTACAGTGATGTAAAACAGAATAATGTGGAGAAAAGGGTTAAACAAGCAAATGGCAGCTTTTTGTCTAATAAGTGATTTCACTAATCAATCAAAATCCTTGTTTTCTGTTCAACAACTGTAACTAATTAATCAACTAATTCATCCAGCACAAGTTCTAACTGAAACCAAAGTTTAGAAACACAAAATTAGTTTGAATATAATCTTGATATAGTTTTGATATAATCACCTGTATTAGTTATTGATGGAATGGATTTGGGGATTCTGACTATTTAAAATGTTCTTGTTATTTATTTATTTGCTGTGTTAAATTTAAAACATGACAAGCAAATAATAATTCATTCCAGAGGACTGTGGCCAGCAAGACCACTTAAAGTATAAACTGCTTTTTGCTGCATTCCTTTTTATTTGTGGTTAAGTTACAAGCATGATCATGATTTCAAGCCACATAGTGTTGACACCTGTTGTATAATGATGGTGTAGGCGGTGGAGCCCACATGGAATAAAAACTGCAATTTCTCAATGTCAGTGTTGATGTAACCATATCTGAATTGTGTACACACACATATTACGGCTAATTATGGGTTTGATCAAAGGTCTCAGTGAGCTTCCTAGAGGACTTGCAGTGTTGTAAGTCAAGTCAAGGAGAGCTTACCTTCATCCTGTGTAATTAGAGGACGTTCAGACCCTCAGCTGAAATATGAAACATGAGGAAATTATTCTGCCACCACCTTGCTATGCCTGTCCTCTCATTAACTTATTACCCCAACGACAATTTGTCCAAAATGACGAATTAAGTTTTATTTTATGCTGTTCAATGTTATGTTAACAGGTTGGGGTTATCACAGCAGATTTCTCAACGGAAAATCTGAAGGGGTGGAAACTTGTTGTCAACAACTGTGTTGATAAATCAAAGCCTCCCTGGTCTAATTCATGGTACAATTATCTCAAAGGAGAAGCTTTTGTGGAGATTTTAAAGTGAGCCCATATGCTGCAGACCACAACCTGTTGCCACATCTCCAAAACATCTACAGAGATGGAACTGCGCGCTCTCGTGTTTCCTCCTACAGCAAAACATGTCCCAGACCTCCTGTCCAAGACACAGAAACAATTACAACATCAATAGTTAAAGTGCGGCACACTTCCCAGGATCACAGGGTTGTAGTCTTTCCTTGGCAGAGATCACACTGGCTGAGAGCCTCCTGCGCTCAAAGAAATGGCAAGGATTTCCCCATGACATAGTGTGCAGGATGCTGATCCAAGGATAGGAGGATGAAGTCAGTTGCGGACTGAAAAGCAAGGCATTCCTGTTCTCTGTCATTTTAATGATAATGATTGCTGTAATGATGATAATGCGTGCATTCTGTCTCCCTGGTATCTGGATATTAAACTTCTTTATCAAATGTATTTTTGGTTTGGCTTGCCAAATCATGTCTTAAAAAATCTTTGCATTTCTGATGGCAGTATAGGGTAACAATTTAATTTGTAAGGAACCATGATAGAGGACTCTGAAAAGCTGTATGAAAGATATCAATCCAATAGAAATGTGAACATATATAACATGTATAACTTATTCTCTTGACTTTCACTAAAGGGTAAGTCTTGCAATGTTTTTCATTTTTCTTATTCTCAATAGTCTTGTGAAACAAAAAAGAAGCCTGCAAGGTTTTTAGTCAGCGTCTCAAAACTTTCAGACATCTCCTGTCTGTGACAATGTGTCCCAAGTTCAAAAGTTCCTATTGAAGATGTCTGTCCTCCTAAGAAAAATAAAAATTCAGGTGTAAAATAAAAGCAGCTAATTGACGAACACATTTTCATTTGTTGTTAGGTGGTGACCTCTAGCAGCTTTAGTAATTATTACAGCTGCAAAGGAGGAAATGGGGAGAAGTAGTATAACTGGGCAAACTGGATAACTGACATTTCTTTGGTAAGTAAGCAGCCAATCATGTGCTCATCCTTGTTGATAGTCACCACCCCTCCCTTCAAAGAAGCTGATGTGTGATCTGCTGTAACTTCGATTTAATGGAATAGGCTTAGACTTAGGACAGGGGATAAACAGGCTAATGCTATAGCTCTGAACTTTCAAAGTTTTACTGGAACAATGTTGTAAACATACAAAATTTGGATTATTGGAGCCGCAACAACTTCACATTTTACTACTATGCCCAGCTTGTTTAGAGTTTAGCTTGTCTGCTAATAGACTAATATAGTTTAGTATATTGACCTTATGCTATGCTAATGGGGGCAGACGGACCTCATGCTAGAAGTTATCCACACAGACGTCATACAGGTGCAAATCCACAGGTATCTTAATCACACGCTTCTCCAGACATGGATGTATTTCAAGTGCAAATCCACACATATGCTTACCACATGCAAAGTCACAGATAAACTCTAATGTCACTACGTCTGCATGCATAGTGAGCGCATGTTTGGTACGTCACTGTGACGCATGACGTATAACTCTCCCTCAACGACATGAAATGTGTTGGCGAGCATACTGTATCAGCATTAGTTCTCCACTCAGTTAGCTCTGTCATCCACATATCACACCCGTATACTTACCTGTCTGTGTTCACAAAGGCTGTGTATCAGCTGCGCTACAGCGAGCCCTACTGCCTGCCGTGTCTGTTTACATGGAGTTTGACTTGGACAATCATCAATAAATCTGATGACATGAACCTCTGGATGACGCAACGCGTGAGAAGCGCATCTCAGGCATCCAGTGTGAACTGTCTAACCTGTTAACATGGACGCCAAACTGAAAAGCCAGAGATAATGCCACACAGCAGCGCTGCACAAGTATCCTTTGTGCCCACCTGGTAAAGAGTGAAGAGTTTGTATAGGCAGGAGGTCGGGGACAGATGACCACAGCACAGGACTTTTATTCAGGAGGCTGCTGTTTGTGTCCAGTGTGAAACCAGAGGGTCAAGGGGAGTTCTTTAAACTTAATAACATAGGCAAATTATGTCATGTACGAAAGGTGATGTTAACGCAGACCACACTGCTTTTCTAATCCACAATGCTTTAAGAAGTTTTATTGCTTGCCTAAACCTAACCAAGTAGTTTCAGTGCCTACACCTAAATGGGTTGTCTTTTTACCTAAATCCAGCCAAGTAATTTTCTTGCCTAAACCTAACCAAGTTGTTACTCAAACACTGGTAAATAATGCAATTGTTTGGAACTATTTATCGCTGTGGATTAATACACAATTTGTCCTCCAGTCATTATTTAAGATGGTGTTTGTGGGATTTGCTCAAAATAAACTACATTAGTCATTTTCATTGTAATGGAGGAAGATGTCACCCACTGCAACACTGTACTGTGATGATTGTTTTTGTATTAAAAGGTGTTTTGGCTTACAAAATTTTAAGTATTTGCCAATGGAACCAGCGAAAATGTGCTTGTTAGCAGCAAATAAGATGAGATGTCTCAAAACACGACCCTATATCTCGTTGAGATGCTACTCGTCAGTCATGAGATATTTTTGATAAAGTCAGAATAAGCGTGGTACGATGTTGAGTTTTTGCAGTGTACAGTTACTGTCCCATGTGATCTACCTTTTCAAGTAAGCAATAATTACAGATGAGCCCCATTACATAACTAGCAGGAATATTAGAGGCCCATTTTATTATACACATGAGGAAGTAATAGATTTTCCATCTACGTGCATGAGTATCAAATTCAAGGAACCAATAAATATACATACATGTGTTTTAGTAAGATGTGGTGACTGCAGGAACTGATTCATATTTTTTTCATTATTATGGTGTGCAGTGAACTGCTGAAGCATCTGCATTTTTTTTCATTCGATTATGCTTTATATTAGGTTTTTCCTGTAATTTATCCACTTTGAAATACACTCTCTACCACCAAGGAGTTCTCATCTTTCCCAGAAGCAACACATTTTGATCAACAGTAACTTTTACACACATTTACACAAAAAAAGGAGAGGTTGTTGCCAGGTATCTCATTTTTTTCCATATTCTCAAATGCTAGAACATCTGGTCCTAATATTTGGAGCACACATAATCCACCTTCAGCTCCTGTATCATAACTTTGCACTAGTGTATGAAGTGTTAATGCTGGGGGAGTTAAGTCGGTGTCAGTGGTATTTCTTCAGCAGGGCTGCGACCTGTCAACAAAGAGGGAACCCTCTGAAAGTGATACTCACTCTTCAGAGACCGTTTGACTAAACCAAGCGAGACGTTATTAGCATTCTGGAGCTAAAATGTTTGAGTTAAAGCTAAAAATGGATTTGTCACTGTCTCCTTGTCTTTAGATGATTCATTTGGAGCAATTCTCTGCGCTCTCTCGTTTTCTGAACTTGAGCCCAGACAAGTGCAAGCAAGTCCTGGAGGACAGGTTTGATGGGCTACTTCTAATAGTTTTCTTATCTCTGCATGCACATCAGGGAAAGAAAGACGTCACTTTTTCCAGTTGAATCAAGGATCAATGAAAGGATAAAAGTCTTTTGGAAATTAGGGGCATATTTTTTATCACACTGTTGTTTTCAATATTATTAACGATTGTTTTTAAAGGGAAAATGGTTGGCTTATTTAAATACATGATGTGATCTGGCTGACTTTACAGAGGTGGGGCACCTTTAAAAACAGTGGCCAATGACTTTTACTGGCTTGCTGTACACTGTGAAGGCAGGACAAGCAGTGAAGACCCAAAAGCGCTCTGAACTGTGCCCTTAATTCTCTGCAACTGAACAAACTAAGAGACATTCCCGCCACTCGTTTCTTCACTTCATAGCACTCTGGGTCATATCAAGTTCTCAGGGAGAATGCAGATAACTGCGATAGCATCAGCAAGATCGTGCAAAGTGATGACACGTTTGCAGAATCAGCCTGCCTGTGGAGGCGTGGGTCACGGGTGACTGAGAACACGTAGCCGGTTGATCATGTCATCATCTTAAAGCACTGTCGAGACTGAGGCTTAGTTTTTCCCTTGAGAAAATTATAAAATGCACAACCATAAAATGCAGATGCAGAAGTGTTGGGGGCAGAGCGTCACTGAAGAAATAATGTCACTGATTGAATGAAGCCTCAACAGATGAAGCGAACAACCTACTGCAATTAAGTAGCTTACATTTTCATAATGCCCTCCCCACTAACTGAAACAATACATTACACTGTGAGTTATCCTGGTTATCCTGTCATGCCTTTTAAGCTCAAATAAGTTTGAAGAGTTTTGTAACTGAGCTACTCATCAAGCTAGTCTCGTAAGACTAAGAATTATCCAGATTGTAAATGGTCTTACATTTTGATAGCACTTTTCCAGTCTACTGATCGCTCAAAGCGCTTTACAATACTTGCCACATTCAGCCACTCACACACACATTCATACACTGATGGCGGAGGCTGCCATTCAAGGCACCAACTGCTCATCATGAGCAATTTGGAGTTCAGTATCTTGCTCAAGGACACTTCGTTGCAGCTGGGGGGAGCTGGGATTCGAACCAGTGACCTCCCGATTACTTGATGACCCGCTCTACCTCCTGAGCTACAGTCACAAGAAAAACTATTACATTTGGGTACCTTGTCTGCCATAAAACTTGCTTTAGGTCCACTTGCTTATATTTAACTGTAAATGCAGTGGTGACTCTTACCCCTCGATACCATTGGGTGTGTATCTGTTGCTGAGGGTCATGCGTGCTTGGTATTGTTGACTTGCTCAGACTTTATTTATTTCTTAATTTTTCCTTGATTTTGTCCTTCCACTCTGTGTTTGAAGTGTGTTTATTGTAAATATTTCCAACCTTGTTGTGCTGTAGAGCCTGAATCAGCACAGGGGGTTTTATTGTGAAAATTGACCTGATGCACCATGCCGTTCCACTGTGTGACTTCCTTTCTGGCTCGATCTGTGCAGATTGACAGTGAGATTTCCGCCCTGTGACCACCCCAGATCTGATGAGTATTAGGCCATGTTGTTGCCTGTACCTTTATCTAGCTGTTAGCATCAGCTAAATTTAGTCAAGCTGGGCAGTGATAGCTTGCTGGGCTGGCTGCTAACAACCAACCAGGGGCCTTTCACATCAGAAAAACAACTATATAAAGGTTAACTGTGAAAGCAACTAATTACGACCAATATTCAAGATCTTTGGTAGGTCGCGACCTCAAGTGGGTGTAGTGATTATTACAGCTGCCAAGGAAGAAAAGATGAGAAATAGTAAAGAGCAACAAGTATATATATGTTGGAGGTTGGAGATGGATGGTCAGATTAAAGAAACACAGGACTGTCACTGATCGTGTCCAGTGTGTAACAGAGGTCAGCAGTGAGTTTTTTAACTTGACATAACACACATAACCATCATTTGGCATTTTGTCTCGTTATTGCTATCTGAATACTCGCATGAAACGCTGTTTTCTGAATTGAAAACTGAGCGTGCCTGAAAGTTCTTCGAAGACGTGCATTTAAACTAGCTATGGAATTAGCTTACCAGTGTGTGTAGTACCGTGTGACGATTGGGGATCCCTGTTCCATGAGTGCTAACATTACCATGAAAACAGAGTCATAACATTATTTCAACCACTAAATTCTTGTAGCTACAGAAGAACAAGTACAGTTGTGTTCTTTTCTTATTGGTCTATTTCTATGTTTGTTCTGTGATATAAAGTCATCAAATGATACTTTAAGATTGCTGCTCTGATTATTGCACAAAGGGTTCACTGTTAAAGTTGGTTTGTTGTGTTTGATTTTGAAGATGAGTAGTTGAGCAGTTTTTCCATGGAAAACAGTTAATTCAAAGTGGGTCACCCGCTGTAATTTGTTGTCATTTTCCAGAACGTTCCAGCTCGTTCACATGGCACACTCAGATAGATGTATTATGAGAGACAGAGAGGTAAAGAGGGGGAAAGAGAGCATGACCGAGTTTTATCGCCAGATTGACAGAACGGAGACCTCAGAGTGAACTGCCCCTCTTTCGGGGGAGTTTACATGTAAACATCTTCGACATGCAGGTGGTAATACGGGCCATTAGGGGTAAATAAATAGCCTGGAGTCTTGGACATTTAGCAAACAATGGAATTTTTTTTTTAGGTAAACTTGGACATGAACACTACTACTACTTGAAAAACTACTACTAACACTAGTTGAAAAATTGTTACCAAGAAACTTTGCATGTTTATGAGAAAGTGAGTACCTTCACACGATCAGATCAGCTTATTTCAACATGTTTACTTCAGCAATACACAAAAAACTTGTGTGGCTGCTGAATTGAATTCAGTGAGCTCCATGTCAGTGATGAAAGCCTTTAGATGCTCCCACGTATCTGTTTGCTGTTAATTTCAGCGTTTGGATCCACCGCTGCCTCACATTCATACATGTCTGTGTTACCTGGTACAAACACGCCATCATCTGGCCTGCGGTGGATGTTGCTTACTTGGTCCTCTACTCTCAAGGCACAATGGAGTTTCATTTTCTCTTAATGCTGACACACATTTCGTCTCTCACACCGAAGAAAATCGGAGAGCTTTTAGTTTAAAAGAGGACACTTGTTGTCAAATTCCAATCAACATCTTAGAAATATCTGTCAGTCGTGATCCAAACTGCACAAGCAATTCATTGTTCTAGCTAGGGGAAATGAGGGGAGTGAGTTTAAGGAAATGATAATATGTTGGTGAAAGGTTTGTTTGTGTTTTTGCTCTTTAAATCCAGAGCAGACATTTGAGTGCAGCTCAGCTTCCTCAGAAGTGTCATCACACACCATTATTTCAGGCTGTCATCCAGTAGATGGCAGCACAGGCTCATGGAAAAAGGGACGCGCATTCGTTGTGTAAAAGAAAGAGCCTTCCCTAGTGCATGTTTCCTCTATCTTTTGTCATCTTTCTATCCTTTCAGTGATTACTAAGAGCATCCACAGCCTTTAAAAAAGAAACTTGTATGTGTCATTCTCTTAATGTGTAGCAAAGAAATGTGCTGAGACATCCTCAAAATATAAACGCAACATAATACATGACAAAATATCTTAAATGGAGAGGTTGCCAGAGGGTGGCAGTCTTTACCCATGATATTCAGAAGGGTTTAACACCTTTTATCACTATCTCTTTATGGAATGAGAAAGGAGAAAACAATGACTTCAAGCAGCAGGCTTCCTTTCTCAAAGGAGCTGTAACAGTCCATTCTTTTATCATTTTCATATATTTAGCTAAACTAAAAAACTTCCACAAGGTTCATGTTAAAATACTAAAACCTTTCATATTATACAAAATTTTGGTTTAACTACTTTTTACAATTTCAGATGTGGCAGTCACAGAGACGGTTCATGCTGCCAAGGTCCTCCACTGATTAGAATATGATTCAAGTGATGAAAAATTTGACCCCACATTGTCATCGTTAATCACTGCACCTCCATGAAAACGTCTGAGATGCCGGGGGGAAATAAAGAGAGAGACCACACATTTAGCTGAGTTCAGGGAATGTAATGTCTCCATTACGAATGCTTCCTCAGAGCTGTGCTGAGAAGTTGAAAAGACACCTCTGATTGATGTGACACTGTATGAAAAAAATATTGACAGCTAAGCCCACATTCCTCATCGGGTTCAGCGGTGTCAGCTTCCTTTTCTCTCCATCCTTCATCCGCTCAACCCCGTCCCCTCCACGATGAAAGTCGAACAAATCTGCTGACATTGATCCTGTCTCCTCGGCTGGCCTAATTTCATTTCAGCCCGAGAGAGACGACTATCTCCAAAAATCTTGACAGACAATTGTATTTACTATTTTCTTTTCACAAGCCAATAAAGGGGGAGCAGTTATTGCATCAGATTATATGAAAAACCGTTTAATGATTCCAATTTATAACTCTAGACTGAATAATGATACAGTTAAGAGCTGACAGGCCATGATAAATGAAGGCTCATATAAAACATATTTAGCGTGAAGACTGGCTGGAGATGAATTGCACAGTGATACAAACTCATGATAAAGAACAGTAAGAGCCACTAGAAGACTTAATAATGTGCTATTCATTTTGAAGTGATTTTGCTGGTTAATAAAAGAGCACAAATTAAAAATATATTTATTGTAGAAAGATGTCTGGGAATATTGCCCCCCATGTCTCCAGACACCCACCCTCAGCCAATCTAATCACTTCCCATCTATTTCGATTGAACCTATCAAGTCCTCAGTTTCACTCTCCATCACTGCTGATGCTCAGTGCACTCCGCTGTCTGAAGCTTGCTTGATTTAGTGCACGTATATGATTTCTTCCACGGTATATATTACCAGCTTGTTCTTGGATGGGACATGCAGCATCGTTCATGCTGCTCTTTGGACTAGACTGCTGAAATCGAACCAACAACCACACCAAAGCTAAATTACCAGTCAGTGCAAGAGTGAAAATTGAAAACATTGTGAAAATTAATAATTGCAGCATCCTTGACTCACAGAAAAATGTAGCATATACATGACTTTCAAAAGATGGCACCATTTATTCATTCACTGTATAGCTGAATGTGTACAAAACCCATGGTCAAGTGGTGAACGCTTCAAAATCATGGTCAATGACTAGAGTGTATACACTGGTGCTGGACCAGAGAATGTGTTATATCTGTAGGGCACTTTTCATTGAGAGATAGGACACTGAATTTACCAGATACAATGTCCATCCACCACTTTCTATACATTGGGACACTACTCTGATGTCAACAGTGCTTCCTACAGAAAAGGGTTCAACAACTGTAACATATGATTTCTATTGAAAGAAGGTCATACTCATGCTGTGAACTACTGTGAATGTGATATATTGAGGCGGTTTAAGGGCCACAGTCATACAAAGATTCCACAATTTCTTACAGCCGAGGGAAACAATGGTTGCCTTCCTCCTCAGGTGGCTTATGATACATACTATACAGACCCTCCTACACTTAGCGTCGCCTCATTGTTGCTAAGGGTGATGCACATTGAGAGCAAGGGCGACAACATCGCCTGTCCTTTTGCCCATCCATTTTTCCAGACAACATTCGAATTTGAATAATAAAAGTGTGGAGCAAATGAGAAAATGTAAATGAGATGAAGGACAGGCAGACATTGGCCCTTATTTGATGAGCAAGAAATGAGAAGCGACGTAAATTATCCCAGGATCATGTTTGGGCTGACACCTGGGAGACAGATGAAGTAGAGGCCATTGTTTTTATCTGAATGCAGAAACAGAGGGGGGCTTAGGATGGTGAGAGGTAGCACAGCAGAATAGGTGACCCACCCAGCTCTGTGTGTCACCAGAAGAAGAGCTGGATCAAACAGGGGATCCGAGAGGTTGAGCAGTCTGTTGTGTCCATTTGAGCTCTCCCACGCAGACCACGCACTCATAAATTGATATTGCATAGAGTGCCATTTAGGACAACACTAATCACTTTGGCACGTGTGCCCATATTGGTGGGAGGCAGCGGGTTGCAAAATCAAAGATTTATTACAGGTTCTGGTCATTTTTGTTCGGACAATCACTTAATAGTTCTCAGTAACAATTAATGGAAATACCATTCAGTGATACGTTTGATCAACCCCAGGAAAGGTATTTACTAGCAATGCTTGCAACATGGCTCAACGGGTTGTTTGTGGTCTGTGTTGGTCGTTCATTTGGTCCATGAATTTGGTTTTCACTCAAACATCTCACCATTAGATTAACATGAACGTTGTTGGGTATAGACTAGCATGTTGTCCAGAGGATGAATCACGACATTAGTGATTGACTCTTTCCATAGCACTGTCAACTTGCAAACATTTTGAATCATCCTGTAAAATATCTGGACATCTACTTGACAGATTAGCACACAATTAGTAGAATCAACCAAACACATGCTAATGCTAATGACATTCCCCTCAGCCCAGCTTTGCTTTGTGGCAAATGCTTCTTAAAAAAGTTATAGTATCCTAGCATGCTAAATTTTGATGCTAAAAGATGCAAACATTACACCTGCAAAAGATGTTAGCCTTCTCATTGAGTACATGTTAGCACGCTGGCATTAACATTAAATTTAAACTCTCGCCAAAATTCAACTTAGGCTTTTTTTGTGAATGTATATGAGTCAAACCTTCATGTAAACGCATGATTACGACGAAAGAGGCACTTTTAAGATTTACCGTATTTTTGTTTTCCTGTCAAGCTGATTTTCTCAGTGCAAGGGGCACTTTTACGATAGCATCAAAATCGCTATTTTTAAAACTCACTGGCAGGATGGCGGCGAGCGGAAAAAGCTACTGCTAACGCCAGTTGTCCAAAAACTCCCTTTTTAGTAAACTCTGTGTACACAAACAATGTTCTCAATGCTTGTGTTCATGTGTAGAGACCCTGGTGATACTACGAGCAAAGTTTCATATTGTGTCGAGCCTTCTTAGTATTTAAAAATAGCGATTTTGATGCTATTGTAAAAATGCCCCTTGCACTGAGAAAATGAGCTTGACCCGAAAACGAAAATACGGTAAATCTTAAAAGTGCCTCTTTCGTCGTAATTATGCTTTTACACAAAGGTTTGACTCATATACATTCACAAAAAAAGCCTAGGTTGCATTTTGGCAAGAGTTTCACTTTAACTTTGAAACACAAAGTGCAGCCAAATGGAGCCGTTAGCCAGACCTCAGACTCCTAGTCTTGTTGTTTTTTAACGATCATTTTTTGGGGTATTTTTGCAACTGAAATCTGGAGAGAGACAGGAATAGCGGGGGAGACGAGGGATGACGAGCCGCATCAGTAAATGCACAAGCTGGCAGGGTTCCCCAGTCTTGTTGATCTTTGACTCTGATTAATGTTTTCCATAACATCCTTGCTGTGACATTTTGTTTGGAAGGGGGAAGTTTAAGACTTGGCTTTACTTGTTCTATAATGATACAGTGATATCACATATATTATTGTATCCGGCTCAAGCATTGTTAAGACACTTAAAAATCTTGACTGTGTATGCGAATGGTGTAACATTGGACAACAATTTATTTTTTGGACCTTTGATTCTGAAACTCTCTCAGTTGTAGCCTGATAGGTATTTTTAAACTTGCAAGTTGCAAAATGTCTGACACAAGGTATTACTTAACTGTTTGCATTGTAAATGGTTTAGAAACACAGCATTGATAATAATCTACAGATAGTTTAGCTTGCCAATATGTAACAGAGAAAATGACTGACTTGTGCATTTTATAGAAAATCAATGTATCTAATTTCCTATAGAAATCATTCACACTACTGTATACTCAGACAGGGGAGAGAAAGAAAGCAGAAGGAAATTAGGACAGCAAATCAAACCAGGCAGATGCCTATAAAAATACAACTTGTTCCTCTCAACAGCCCTCTCCTTGAGATGCAGATCATCCGTGATCACCTGATGGTTCCGGACACAGGAAGGGCTAAGCTCTCTCCAACCTCTCAGAGACAGCCTAGCAACACCCTACGTCCTTATCCCTCCGGACACCCACACACTGCCTCTCTCCTCTTTGCCACCTCCCCCAGGCCTCCCACCCAGACCCTCAATCCTTGGAGAAGACCCCAGGCCAACGGTGAACAAGGGGCTACTGAATGGGCCCTGGACTGGCCTTTGTCTGGCCCTACTGCAGAGTCCCTTTATTTACACAGTCTTTAACGCTGTATGTTTTCTTGTCGCTTAATTGCATTGGCCTTTGCTGCCCCTGGTCAATCAATACCATCTCTCCAATGACATCAGCAGGTCTATTCAGCGAGGCCTTTCCAGGTGATGGCTGTTCCGTGGGAGAGCTGGTGGGAACCTGCCTTGGAAATACAGACCCACGACTTTGCTTTCTGACCCCATGTGTGTTTCTAAATACCTTCTATGTATCTAGACTATTACATACTTGTATAGAAAGGTATCTGTTCATATAAGTAGGTTTCACTATCTATTTATGCATCAATATAGAACTTTCTAAGCCTTTTTTTGATTGTACTTATGAGCATGTGTGGCTTTTGGGAGGAGGGTGTGTCTTCCTCAGCTGCAGGCTCAGAAATCTGGAGTCCATAGGTGAGCTCACTGCATGATAAGTCTGGCTGATGCGCCAATCAGTGCCATCAAAACAATTTTGCCGACCCTTGACTCCAGAGGAGAGCAGGAGGGAGAGAGGGAGTTGACATGCCTTTACCAATCCTGAGTGTGTGTGACCAAGCACATTAATCATAAGAGGTCTAACCCTCTCCTGTGTCCAATTCAGCGATGATTCTCTAGTGCAGCACCATGGCAATGTTTAGACAGAGCCGGACATAATTATCTTTTTTGTGTACTTTAATAAGGAGACATCCGAGTGTTCAGATGACAGGGGCACACACGCCACAAAACTACCGTACAGTGATATTATCCCCTTCATTCTGTGTAATTAAAACATAAATAATTAAATGCCACTAACTAACATAACTGGTATGCAAATTCGACGATTTAGTGAGTTGAAGAACACAGGGATTTTTTTAGCCAAATGGGGACCATTTAAAGTTGACCTTTGGAAATGTTATTTTGAATGCAATGTGATGGTGCTGTTTAATTTGAAGAGGTACTTATCTCAAAGTCAACATCTTACTTCTGTTTTCCTGACGCACACTCAGTCACCATATATTAGGCAGTAGCCTGGCAACCACAAGAGTAGAGCCGTACCAAATGGACATGTTTGCAATATGACAGGCCCAGTGTGCTCCTTACCGCTGACCCCACCTGCCATTTTGTTTCTGTCCTGCGAAGGTGTCAGTGATAAACGTTACCTTGTCTCAGCAGGTGTGCCTGGATGGAGGGCCCTGCCGCACGGAGGGGGTCACCAACCCCACAGTGTTTCCCCCATTTATTTGAATAATGGCCCATTAGGACGGCTGGATATCCAATGTTAAAGTAGCTGTATGTGTCTCCTAGATAAAAGACATAATTACCTGAGAGAGGGAGGATGTGTTGGTGCACACTTTTCCTCAGCTGGGCTACAGAGCTTTAATTTAGCACACAGTCCTGCCATTAGGTGGCGGCAGAGGGATGGGTTTTCTAGGTGAAGGCCTTGCCCTAGGCTCACACACAAACAAATCACTACAACTGCTGCATATCCAAACTGTTAGTGCGCAACCAAACTGAGTCAAAAAGTGAATTTTCAAAAAGACGACCATGGCAACAAGGTGTGCTGTGCATCTACAACTCAGTGTCTAATTTAGACATCACCACAGCTTTTCCCTTTTTAGTCAAGATACACTTATCCATGTTCCAGTTCAAATATATTCAAATATGCTGCACAGGGTGTTCATTCAGTTTCCAGGATGAAGGTTTCTCTAAAACTACACTATGTATCTTTTAAACTATTTTCAGGCAATGACTGTTCTCATTGAATTGCATAGTATCATGGTGAACACAGAGTGGGCAATTTGTAAACCTTTGGCTTGCTGAGAGATGGAGTTGTCCTTTTTGGTCACCATTGTAGCTTCTTTTGCCTTTCATAATTCTGGTTCAAGAGAGACTTGCCATGCAGTCAATGGAAACGTGGATTGGAAATTTGGAGTGGTATTCATGTGAAGCGAAAAGATTGCCAATTAAAGATGAGTTCTTTATCATTTATTTGCCCTTGGGGTTTTATTCCTCAATTGCTATCACCTTATAAAAGCATCCTTTTAGCAAAAAGAATAGAAGCCCATTTTCGTGACCTCCTCTAATGCATTTCCATCCATCTTTGCTGCCTCGAAAAAAGTTTTCACCTCTCCACAAAACATGTTAATTGCCATCGTGGGCCCAGTATAAAGAAAATATCTACACGTTAATTATCAAAATATGTTGGCAACCCATCTGCAGACAGCTATTGAAATTACTAAATTGTGTTTTCTCCTTTTCGTCTTTCAATTTTGGACACATTGTTAATCAAAAGGCTTCAAAAATGTGCAGATGGGTAATCCTTGTGTCTGCAAGGAGCAGCCTGGTTCAAGGTGAGTGTTTCATGCCCCTAAGCCCTTCTGTTTCTCTCCATTGTGTTGTTTAGGTTACATATCCTGATGGGATGTTCACTGTACTCAAATAGGCACTTTCTTTGCACACGTGCAGAGCAGTCAGACACATACACACACCCAAACACACACACAAACTCACGCACATGCACACACACATATAGACGCAAGCTCACATGCACTGCTCTACCGATACCTACTGTATATGCACACGAATGACAACATTTATTTTCGTGCTCAGCATTGTGGGACCAATGTTGAAATTCTAACCTTGCACTGACTGAAATCCTTAAAGTCTGTGGTTCATGAGGCAAAACATTTGAGAATCACAGCACAAAGAAAGCTCAGCTAAAAAAAAGGTGAATGGGTTTGTTCAGCATGACTGTAACATTTAGCCTCAGCCTTTTACCTTATAGAGATGATTTATAGTCCTGACAGGCTTTGTCCAAAATGATTTCAGAAATGTGTGATATTTATTCTCACTTTGACTACATTTTGCAGGATACCCACTTTCATTAATGAGCATATGATTAAGTGGCTTTGTCAAATAATTTCACTCAAGGGTACCTGTACAACAAGAGGGAATATAAACATCTTGGAAGTTCTGCTATTTTCAAAGTGAGTTAGAGACCTAGTGTGGTGAGTATGGAGAATGCTGTGGAATGTGGGTTTTCACATTTCACCTTTAACACAATGCATTAACTGTATTAAAGTCTTGTGTCTCCTTTTTTGTTCATTGCAAGATTCACTGCAAAATCTTCAATAAACATTGTTCTCAATCCTCAGTTTAGTTGGGCAGGTATTTTTCTTTTCAGGAAAGTTAACTTTTAAAAAAAATCTGGGGAAAAAAACTGCCTGCTACACCTGATTCTATTTTCTATACTACCAGTGTTGTCTTAGCCACAGACAGTATAAGGCACAATTGCAATCTCAATACTGACCATAGGTGTCATTTACCCCCACCACTTTATTAAAATGCATAATTAGTAAAAAATGAAGAAATAGCTTGCACCATGAAATGAAGACCTAATATGCACAGTGCACTATACACCAAGACTAAGCAACCTCTTATGACATGTGCAGGAAAACTGTTTTTGTTCATTAGATGATAGAGGTGGCTGGATGATGTAATACATTGAGGGATGATTAGTTAGCCAAGCAACCTATTAAAGGTTTAATGTTCCTTGTACCAAGTAAGAATACTCGATCTCGCAAGAATAGCCAAAAGGTTTGCAAACATTTTGAAATCAACATATGAAGCTGCAATGTAATTTGTATCATTATAGAGTGCTGTAGTAATGAGTTCTAGATGAACGAAACTGGTTACCATTTTGCAAACCCTTTCTCATCCCTGGTCTTAAAGTCCATGGGTTTTTTGAATGGGTTTCCGGTTAAATACCTGAAATAAGCTCTGTGGTTACCACAAACCTAAGATATTTATATGTTTAGTCTGACATCACAAAAATGCAAAATTAAATGTCCAACCATTTAATCATAAAGCACTTGCATGTCTAAAAAACTGCGGTTGCTACCAAGTGGCTAGCCTAACAATAACTTTTTACTTCCCGTGATTTAATTCATGCATCGAAAACCTGTTTGAAGATTATCTTGCTGAACAAAACATGTAAGTATCAAAAGCTTGTGTCTTATATTTGGCAATAATCCTAAATCCAATTCAAAAATCCCAGAGGCTTTTTTTGTAGAGGGAACTAGATCGATGCTGACTTCGTAGCCTACAATAATACATCATCCCCACACCACTCTATTACGTACTCTATCTTATCTCCCCCTCATACAATCTCCCCCCATTATATTGTCTCAAATCGCATATGTGGAAGAACGTCACCAGAATCCTTACATCCCCACCACTTTTCAATACAAAGTGATGCCCCTGACACTGACAGTTGATTATAAGGGCCCAGGTAGATGCAAGTGAATTATTTCAAAGATTATGCAAACATCAGGCTGTACTGCAAACCACAGTTATTCAATGGGATGTTGAAATGACACATCATTGTGTTGTCTTGATCAACAATGTGTTTCAGCACGTCTTTGTTAACCAAAAGTGCTCAGCTTAAAGTTCCTGGTTGCAGCTTTGATGCTGCATTGAAGTATGTTGTAATGCAACAGTGAAAGCAAAGTTAAAGTGTGCATGCTCTGCACGCCAACATGATATTCAGTCAGTCTGTCATGCAGGTTCTCAAGTTAAAGTAGCTCAACAACTAAACTTCTCTCAACATCACAGGCTACTGTTCAGTGATTATCCATGCTTCTAATTTCGCTTGGTGTATCTCCCTGAAGAACATGCATTCAAATTTCTGTCTGCATTGCATGTCTACAGAGAGGAGTAATACACCACATTCGCAATAATACCATCAATTTAAACAGAGTCTGTTATTACTGCACATACTTTATTTTTCAGGAAGATACATTTGTAAGAAAAAAAAATGGCCTTGAGACATCCCTCCTCTAATGTAATGTGTTTTGTCTATGCAGTAATATTCAAATGCAAGAGTTGTATTCTTCCTTCCCTACTTCACTGTGGACCTACTGATGAATGCAACAGACGACATCCTTGCAAAACCTTTGAATCTTTGCTCCAAAGTTATTCTGTGCAGCTAGAGAAAAAGCAAGGACGCACAAACACATCTCGCAATGGTCTATCCTTGACACATGCTTCAACGTATTGTTCCAAGAAGTGGAAGAGATCTAAAAACACTAAAGCAATCTAAACTATTGCTCCCTGTTTGTCCAAACTTATATTCAATCTGGTTAATACAGTTCTTCTGATTAACAACAACTGACAACCTTGAGGCAGTTGCAGACCTTCCATTATACACTGCGCCACTCTTCAGCTTCAGATTTTATTTACCACCTGCTTTGGTTCACCATTCATTTAAAAGACTTCTCCAATGGAGAATGAGTTTTATTGTTGAAATGGTCCTAACTGTGATTTGATACAGCTCTTCTACTTTCACCTTGTACGATTTCTTTTGTCCACGGAGAAGGAACCAATCCTGTCAAGTGACCTTCTTGCTCATCACAGGGACATATAGCTATTGACGAGTGAAAAATGAAGGTCTATTTATCTCTTATGGAGAGATAAACACATTTGATGATTGTGGCTCCAAAAGTTCTAGTAGGAGCTTAATAGGGTTATGGCAAATACTATGATATGATTCACACTCATTAAGCATTTCAGTTAACACTCATAGAGTTACAAAGTGGAAGGATACGTGCCAGTTCTTAAGGTACCTTTACTAACTGTAATTTGGTCATGGAACTATTGAATGCATTGCCTGAAATGTTGTGGAGACGTTCATCATCCGTTCAAGATGAAAAATGTGCAGAGTGGGATCCTTCTTTTTGCTGCAGTCTAGAATTTACTGCTTTGCTTTCATGTGGTGACAAAGAGTAGAGGGAAGGGACTGCTAGCTGCAAAATGGACAGGCAGTTAGCTGAGAATGACAACAACGCTTACAGCAGCTTTAAAATAATGATATTACAATGACTAGGCTTTACTTTATGTTAACGGCTGATGAGCAAATGTAGGCGCGCTCACACCTTTTAGCCAGAAGGTGTAGCTACATAGTAAAAGCCATTTCATCTGCTAAATATTATCATTATTGTCATTTTGATCTTAAGATAAGATAATCCTTCAGATTCCTGTAAACTAATGAAATAGTTTTTGTAATGTCCTCAATGTTCTTCAACAGGAAAACATCAGCATGGAAGAAGGCAAGGCATGACTTTTTGTAGGCTAGCCAGGAAGTTAGCTGGCTTGCCATTTTTTTTGTTGGATTTTGGATTGTTTCGGTAAATATGCTCTGTAGCAAACACATGTTGATGAACATCACTTTTATCATTTTTAAAGCATAAATGAAATCGCCAGTTGTAAAAAGCTAACATTAGGCTATAAACAAACTACATTTTACTTGCATGACTTCAGCGTCACCACCACTAAGCACTTTAGCTCACATTAATATAAATACGTCACTTCACAAGTTGAAGGGTTAAGGTTAGTTTGCAACTAAAGCACGCCTGTAAAGAAGGACTAGTGAGTAGATGGGTCTTCATGGTCGACATGATGACGTTTAACTTCTTTAGTCTCATTTAGCTACCTGTTAGCAACCGCCTCTTTAAAGACATGTAAATGCTCAATAATTCAAACGTGGAGTTATGTTGTAGAACGAAACATACAAATATCTTTAGCTTGTGTTAACCACAGACCGTATTTCAGGCATTTAACTGAAAACAAATTTCGAAAACTACAAAAACTATGAAAATGCTAACTCATACCTGAGTTGCAGGATTCATTCCTTTAGCGCTCTTCCACACCTACTTAACATTATAATGTCATTGTCATTTTGGGCTTTAGATAAGATAAGATAAAATAAGATAAGATAAGATCATTCTTTATGGCAATAGACTTTTAGCCTTGTTCTTCAAACACCCTCAGTGTTCCTCAATGTGGAAACGGATTTCTTTGATAACGTAATGATTTTTTAAAAAAAAAAAATTTATGTTATGGTTATTCCAGCTTAAGTTCTGAGAAATCAACGGTTTGGCATGGAAGACTGCAAATAGAACATATTTCCACCAAAACACACCTTGAAGGTTGATTTTTTTTTTTTTTTTTTTATGGACACAGGCTTGTAACTTTATCTTTTTCTTAAAGATAGTTTCTAACACAGTTGCTTTGACAAGATAGTTTCATGCCTCTGTCAGCCTTGAAAGTGCTCGGGCTACTTGTCAGTTTGCTTTATCTATTTTAAAGATGAATGGGACACTTTGCAACCCTTTGCCCTGAGTGGAAACGACTGCATTTAATACAATTTAATTAACATCCATGTATTTATTGAGGTTCTCCTTTAACATATCTCCAGTCTGTATATAATGCACCTTTCACATATCCAGCTATTAAACAAGTCAGCAACCTCAAAGCCATGTTTCTGATTCGTGCTTTACAATGTGTGCACACAGCCTTTGTGTGTGAGGAGTTTTTAGTTCCTTCATATATGTCCCCGCTCTCATCTGTGGCGTTAACATGAGCTGCCCTCTCTGATGGTAGGCTACCTGACTCCATCGACATATAGTTAAGTGAAATTTTTTAGCGGATCAATTCTTCATTATTATGTGAAGCTTGCAGCTTTTAAGGCGTCTGACCTTGACTGGAGCATTTGTTTTGTACCCAGATGCCACAGCTTACACAATGTGTCAGCTAAGTACTGTATTTTTGGCCCTTAGCCTCAGCAGCAGGGTTTTTCAAACAGCTATATGGCTCTCCAAGGCCAAGCACTGGCCTTGCACCAGATGCTTAGCACTGGAAAAAGAGGTATTCAAGCCCAAAGTTATTCATGTCAAGTAATGCCCACAAAACCCTTCCATGCAAGCCATAAATCCGATATTTTGATGGAAATACCAGACATTTCATGAGTGCTCTAAAGGAACTTTTTTTTTTCTCCCTCCACTCAGCTAACACTGACAGAGTCCGCCACTTTCACACTATTTGTTCCCTCCCCTCTCTTCCTCTCCAGTGGGTAACATAACAGGGCATAAATGTTAAGACCGATCGCCCTGCACTCCTCAGAGCTCCTCAGATTCACAATGCACCGTTGTCATTTAAGAAATGGTAATATCCGTCGGTGTGCAGAATTGGGCACTTTGTTGGAAAACAACTCATCTCCTCTACTTTGCCTCACATCTCTTAAAGGGCTAAAAAACACCCATTCACGCGCTTTAACACTGAGGGCTTTGGTGATCTAATGCTAAACCTCTCTAAGTGCGTGTATCTGTGGAGAAGAAGGGGAAAAAATGCTAAGCCTTTCAAATTGATGGCACCGGCCATCATCGTGTATGAGCCTCGAACCACACAAGTGAGCCCTCAGGTTTAATCAAACTTTGTTCTCCTTTTTTTTTTTTTTTTTTTTTTTTTTTCAAAGTGTATCTTCCGTGAAAATCAACCCGCTCTCCCTGGCGTTTGTGTGTCGAGAAGCTCTCCATCGTTTTCGTTCTCCTCGAGTGGTCGATACATTAAAACTTGAACTGATTGATTTCAGGCCGCCGTGCCATCAGTGTCCTTACGCGGCCGCTAACTACATCTGAAGTATCTTAGTCATCAGGCTCCAGGGCAGGGATTGATAATAGCTTGACCGGCGAGGCCTATCTTACCCATCCTTTTTCAGGAGGTCTTGTATTTAGCACCCAGAGCACTTGTGGCGAAATCTCAAACGAACACAAGTGTATTCACAGAGCGGCTGAGTGGAAAGCTTTCTCTCACATGCGCCCCGAACCTCATGAATACATTCCAACTCTAACTAACTACTCCGCCTTAATGCAGAATTTCAAAAACGTGGTATGAGGCCAATTTATTTATTTGTATTCTCCGCGTCTTAGCGATACTCTTGAACGCAGTGATGGCGGGGAGGATAATCTCTGTCTTTCATCAGCAAAGTGGCCCCGCACAAAACCCATCAGTAAATGTATTCGCTATTGATTGATGGCCGCTCCTGCACTACCAGGCAACACCATTATTATCATGCATAGATTCCAGACTGCCCACAATAAAATCATTGTTCTGATTTAAGTTATCCAAACCCCCCTCCCCCCCACCCAGAGGTGTCGGTCGTAATGGCACAACTAGTGTTTGCCTAGTATTGCTTTCTTCCTCGACAATTACTGGCGTTGCCTGTCATCATCTTTACACCGGCCAGATACACCTCGTAACGACCTCTGACAGAGGAGAGGATGTTTTCTGTACGGGAGGTGTTGCCGGTGGACGTGCAACAGGTGTAAATAGACGCTGCCGAAGAGCTTTGAGGCATTTTATTTTTATTTTTTTCATTTTTTCATGAAAACAGCGGTTAAAAATAAACAGAAAAATGAGTCACGCAGCGGTTCTTTTCTGCTTGTGTTTGGAAAATCAGGCTGAGGAAGAAGTTGCCGTTTTTCACAGCGCGTTACGCACACATGCCTCCCGCGGTTTAGACGTGTCGCCAGTTTGTTTAAGCTGGAACGGATGCTAATTTAATTATATAAACGTACACGTGCGTACTGTGCGGATTCTATCTTCTAAAATTGTCAAACGAAGATGGTTTGAAGATTGGCTGTTTTTTTAAGTACTAAAATACTCTAGCATAGGCTAGGTGCGCTTTTTGAAATATTATTTTCCTCCAACCTTTAGGATATAAAGTTGCAGGAATATTATCATTCACCACGCGTGCCAAATGTTTTTCGCGTGGCTTTAAGGTTGATTTATCAAGATATGTGCATGCATAAACACATGACTATTCATAGAATAATCATAATCGTAATAATAGTAATAAGAATAAATATTATTATCTGTGTGTTTTGTTGCACTGAAGCAGATTACTTTAACGCCTTGTTAACGCACCACTGAGCAGTGATTTTGGCATTCACAGCCGGTTTTTTGTTTATCAGAGTGACACTTTCTCTGCTCTGTGGCCCTCGGCTCACACACTTGCGCCTGTTTTCGCTTGTCGACACATGTGGATCTATTTAGCAAACATTATGTGTTAGTGGTCCGCCTCATGGGAGATGCCCGGGTCCCGAGTCATTGTGAATTACTGTGACCTTGGTTATCAATCATTTTATCGGGGTATCTAATGTAAACGCAACCGTGGCGTGGACAACATGCCACATCTGCTCTTTGGACAGCGCCGCTTCTTGGTTACCAAGCGATTTATTAGAGCGCCCTGCGCGACGAATAATAAGTCGCAGTATAAAGATCAACCAGCAGCTCTTCCATAGGCGCACAATTATCTCTTAAACAGGCTGTTGTGACATTATCATCCACCTGCACTGTGTGGCAGATAGTTTGGTGTCCCCAAAGCCACCCAAAGACAGAAAACTAGCTGTGCGGGTTAAAAGCAGCGCCCTCAGGGAGCTGTGTTTGCGCTCAAGGCCAATTTATTGCCGATGAACATATGGCCAATATTTTGTCTCACGTCATAGCAAGGGTAAAACAAACACCGTGCAATGTGAGCGAGTCAGCAAGAGCAGAGCCACTTGGCCAGCTATGCAAACGCTCTTGGACAATATGAGAAGAGGAGCACTTGCTTTCTGGGTATATAAACCACATCAGGCTTATCTCTGCACGCACTCCTGACTCCCATTTGGAGATATTTCATTAACCCTGCGCGCTGTCTTAACGCTGGCAACACATTCAGCCCCCCTCCTGTCTAGGTAAGCGCACTGGATGCTCCAGTCAGTTTGCATACAATATTTTCTCTCTGTCTCTCTCTATCTTTTTTTTTCTTCTTCTTTTTTTTATTTTTTTTAACAGACTATTCGGCATCTCTTATTTTCTTGTTTATGGTATTTTATGCGTACCTGCGCGCATCTAAGTCCCTGAGTGTAGAATGACCCTGATCTCTATAACTCTGCTTAGAATATGATCCTTTTCAGAATGCAGGCCTGTGTGTGTTTAAGCGCACTGTCGTTGGTGGCCATTAGACACTCACGTGGGCAGTTAGTGCCTGGTTGAACACTGTCGGTGTGACTGTACACTGTGAGAGTGGCTTGCGCCTTCACGTCCGAGCTCAACCAGGAGAATGTTTTTTTTTGTTTTGTTTTTTTTAAGAAGGGCAGGATTTGAATATCTTTAGCATGTTTTAAAAAAAATGTAATTGCTTTTTATCCAACAACCAAATAAAATCCACCTATTTTAGATCAGGACACAGTACACAGTTTCCATAAATGTTGCCCTGACATGGCAACACCTCATTTACCGAAGAACACCTGTGTGTCTTAAAGTTGTCTGGGCATAGGTGAAGATAACATGCGTTTGCAGAAACGGCATCCAAAATATCCCTTATATTTTAAGTATCTTCCCATTTGTCCGATTCCACTTCCGAACA
>OZ023175.1:18101131-18181131 GCA_963678695.2 Diplodus puntazzo
GTCGTTGACCAACACAAAGACGGGCTTTTCTGTAAAGGACATTTTGGACCTTCCTGACACAAATGACGAAGAGGGATCTATCACCGGAGCGGAGGAAGACACGGAGGGATCGGAGACCACGTCCACGACAAAAACCGCTGGAGTTTTGGTGCAAAGTCCTCTAGAAAATGTTCAAAATCTGCCTTTAAAGAACCCCTTTTATGACAGTAGTGACAATCCTTACACACGATGGCTTGCTACTACGGACAGTATTCAATATTCATGTAAGTAGACTCTGAGATTTCCTTTTCTTGATCTTGCTGATAATGACTTGCGCGATAATTCCGAGCCGTGCGCTAACATTTAGCCATAATTGATGGCACGCAGCCCCCCGATTTCCAGCCCTGTAACGATGCCCTTGGGTGGCGCGCAGCATTCATCTTTATGCACCGTGCTCCTGTCTTGTCTTGAGGCGTTTACAGCTCAGACAAATGCATGCGGTGTTCGTTGGGCTCGACGCACTTTGCATAGTTAAGAAATGTGATCGATAAAGCGCCGCGGATAAACACGCGGCGGCTGTAAGTTATTCCGAGCATAAACCAGGGTGTGAAAAATAAGACTGCATTCTTGTGGGGGGTTTACAGGCAGACAATGCACCTTTTAATGCCTCACTGGCTCGCTCTGCCTGTGCACATTTCGGGGCTGAGGAATTGTTTGGTGCCTTTCCCACTTCCAAAATCACCCCCAAAGAGTTCAAATTCGTCCGAATATCCGAGAGTTGATTATTATTATTTATTTTTTTGCTTTAAATGTGTCCATTCATCTTCGTCATTAACACCCTGCTCTTATCACGCAGCAGAATTCATTTTTAAACTTTTTTTTTTTTTTTGGATTATCGATTTTTTATGTCTTGGTCTTGTGTTGAATGTCTCTGAGAACTTTACAACATAACATTTTGACAGTGTTTCTCCCGTTTCTTGCCGCAGTGCACGGCCTATCCGCCAGCTCTCAGGACTCGGCCAAGTCCCCGGAGCCGTCCGCGGACGACGAATCGCCGGACAACGACAAGGAAACTTCCAGCAGCGGCGGCAGCGACTCCGGCAAGAAGCGGAAAAGGAGGGTGTTGTTTTCCAAGGCGCAGACCTACGAGCTGGAGCGCCGCTTCAGACAGCAGAGGTACCTGTCCGCCCCGGAGAGGGAGCACCTGGCCAGCCTGATCCGCCTCACCCCGACCCAGGTGAAGATCTGGTTCCAGAATCACCGGTATAAGATGAAGAGAGCCCGGGCCGAGAAAGGTATGGAAGTGACCCATCTCCCTTCTCCCAGGCGGGTGGCCGTGCCCGTCTTAGTCAGGGATGGAAAGCCTTGTCACACTCTTAAAGCTCAGGACTTGGCGGCCACTTTTCAGGCCGGGATCCCCTTCTCGGCTTATAGTGCCCAGTCACTCCACAACATGCAGTATAACGCGCAGTACAGCGCCGCGGCCACGCCACAGTTCCCCACAGCACATCACTTGGTGCAAACGCAACAGTGGACTTGGTGAGAGAAATTATAGAGACTTGGCTTGGAGGCACGATAGGGAGTTTCACCACAAAGCAAAGAGAAAAAAAAAATAAAACACAAAAAACAAAAGACTTTTCATTTTTGCAGCTTGACTCATATATATACTACCATTTTTATTCGGGGCTCATGTGTGCGCCGTGTTTACATGTTTTCGTTAAGAGAACTGGGTCCAAACCTCTCCCTTATAGATTTTATTAAGAATGTCAATGCTCTTCTTGTGAAATTTTTTGTAAAGTATGTTGTGTGTTGGTTGTAGAGATGTTTTCCTCTTTTTTTTTTCCTTTTTTTTTCTTTTGTCCCTTCGTGTTATTATCAGCACGTACGAACCACTTTATAATTATAGAAATTTTAATTTCTTGCTTCTTTTATGGACCGAAAAAATATTTATGGCCATGAATAAACACTGGCAACTTTTCAGCTATTTTTTCCTTTGGTTTTTATTTCCTGTAAACATTTTGTGGCACATATTTGCAACCTTGAGGGCTTTCCGGAGCGCAAAGCTGAAGATCGGCCTTTATATATTTACAAATTACAACAACAACAAAAAAAACAACAACAACAACAACAACAAAAAACATGGGGGAGTGATTTTTGGCAAAACGTTCATATCATATGTAAATAAGAGCCGCGCGGTGATGACTAAATATTCCCATTTTTTTTTATAAGGATTTTAAAATAAAATGCTGTGTTTCTGAAAACGGGGGTTTGGTTTATATAAGTGTCCTATTCGATTTGATCATCTCTGAAAAGGCATAATGGACTATATTGTGGCACCGAATGGAGCTTGACTCTGGGAACAAATCTCCAGCGCACTTCACTCCTCTCCCTTTAGAGCAAATTTAATCCGGGGAATATTTTTTCTGAATCCCGAACACCTCACTAATAAAGAGCCTAAAGTCACTTGTGAAATGGGACTAAAATCCACTCACTTAATATAAGAGGGCTTCTCCACATAAGAAGCTTTTGAGTCAAAAGCTCTCCTTTTTGTCAGCATCCCCAACCACTCCCAGCCTTGGGTGTAAAGTGGTAGACTGTGGGGCGGAAAGGAGGAGAAAAAAAAATCGTCTAATGCAATAAATGTTTTGTTATCTCGTTAAGCGCTAAACTGCAAATAGAGCAGGAATAATCAATGAGTTACCAAGCCTTCTTTGTTTATCCACGGCCAACGGTCAGCTAAAATACGCACGGCTTACAGGGGCTTTAACCGCCTAATAAAGCTATTTTTTACATCATCATATGACGTGTTAGAAATGATACGCAGCGTTAAAAATACACCCTGCCTTGTTACTCGCCGTGTTCTTTAAGGTGGAACAAAAATGAGCACAAATGGCTCCCCAGTGATCCGCTGCGCACTGCGGATTATCAGACTCCAGTCAATATCTTGGGTAAATATGATAACCCAGTAGAAAAATCTATGCGGTCTGTTTGTCCCGGGACAAAAATCTCACAACAGATGTCAGAGTCGCCCCTATCGTCACTGAACAAACAGCTAAATTGGGCAGATTTGCTAATTATTTACAGAATTGAGTCTCAAGGGGCTACTGCTTTTGTAGGCGACACAGACTCAATTTGTCCCCGACAGAAAGGTTTTGTGTTCCACCACTGGTTGAGCTTGTAGGTCAAATAAATCAACGATTTACGCGTAGTTTGTTCGTGTTGTTACGCCTCCATCGACGCACAGGAAAGACGCAGCGGCGCTCTAAGCGTGCCAATAATCGCAATAGCACAGTTATTAAGGGGAACAGATGTGAGGGGAAAATATGATTGCAAAGTGAGCATCCGATAAAGAAGTGCCTGTGATTGGATTTTAGTGAAGTCAAGTCCAAAATGCTGGCTTCTTCAAAACAAAAAATAAACAAGACCATAGAAGGCAAGTAGAAGACAAATGTCGATTTTTCGCGTGCCCTCAGATTTTGCGTCTCTAAGGAATCAGTTTTGTGACTCCATCATTGCATAATACAGTACACGACACAACACAGAGACAAAAGCCCAGGCCTGGTTCCTGCTGGATGTTAGGGGCGTGCATGTTAACGAGCAGCAGGAGTGGGGACGCAGACAGTGCAGATAGAGAGACTGACAGAGTTTCTTGGTGCTGTTCAGAGTCAGGGAGACGCATCCTTGGGCTTTTTGTCCTGCCTGTCACTTGGTGCCATTGTGATCTTTGCTGCACACGTTGTATCCCATATGGGCAGCTGGGCTCGGACAAGGAGAAAAGGATCTCTCACAAGCCCCAAATTGTATCGAGCTTTCAAATAAAGCATTGTTGTCTCTCAAAGAAAAACGAATTAAAAATTCGTGCTATATCTATTCTGGTCAAAAAAAAGAAGAAGCCCCATTCACAGATAACAGGGAGTCCTTCTTCCTTGATAGAGCTATGCCAACAACAGCCTTCTCATTTCTCTTTTCCCTCTCTCCCCCGTGCTCCAAAGTGAAAGGCTGATTATTGTCTGTCCTCAAAAAGTCGCTCGTCACTGCGCGAAAAACTATTTTTAATACCAGACAGTGTCCTTCCTTGTTTGCTTTGAGTCCCGCTGCTGTGCGTGGGCCTGTTTCCAAAATAGACACATGGAGAGGAGAAAAAAAAAAAGCGAAATTCATTTCATGGATTTTTTTTCCCTTATCAGGTGTAAACACTGAGTCACACGATCTGCAGCAATTAAAGATTTCACGAGACCCCCTTTTTCCTGGATTTTAGCGCAAGGTAGGGTGGTGCGTAAAGTTGTAGACGAAGGCGCTTGTTTCCTCGTGCTGGCAGTGTGAGTACAGTAACGTGCAAAATAACACTGATCAATCTGAGAGGTAAATGTTGGAGCTGCCATTTGCATTCTAATTTCATTGTGAATCCGATGATCGGGAAGGAATGCTGAAGGATGGAGATGTTTGTTTTTGTTTTTGTTTTTTTCATGGGAACAAAAAGTGGGGGATGTTGCCAGGTTTTGAGTGGACTGATGCGCCTAAAGATTCCACAGGGGAGAATTACCAAATGAAAATGCCGCATGTATCTCTAAAATGTCACATTTTACTAGACTTTTACATTTCTAGATTTTTCTGCATACTTTTTAAAAATATATTTTCAGGAACCTTTTGAATCTGGATCTTTTCACCCACAATTGTACTGTTAATCATTCATCTGCGCGTCCGGTCCTCCTACTGCTCTGAGGCCAAACATAGAAATATGTCTGCGGTGCAAACGCTTGCATGATAAACTTTCTTTTACGGTGACGTTGCCTGTGTTTTTTTGTCATTAACGCGCCAGAAAATTGCGCCACCCTTCCAACCGGCTCAGCAACAGGGTCAGATTTATCGGAAATTGCTTTTGGCTGCTTGAAGGGATAAAGCGGGCGACATTAAAACAAGCATCTTGGCATGCGGCATAGTTCAGCCTGCGTGGATAACACTATTATATACCTGGGAATACAATACTTGAGGAAATGTGCACTTGGGACACCATGGATCTTCGTCATCCTGCCCATTTGAACCTCGACATGAATCATTTTTCTATCACGCACATCGCCAAATAAACGAGGATTTCAAAGCTATAATAAGCGGTGCCTTTTCATTTAAAGGAAGCTATCTGGGTTTTATTGCCTTAAAGGAGATCCAGATTAGATTCGCCACGGTGTCGATATTAAACAGAGAGAGGGGTGAGTGATGGAGGGAGGGGAGAGATGGCAGAGCGAGGAGAGGAGAGGAGGGGGGAGATGTTGCGCCGAGCTGCCACAAGATGGAAGCAGAGGTCCGCAGTTGGCGTCACGCAGCTTCCCCCCCCCCCCCAACCTGCAAAAAAAAACAAAAAACTAAAAAAAAAACTTCGGTCTGATTCAGGCACTGACAAAACTGCAACACGATCCACCGCTGAAGCGAACGCGTTGAATTCTTTCGTGACGAGCAGGCATCTTAAGAAACAGACTTGACTGTCTTTTAAAGTGCATGATTGCGGTTTGTGACATTGTTGCGGATCTTGAGAGCATAATCATATCGCTCTTGAAAAACAAACTAGGCTCAACGTAAACAAGTCCCCGGGTAATTAGCGCCGTCCCCATTTCAAACTTGGAGAGAGAGAGAGAGAGAGAGAGAGAGCGAGCGAGAGAGAGAGAGAGAGAGTGTGTGTGTGTGTGTGTGTGTGTGTGTGTGTGTGTGTGTGTGAGAGAGAGAGAGAGAGAGAGAGAGAGAGAGAGAGAGAGAGAGAGAGAGAGAGAGAGAGAGAGAGACTGTGTGTTTCCACGGTGTGGCGCAATTGGACAGGGGGACAAATATGGTGCAGATTAATTCACTTGAGTGAAAGTGAACAATGGAGCTGAAGTGTGACGTTTTTCCAAGTCTCAGCTCAATCAGTGTCCTTCACAACAACACCCAAAAAAAGACTTCTCCATCCTTATCACTGTTAATTCTGATCAAAACTGGAAAGTGCCGCTGTTATAAAAAGGCGTCATGTCTTACGCACAAAAAGGAGCACAAATGTCCTCTTCCGAATACATCTGATCATATTTCATATCTAGAATCTGTCTGCGGAATCCTTGTGGACTTTTTTTACTTTCGCCGTCATCCGTCTCCTCATGTCGGAGAGGGAGCATTCAAAGCGCTGCAAAAAAAGAGAAATAAAAATAAAATGGGTCAAATGTCAAAATACAAGGCTACCATCTTAATGCACCTGCTCAGTTCAGCATCAGTGAGCTTGCACCTGTAGGGGGCCTCATTGGGCTAGAAAGCTGCAGCAGCAGGGGGTGATGGGGATGCTGAACATGATGGAGGAGGAGGAGGAGGAGGAGGAGGAAGAGGAGGAGGCGGAGGAAGAGGAGGAGGAGGAGGATGAGGAGGAGGAAAGAAATGCTTTAATCGGGAAGAGTTTTGGACAGTTCAGAAATGCCGAAGGAGGGGGGAATAATTAAATAAAAACCGAAAGGACAGCAAAAAAAAAAAGAAAAAGCAAACACCAAGATAATACTATTTTTAAAACTGGTCTTTTGTTTAAAGTATTTTTGGGATACGGAAAAGAATCATCTTAAAATCCTCATTATAATATCTACAAATTTATCTTTCCAAATGCTGCTGACATCAGCAGTGTGTGTGTGTGTGTGTGTGTGCAGGTGGCAGGGTGAAGTTATTAGGGTGCTGCTGGGTGAACCAGAGCGAATCCACAAGTTTACTCAGTGGGGACAGAGTATTGTTCCCATCAGCCTCCCATCTGCATGAGAAGAACCTGCTGGGCTGAGAGCTGAATGACGCACACACCACTCACACACACACACCACACACACACACACACACACACACACACACACACACACACACACACACACACACACACCGTATCTGTGGTTCAGAGGAGGAAGAAACAGAAGAGCTGCAGCTTGATGACAGTTTTTCTGCGGAGGAGAGGGAGGAAGATACCTGTGGCATCTTTGAGCTTCTGTCATGTCGTGCTCATCTCTAAGAAGAATAAAAATGGGAGTCTTTATGTTAAACCTTTCTTTGAGTCGTATCAAATTCAGAAGCAAAGCTAATTTGTTTCTTGGACATCAATAGGCGTTGCATTGTATTGTTATCATTATTTATTTTCTTACAATTAGTAGATTGCTTATTTTTTTACATTTAATATATGGAATAATTGATAACTAAATTGTCAGGATCCTTTCTGTTTCTTCTTCGTTTAGTTTGTTTTCCAGCAAATAAGTATCCTGACGATTAATTGTTCAGTTGGTTTTACAGTTTGTTACTCTGAGGTGTTATAACACTTGCTTTTAGCTCCTTTTCCACATCAGCTCTGTGCAATCTTGTCCTTTCACCTGCTAAAAAAAAACACGGCTGAGAGGAAATGCAGAACCCATTCGCTTAAGCGTCCTTGTCTCCATGTAAGGTCATTTCTCACAAGCTTCATTTGTCGCCAGCTTAAGTAGATTTTTAAGATGCTTTTTTGTTCTGGGTCTGAAACAGAGGTAAAGACTGGGGGACACGCTGGGTCAAAAAATCTTTTGTGAGCTAAAATGTTAATTTTCATAGCAAACTAGATCTTGAAAATAAACAGATGTGCGTGTGAAGCTTCCGTCCTCGCTTCCGTGGACAAGACAAAACATGCTGCGGTGTTTTGCTGTGGGAGACGCTGATAGTGCAGTTCTTCAGTTGTAGTGGTGCTGGGTCTGCAGATGATCAGCCGCCAGTTTAGAGTCATCTTTGTGAAAAAAGAAGTGAGTGTCAAGGTTCTTGACTTTGCTGAATGTTAAGATTAGAGGAAAAGTCTGCAGAGTACACCCAGACACTGTCATGATCTGGTGTGGTAGAGTGCTCAGACAGAGAGGGTATTTTCTTCCCCCAGGTAACTCACTCCATCTGCCTACTCCATGACAACAGCCATGTACAAATTCCATCACTATGGTTAATGAAATAAAGGATTGCAGAAAATCATGCTACCGTTTTATGTTGGTCATTTTTTCCTACTTGAATGTACAGAATGATTTGTCTAAAAGTATGACGCAGTTTATCAATAGGAGAGGGTGTGAGGAACACGGACGGCAGATTTCACACTGTTCACAGCAGACACTCGATCTGCTTCTCTGAGTGTCAGTGACAAAAGAATGTAACAAAAAAAGGTTTTCTTTTAACAACTAAAAGTGTCTCAAGCAGAACTGTTTAATTCAGCCTCCTCTTGCTCTCGCTGCTGTGCAAAGTGTGGAAAGGTACATGTGGCATTCAGTGTACAAGGATGAATATATCCGCACTCTTTTTTAGAACAGTTTTTAAAGTCTGCATTATTCTGCCATACAATGCTGCCTAACAATTGGTTAAGTGTTTAAAGATGCAGTCCTCACACAAATGTATTAACTTTTTAAAAATAACAGTTGAGCTATAGCGGTTTAGTGTCATACTGTCACGTCAGCATACAATACACTCTACATGAAAAGAGATGTGAAAACCTTCCTGAGAGAAACTTTAAATTAAAAATAAAATAGTGGATTTATTTCGAAATCTATATAGTCATTTTTTACTGTCATGGCTTGCAAACACACTGGCTCATGGTGAAGAAAGGAGGCAAAAACAAAGAACTGAATTTCACACAGGGTGATTTTTAGTGAAATCTTAATAACTATGCTTATGCTTAATGTCCGTTGGATCAATTTTGCATTGACACATTTTCATTCGACTGCTGTTGTTCAATTTGATGCATTTTAATGACAGTGTGCAGTTAAACCAAATTGAACCAAACAAGTGGGAATGGCACTGATACACAAACTTGTGTTTTCACCTCAGTTTTTGTACAAGATCAGAGATATTCATGTTTTTCCAGGTTATTGTCATTATTGGAATTCATTCCCATTTTCAATTATTCAGTACATTTGTGCTGCTCAAAAAAGACGACCAAAACACATATGACATGATGCTCACGTTTCTCATTTAAAAGTTTGATGACATAGATCATTTTCATTTAAATTGGTGAATATTTTCCATCTCTTGCAGCTAAATTTATGCCAACAATGCATGATAATTAAAGTCCCCTGTCTCTTACATTTGTGAGTTCTTCTGTTGAAAGTTGTGCTGCTTTGTGATGATGTGCGAAGTGCCATATGGTCTTATTTCCCTTTGTCTTCTCTTTCTCAATGTTCCATCTTAGGACTTGAGTTGTCTTGTATAAAACCCACAGTCCGTTGCAGTCAGATGGGCTGGATGGGGGACAGCGCCAACAATCAGGTTCCCAGAGTTGAGTGTTTATGCCTTTCACTTAATGGATTGTCTCACCTTCTTCAGAGGATGAACATGAGGTGCTTGAGATGCCAGCACTGCCAATGGATCCTGGGGCTTTGAGCCCGATAACAACCGGCCGTCATCTGTTTCAGACATGCTTCAATCAGCATGCGTGATGATCAAAGAGCAACAATGTGGCAGCAACGTGTTTCACCAATTCAAGTCGCCTAATTAGCTTCCTGTTTAAAGAGGATGTAAAATATGTGTAGCAAGTTGTGCCTATCATGTGTTTGTGCACTTGTACCCTGTGGTGAATTTATAATGTCTTTCAGAGCTTCACTTCACTAAATGGAAAATCAATTTTAAAACACACTTCTGCGTGATATTTCGGACCGAGCCGTGCACTCTCTGACTTTATTGTGTCATGTATTACATTCAGTCCTCATGCTCCGTGTGATGAGATTGAAGCAATAACCTTGATCTTGTTTGTCTTCTAAGGGTCACACATACAATCCACTGACCATGTTTTCATCCACACAAAAGGTGATGAAGGGTCACGAACAACTTCCCGTGAGCCCCGCTGTCTCTACTTTAGATAAAGGGATGATAATCAAATGACATAAACTCACAAACCCCTAGAAAACAATCACTGATGCCACTGATGGGGAGTGTCTGAGCTGGGACCAATGCGAAGGGGGGTGTCACAGGCACGGCTGCCATTGCCGTAGTGCACCCGAGCAAGGCACAGCAAAACGTGACATCCGTGTGAATTCATATTGTAGAGAGGATCTGCTCACATGCTATTATTTCTCTACTGTATGTGTTGCTCAATTTACAGTCTGTAGAGGTCAATAAGTCATCCTTGTCTCACCCACAGTTGGTTCATAATTCAAGCAGGAAGGCTTCTCACTGGCACACCCCCTGTATCAGTCTCACCTCACCGGCTATGACGCAAAGTACATTCGTCCTATATTCTTTTATTGTGTATATTTATTGTTAATTATGATCTGAATGTATTTTTAACCCATCTGTAAAGCACTTTGGTCAAGGTTTGTTATTTAAAATGTGCTTGACAAATAAAATTAAATTGTTCAATAAATTCAAGTGCCACCATTACAATCATTTATTATTTTGATTGTTACGAAAAAGAACGTCAATAAAGTTTTCAATCACAGTTTGTACTTAACCTACTGCTCGTGAGGTATTTATTATTAAAGGTGCACTATGTAGTTTTGGAAATGACATTCTAACTCAAACGCTCATATATTTACGTTAAATTAAATTAACGTTAAAAAAGTTACAATACAAATTTAAAAAATATGTAATTATCTCCCTGACTGTATAAACGGGCCCACCTCAGAGAAGAATACTGTCCCCTCAGCAGTGTCTGAACAAAAGGTATTGCATTGTGTTTCCCTTTGAGGCAACTTTGTCTATTCAGTTATGAAAATGAGGAGACTTTGTTTATTCAGCTTATTGTCAGGAAAATCAATCAATGAAGATTTCCTTCCTCTGATTACATTTTCTTTCCACCAAGAACTACAAAGTTCACATTTAAGAATGAGTACAATAGCATCTTACAGAAATAGCAGCATGCAACTTCCAGGTGCATTCATATAAAAACCTTGATATATGCTGCATATAGTATACTGTATATAAGCACATTTACATAAGTACTGTATTTGATATTTTTGTGAGGACATCTTTTACTTCTCTCCATTTCAGGGGGAAATACCGCACACATCTTTCTAGTATAACAATCTGTCTGTTGTTTGTCAGTAAGAGCACATGATGCGTTGCAGTAGTTCAAACAGCCCAGCAGCACGTACAGTAGCTTACACACTTACTCAGTAAAACACTTCCTTAATTTACCCACTTTTTTTTTTTTTTCATAGTTAACACCTTCACTTGCAACATTAAAGGGGCACTATGTAGTTTTGGGGAAGAAATTCAAACTCACAATTCTAATATTTACAATGTTATTGAGGCATTAATGCCACAAAGGTGTCCGGGTCAGCCAAATTTAAACGAAGTAAAACAGTATGAAACTGTGTTGTCCTGCGAGGTGAGTTTGTTTATTCAATTTCAGTCAAAACAATGATGAGAGTTTGTTTATTGAGTTTGTTTAGTCAAATAAACAAAAAAAAATCAATCTTTCTCGCTCTGATTAAAATGTCTTCCATGTGCAAAGTAAATCATGCAGCTTATGTTGGTGAGAATTTTACTTCAGGACTAAAATGTATGTATTCTTTACAGAGTATGTATAGAGGGTAAGTATTTTTATATACCTTTACCCAAGAGCAGCCCCTTAGTAATCAAACGGTGGATTTTATAGTCATTGTTTTTCCCCCTAACAGTATGCTGGTTATTATGATGCACAAATGTAATACATCAAATCTGATGTTAGGATGAATGATTTAATGTATTTGGGAGTTCCAGAGAATGTAACTTAGGTGGTAACACAAATTACCTCAATAGTGTATTTTGGTAATTTTGGAAAAAGTGTAGCATGGATGAATGCAATTTGTCATTTAAATTAAATACAAAAAGTACAACATGAAGCTATTTCAGTGAAAAACAAAAGGCATATGACTATTAAATACTTCTACTGTGAAGCAGGCAGTGGAACTGGGCCAGCCATCTATGGGCATACAGTATCTCTGAGCGGCTGAAATCCCTGGATGAGCTGGGAACACCTGAGAGAGAAATCTCCGGTCAGAGGAGTACCCTCTCCACTGAGGTACTCTTGAGCAAGACACTTTACTCTCCACTGCTTAAAGTCCAGCAGCAGAGCTCAGCAGTACCATACATTGGACAGGTACCCTGTGTGTGTGTGTGTTTCACCTCTCCACTGTATGTGTTTGAGCCAGGTCACTGCATAGTGCTGAGACACTGCAGCTTTGTTTAGACGACTTACAATTCAAAAAGTGCGGACGTGACACATAATGTTTCACTGAGCATGTTAGTGTGCACACTTCCACTGAATTCAAAATAGCTGGATACAAACTCGACCTAGATATAATTCAAATGGTAAAAGACTCTGCAAGCAACTGATACATGTGAGGTAGGTCCATAAAATAATTCAGTCTTCACTAAAATGTGTTGTTATTTACAATGTAGCTGATTTATTTACTTCACTGAGTTACAGTAATTGCTAGAATACATTGGGGAAAATATCGCACACTTCAAATTATACGTTCATAATTTTTCAACATTTTCCTGTGTTAGTCTGTTTGTCAGGTGTGTATGTGAACACTGAAACTGGTTGTGCTTGTTTTGATCATCCTTTCTGTTCATAACTGCCAGTAAGAAATCCTAATATGCTTCCAGTGTAAGGGGTGATGATGAGGGACAAAATCCAGAGTCGTCGTCGTCGTAGTAGTCGTTCGAGCAGCTGGAACCTGACTATTGATTTAAGACAGACATGAACCTGTACTTTACTATAGAGAATACATAACTTTTGTTTGTTTGTTGTTAATTCCTCTGTTATCTCGATCACTTGAAGGTATGCATAGTTTTAACTACATCCAAGAGACATTTAATGAGACTGAATATGAACACAGTCAATTTCAGTCCAGTTCAGGAAAATGTCTCTAAGTATCTTCATAAATGGTGATCAGCGGTGGGGGGACGTTTCTGCAGTAGCTTGACAGAAGTCGAACTACATTCGTCTTTACATATAGATTCAAGTAGTTTAATTACATTTTTCGGTAACATTTTCTAATCATCGTTAATAAATCTATAGTTAATTCAACTTTAGTTCATAGTTATATCACTGTTAACAACCAATGAAATGCTTTATATGCCATTTATCAAACATTTTTTTATCGTTAAGTTGCAATTGATGTTTATAATACCTTGGAAATGGTTGGTAAATAGACTACTGTATAGTTCAGCTACTGTAGCATTATTTGGATGGTCATTATAATGTTGCCACTGATGTTTGTAGACATTTACAATAGATGAATAAAGTTTATTAGGCATTCCATTGTTTTGTAAGATATTATAACCATCTTTTAATTATGGTTAATGTAAGTGTTGCCTATAATCCCAGTTCTGAATGAGATAGCTCGAATGAGGCACCAGGGAATTATTTAGAGGAAAAGTCGCCCTAAACAGACATTAATCCAAAATTAAAAATCTACACAGTGATGTAAACATTTGCTCAATGTCAATGCAAAATGGGTGTGTGCTAGCTAGTTTTTATGAACATTCAAATTATTTCGAGGGACAACTTTTTTCTAAGCAAAACGCAAAACTTCTGCTGTATGAAAAAAGAAATTGTGTCTAGAGCTCATATATTTAAGTGGATGAGCTTCAGCGAGCACATCATTTATCATCATTTATATAATACTATAGATAGACTGCATGTAGTGTTCCTGCTGCTGTCTGATGGTGACATGGATTTAATCCAAAAGCAATTGTATATAACATTATTTGTATCAGCTATTATCTTGGAAATATACAAAACTTCAGTGATTATATTTTACATAATTTATTTCTTATATATGGGTCATGGCACATAACAATGAACTAAAGTTTAAGTGACAATAACTGTACCATTCATTAATGATGATTATTATAAAGAGTTATCCTTTTTCCAATTGTTGTGCAGTAACTACTGAAACTACAAAGAATTTTGGATCATGATCAATTGTTCTTTTTTTATTTCACCGTTGCTTCTCTGGTATGGTTTAACATTGCTTGCACTTTCCTTAATGGAAACACATTAGCAGTGTTCTCAGGGCATTATATGTGCCAATTCTGCTTTTAAATATTGACATACTTTACATTGTAAATTTTTCAGCAGATGGTTTAACTGTTTTTTCAAAAAAGCAAAGTTGTGTATTTACATTGACAGTGTGACAGTGAGCCAGGGCGCACGATACTCCGGCCATTATTCATTTCATCATTTACAGCTGTTTTTTCCGACAGTTACACAGTCTGTGTCTTCCATGAAAAAGGCTTCCTGTAACTTTTTAAAGGCAACAAAGCAAATAACCTTCTCTTGAATCCAGAAAGAGGTATGTCAATGTGATGAAATGCAGGGTTGTATTCCCAAATAAAACTGCCATATTATATTTAAAATGTGTGTCTACAACACAATCACATATAATAACAACAACAGTCCTTCAAATGGGAGCTTTTTGGAGTTCGGTTCACTTTCTTTTTCAGTTTATCCTGTGAACCAGCACCATCCCACTGGGTCAAGGGATATGCGTGATACCAGGATACAGATGTAAATTAGCGTATAACTAACTCTGGCTCAGCTCAGTAGTTGTGCCCTGTCCCCGTCAAAGAGCTCAATTGTTCATAGGTCATGCAAAAACAGAAAAAGACAGTATCCATGGCAAAAAGCAAGGTATGTCATCCTTGGGTTTATATACAAGGTCCATCAGTCGGACACCTGCCTTTCAGAAACTAAAGCCCCTGTGGGTATTTTGCACCAAGCAGGATTACTGTTGTTGTAGAACATTTGCTGATAAATAGCAATAATCATAGACGGATTGACACCAAATATATCAAAGCTTTCCTTTCCTGTAATGACCCAAAAAAGTTTGTAACTGGGTAGTCAACTGCACAAAAACTTTCCAAAAGACAGTATTTTTATTACATACGTCATCACTACATGTAGTCGAGTACTCCCCAACACTGTCAACAACACAGTCTTCCACATTTCTTCCGATACATGAAAGCATTACATTCAAAGCTGCGGGGAGAAATTACTTCTGTGTGAGTAAAGTGTATTTTCTCAGAGCAACATAAAATAATCTTTACAAAGCCTTTACAATCCTATTCCACAGCAAGTGAACCTGCCCGACTTGAAGACTTTAATAAATCATGAAAATCTGTTTTTTGAGCAGCTCTACATTAAATTGACTTGGATATTGCTGTCATGTATAAGTTATCACACACTGCAAACATCAATGAATCAAATAAAAGCTGTCAGAGGTGAGCGTCGGCAGATGGCTAAAGGCTGTTTTGTGTTTTTTTCCCTTTGACTGAGCAGCAGCCACCCGACTGGAGGAATCTTTTTTCTGGCTCCTGCACACATGGCTGGAGGGAGGAGAGAGGAGGAACAGTCTGCAGCATTTTTGCACACAATTTCATGATGGTTTCAGAGAAGAGGCCAGCCAAGCATTTCAAGTGGCAGAGCGGCGAGAGGGCAGCATTGTAGAGGAGAGCAGGTAGTGTAATGATCAGGTAGACAAGATGACATCAAGCGTCCTCAGGGATGGCCAGGCACAGAGAGCTGACATCCTTCCAGAGAGAAAGAACCACTGAATCAGGACGAGACAAAACCAACAAACAAGGAAGCCATTAGCTAACAGGCAGACTTGTTATTACTGTACAGCACAGAGAGTGACACACTCGGTGCAGCACGTGCAGTTACACGTACAGAGACAAAGAAACACTGGAGAAACAGAATAAACATGTCGTTCTGTGTCTAACTGTATTGTTAGCTTGGGCCTGAAACACATCATGAATATTATGTTTTGTGCATTTCCAAATTTACATTTCAGATATACTTCCTTCGTCTCCCAGGATTCTTGGGTCTGGTGGAATTGTCGAGAAATGTGGGATGTGTAAAAGTGAATAAGTCACACAATAAAAAAAAATACAGCACTTTCTAATGCAAATATATGCTCAGAGATCTAATGGTAAATACTAAAATATGTGACCATTACAGTTGTTACAAATGATCTATTTAACATGTTGTCAAAGCATGCTTGGGAAAAAAAGAGCTTATTTGATAGTGTGACAATAAACACATGGAGTGGATTTCAAACTGTATTATATTTTTTTTAATTTGCTAAATTTTATGATCTTGTATTGAGACATGACGTGACAAAACATGCCAGTTTTAACAGTACATGACTCATGTCCACAGGATGACCGTATGACCATGAGCTAGGCAGTGAATACAGGATGTTGACTAAAATTAATGACAAGTTTTAACAATTTACTCAACACCAGCGATGGAATGTAACTAAATGCATCCACTTGAGTACTGTCCTTAGTTTTTACCAGTTTCTGCTACTTTGTGCTTCTACAATACTTTCTGGATGCAAATATTGTGGTTTACGCACCACTGCATCTACCTGAATACTTAAGTTACTTGTTTCTTTGCTGATAGTGTTCTCCAACCTTTTGCATTCTTATTGAATTTATTTTTTACATTGATTATAAAATAAAATGCTGAAATCTGATTACCTGGTAGGCTGATAACTGGTTGACCCATGTACAGAAAAAAACATATATTTACATCAAAACACATGATTTACTTTTACTTTTCAGAAGATCACTTTTGATTCATATCTGATTTCTATTCAAGTAGTAGTAGTTGCATGGTCGACTTTCACTTTTACCAAAGTAATACTGTAACACATTATCTTTTACTGAAATATGACTTTTGAGCACTTTTTACAACATTAATATCCAACTGACAAATAAACACTGACAAATCAAATGGAACTGTGGATTACTTGATCACATGACTATCACATATTAGTATGTTTTTTAAAAAAAAATGTTTTATATTGTTTTTCCAAATTTAGGATTTTTCAGCAAAAAACACCATTTTTACCAGATGTGATTACTCATCGTGGTCATGCATGAATTTGTCATTTACGTGTACTATTCTGCACATGTTGTGTTTAGTGGAGGAAAGTTCGAAGCATTGAATTTCAACTTTCAGCACCCTTTTCATACTTACGCAGTGATATAATTTTTAAAAACTACTTCTTACCTGACAGACAATATATGGTTTTCTTTTTCAGGGCAAATAGATAAATAGGTGCATTATGACCTTTTTTATTATGACCTATTTAGCTTAAAGAATGGGCTTGTTTAAAGACTTATTCATGTCATGATGACTATTCATAACGTCTCCTCATAATATTTCACTTTTGTGTTTGATGTTACCGCCGCAATTCAGCAGTCTAGTTTCTTCTTGCTTGACACTTGAACAAATTGCCCTCACTCACAACATTAACAACTTAAATTTAACCTGCCACAGATCTCAGCAGGTCTTCATTAAGTAACAAACAAACCAAAAACTCTTGCATCTCAGGACAGTGTGCACCTTGTCATGTATTTATGTCTTAAGGAGAACAACAACTGGAGTGCAAGTAAACAAAATGTACATACAGTGTTGTTGTTGTTGTTGTTGTTGTTGTTGGTGTTGGTGTTGTTGTTGTTTTAGTGACTTTGACTCTTTTTTCTGCTGTAGTTCCTTTGCCACTGAGGAAATACTGATCGGTCAATAATTGAATATGTGTTCAGCACAGGTGTTATTATTAAAGGATGCAGCGCTATCTCAATGGACTACGTATCAGCTTCATATTTTAACTTAACATGAATATTTTTCACAGTATTCTTGCTTCAGCAAATTATGTAAATCAATCTAGTTGTCATTACATAAAGTCTCTTTAAACATAACTACTGTACTTACTAACTTCCTGCTGCTTGGTGATTGGAGAGACAGGAGAAAAGGGAAGGAAAGACTGCAGATTTTCCTATCTGTTCTGTTTGGTAGATTCAACATTGGAAAACCAAATATGGCCTCTTGAAAGTAAAAAATCTGAAACTGAACAACTAAACACGGATTTAAGACATACAAAAAGAATGCAGAATTATGTATAAAGAAAATGCTTTTGTTTAGTTTTGAAAATAATGAGCAAGAGTGTAAACAGTGTGTGACCACCATAAGAAAAACAGAATGTAAAATTATGTAAGACGTAAGAAATAAAAAAAAACAATATTGTCAATACAAAATAATGCTAAAATCAAACACAGAAAAATTGTGTGATTTGAAATAGGTCGTATGAATAAATGTTTAATGTTTTGTTTGCTTTTTGATGGAGGCAAATATGAATTCATTTATTTATACCTAATATGAAATCCGTTCAAAATTAGTTGGCCAAAAATATTATGAGCGAAGCACACAAATAAAGAGCTATTTAAAAAAGAATACTGTGATGTTGAATTCACATAGAGTTGCACAATAATCAGTACAATATGTGATTCTGTGCACACAATAATAATACAATTTTAAAGCAATTTACAGCATACCAATAATTTAATATATTGTGATTTTCATCTGTGATTATGTAGATAATGTTTAGAGAGTCCGGTTAAACTGACACTTCCTTTCCGCATGTAGCAGTGGATTTAGGCGGTGCTTAGGCAGCAGAAATGACAGTTTTAATCTTTTTACACCGTGCAGTAAAAGTGGGCTTGGACTTTATATTCTAAACTGCATAGTAAATTGTAGAATAGTGCTTGTATCTGTCAGGATCAATACATTCAGAATTTGAAGTAGTTTTGTGATGTGTTTATGTGGATTCATCTAAATAATGGTAGGCTATCAGGTGGCCTACTGGATAAAAGCATCCCAAAGTGGGGATAAACAGACAGGTAAAAATATCACATTGATATGCAGCTTCTGTCCACATTTCCATCATTGAGTTGTGAAGCCGTTTAAAAAGTTTCCGTCTCCACACGCAGCACTCAAAGTGCTTTGAAACTTTTTGATTAGAAGATGCATCTCTTCATGAAAACAAGCTGAATAAATGAATTCCTGGCATAAATGGACATCAGGAAACACTCGATGCAGATTGCGGCTATTTGCATGCATTCCAGGTGTGGAACCACATTTGATTATTAGTATTATTTCTTTTACCATACATGGTGGTGTGAGACATCTCTACAATATCAAAACTCAAACTTTTTGCCAATCTTCTGATAAAAAAACCCAAAGGTATGTGAATTATTTTACTATTATATTTGATACGTCACAATCATAGCAATACTATAACACACAAAAACAACTTCATGCTCTATCTGCTTTAACTGTGATAAATATTTAGCTAAAACTTAAAAAAAAAAACAAATGCAAAGACACCCAAATGGAAACCATCAAACAAACTGAATTTAACTGGAGAGCACTGACAAGCAAATCTATTATTCAAAGATACCTGCCACTCGATAAACACAAGCATACTTTCTGTTCTGAAGTGAGCCAAATGTTAAAGTGAAATTTGAAAAGATAATTTCAAGACATGTCATCGAACAAACTTCATCTCATCTCAACAGTCGTTTGCCAAGGACAACTCTCAGCAAGGAAAGATTGTCAGATTGGCATATGAGTAACTGGGTGTAAAAGCCAGAGTGAGCCGTGTTTGAGTCACAACCATACTCTCTAACAGCTTTGTTTACCTGCCCTTACTGCTGCCACAATTAATGCAGCAGAGAAGTGGACGAACCAGGTACCCTTGGAACCTTGGTAATCTGCATTGATCTGCTGCTGTGTTTTTTAATTGTTGTTACAAAAGAGAGCAGCCATGCTAAAATGTTGCCACTCCAAACAATGCAGAGGACAGCAGCACTCACAGAAACCCTGAGTGCCAAAAATTTCAGGGGGCTAAATCTGGTTCAGACAAGGAAAGGTGGAATTTGTTAGCCCTTCTTTCTTTTTCTTTTTCTTTTTTTCTTTTTTTGTTCAAAAATCAAGGTGATGTTGAACCGAACAGAATCACAGAACTCATGCATTTAAATCTACATGTTTGGTGTTTTCATAATCTCTTTAATATAGTTTTGTAAAGATAATCCGATAATCATTCTTTAATACTGATCATGTCGATGTTTATCAAAGAGCTTATCAATTGACTTTCGAGCGTGCATCTGAGTTATAGTTTGAACAGAGTTAAGGATAGAAAGTTAGGTGTGGTCTCAGTTTATGCTTGACATTGTGAGAATCACAAAGGATTTTTGATAAGACTCATGGCTGCTCCTCATAAAACAAATGATTTTGGTCTTCTGATCATGTCAATGTTTATCAAAGAAACTCAAACCTTATTAACATACTTTCCGGAACCTAATCAACATTGTTCCTAGCATGCACTTTAGTTATAGATTGAACCAAATTAAAGAGTAGAGGTTTAGGTCTTCACATGTCTCAGGTTATGATTAAACTCATTATACACACAATGAGATTTGATAAGCATAACGGACGCCCTCACGAAAAAATTGATTTTAGCTTTCTTAGAAAACATATATAACACATGGCTTGTGTTCGCGTTAGTGCAAAGACATCTTAGCAACATATGGTGTAATAATGTATATATTTTTTTAAAGGAAATAACACAACAATCAAGTAAATGATAAAAAAAGATTCACACATCTTTGACTTACTATTCCACTGTAGCAGGAAGGGAGCTGATCTTTTTGGTTATAGAAGATCATATAAGTTATATGCTATTTTAGTGGCATTGTCTCTTTCTAAATGATAAAACAAAAACAACAATATTCTATGATCAGCAGTTTTGTATCATGTTGTGTTGTATTCAGATAGTCACACATTCACTTCTTTTATGTTGCGCCCTTTGTCTGAACGCTTGAAACAGTACTTCTTTCAGATAACACAGACAGGAATTTAATCAAATTTAACAATTTGACTTCGACTTATCCACACAGTGTGTTATACACTAAAGAACAAAGGTTTTTAAAAAAAATCGTTGTGCTGCCTACATACAACATGACCATTTACAGTCGGTGCAGTTTCCACTGTATGATTATAACTTTAACTGCAACTTTATCAAATAAATGAACTGCTGCACGTTAAACAGTGAGATTTGAAGAATGACCTCTACACTGTAATCCTATTAAAATGTTTAAGTCTCTTGGTCTCCATTTTCCCAAGATTCCAGGTTATGGTCAGCATCCATTAAAAGCCCATATTCTGTTTTTTGGCGCCCTATTAGCATCATTTCGTCCATCAAGCGACATTAATTGTGAATGAATGCAAACTCCTGCAGAAGAATACGGTCTTCAAGAGGCCTGTCACATACTTTCTCCACTTGGGAGGACCTTTAACCTACTTAGCTGAGGAACCGCACCGTTTCAAGTAGTGCAGCTGAAAGATATGCACCTGCCCGCTTTTTACTCTCTCACTGCTCGGCGATTTAAGAGGAGAGAAAGTATTTGATCTAAACGGTACTACACTGACTGCAGGTGTGGAATTTTCTCCACAAATTTCAACACCAATACAGCCACTGGGAAGGCCACAAAAAAAGATGTGGTTTGAATTTGAAGTTTAGAGTGAAGACGACAATTGATTTGTCTGGGTGTTCCAAGATTTGTGGTTTCAGTGTCAGTATTCAAAGTTTGGGTTTCGTGTCTGCTTCATGGAAAACTAAAAAGGCGTATTATTTTTCGTGCGTAATAACGCGCGAAAAAGGTCTCATTACCTGCGGGAAAACGCCAAACATAACTACAGATATTTTGACTGATTTTTTTTGTCGCTAAATTGTGTTATACAAATTAATTATGATGAAATTATTTTCTCATAATTACAATATAAGAATTTGAAGTCTCCACATAGGTTGCGCTTATCTTTGAATGTAATCCACTGTTATTTGTCCACTAATTTAGAGAGACAATTACAGTCCTAACGGAAGCAATTTAGTGCGAAATCTCACTGTTTGGAAGCGCGCCACACCAAAATTGTTTCTTAAGAAGTCTATAGTTTTCTAAGAAACCATATCCCAGACGCACCATTTTTCTTTATACTGATAAGAAAAAAATCACTAGAAATCCAGTTAGAGCACTGAGATGCCAAGGAAAGGAAAGTGTGTTCGCAGGTCGTGCGTAAATTACGCACGGAAATCTTTACCTTTATTTTGGTTTACGAAAGTAGTGCACACATCATTGAGTCTTTAACATAGCATTATTTTTCCTTTTTTTCATGTGATGCAGGAGGAGAAAACAATAAAATAACGGAAAGCCTATTGCCAATTTTTGGTATTTGTTTAAATTGCACGCGCAACACAGTTAAAAAGTTAAGTAAGAGATTTGGGGGCTACAAGACTAAATAAACCTCCATGTTTTCTGCACTTTATGCCGTTGCCTGTTGAAGGTTGCAGGTCAGGACCCTGGCCCTTCAGCCATCTCTCCAGATCTCTCCGGGTATTGAACCAGCAAGGACGAGATGGAGAAAAGCAATTCAGAAACCAGGCGCTTTGGTCCATCTGCTGTGCTGTGCTGTGCTGTGCTGTGCTGGGGTGTGGGGGGCAGGGGAGCTATCGAAAAAAAGGTTGTGTGCATGATACAATAAATGGGTAGTTATTCGGTTCTGGATAACAACACGTAAATGATCCGATGAGCGCTTATACATCATATACTGGAAAAATGGTTCAAACGTCCCTATAGAAAGTCCGCACTGCTTATATGGATAGGGCGATTCTGCACCAAGAGCAAATCATTTAACCACTGGTGGCGAGCAATGGCTGGCATACAGCAGCTCCCTATAGAATACCGTGAAACGTGTTTGCCATTCAGTTATTACATACCTTAATTGTATTTTTAAAAAATATTATAAAAAACAAAAGCTTGTGGAATATTTTCCAGGTGAAATTATCGAGAAAGTTACACCACTGCTTGTAGTTGTCTGTCGGTTAAAGAGCGTGTGTTTACAGGTGAAAGCGAGACATTTAAAAGGCAGTGTCACACACCGCACCCGTGCGTAATTCTGGGAATAAAATACATTTTTCCTCACCATGCAGCCACCAAGAAGGCACCTATTCTCCTTCGGGTCAGTGAAGGCTCATTTAAATGAATATATTATATGATATTTGACACCACGTATCACAGATGCCGGTAAGCACACGTGTAGCAGCGAGCGCTATCCAATAACCATGATCAAAAACAGCTCCAAAAACGTTTGGCGATTCAATTTATCTCCTCCATAAATGTGTCAGATTTAAGAACAAACCTTTTCTGGGCCTTCTCCACGGCTCCTTGGCGCGTCCGTACGTCCCGCTCCAGCTGCCTTTGGCCACATCAAAATCACTGGATGTAAAAGTTAACTACACTGACAACTATATTAATGTGGACTATAAGCTCTCCTAAGCGTTGCATGCGGCTAACCAGCTCCAGATTTTTATGGGATCCTAATGTGGAGGGTCTGTGGACCAGGGTCCTGCTCTCTGACTCAGTAATCCACAAGGTTGAGAGGTTTGTCTCATTTACATAATGTTAGAGGTCTGGGCCGAGGCCTACCTATTCTTTGCGCCCTGAAAAGACACCGTGCTGCCGCTGGCAAAAGAGTGGAAAGGCGCACAGAAGTCTTGGCTATTTACAGGTAGGAAATATTACTTTTCTTAAAGAAACGAGTTGGTTTTCTTTGTATTGATACTTTGAAATGAATTTGACTTGTCTGGTTTACACCTGTTAAACCAATCCTGGTGAACGGTCTTTTACTTATAGGGTTGGTGTTTTCCCCACGTCGGTGTCGTTTTGACATGTCCAGCTGACTTTGGAATACGCGCGCATTGTTTTAGTTTTCCTCACCCACAATAAAGTCCAACCACTTCACGTTAAATCCGCCGGAGTCCATGCGGGCATCAGGTTTCTTGTGAAATCTGCATAATAACAATGATTTATTGCAATCAGGCTGCCAACTTAACCGGAGATTGGCGTTCTTGATATGTCGCTATAATTGATGGCTGACCATGTCACATCTTCAATTGCTCAATTAGGAGGTAGGCAGCTACTTGCTGCCATGCCATGCTAAATTACATTAGTGGCTCCGTGCAGACGAGTGTTTCCTTCCTCCAGTGAAGGAAGATTGCAACACGTCTGGAAAAATAATGTGAACGCAGCACACCTGCTCCTACTGCTGCCTGCTGAAAAACATCAAGACAGATATGTTGTGATCATAAGCGTCTGTGAGGAGCAGAACAGCTACGTTGTGAGCTACAGGCGTGTATAGAACCATAAGGGACACATGTGAGGCTAATGGGAAGCTATATTAACTATTTAACTCATTATTACAATTTGTAGCAGCTCTCTTCTCTTTTGACCCCCTCTGTTGTGTGTCCTCTTCCTCTGATTCTTCCCCTGGCGCCAGTCAGTTTGCTCAGAGATTACAATGTCAGGTCAAGACGGCAAAGTGTCATTAATGCAGGATGACCAGACTCGAGGGTTTAGGGCTTACGACATTGTCTCCATATTGCATTAAGTCTAAAGAAACAACTCATCTCTTTTTTTTTTTTTTTCCTGTGATTTCTCACAAAATTGAAAAATCAAGAGGAACTGGCGTCAAGAAAACTGGTCAAAAATAATCTAAATCCCGAATATTGGATTTCCATGTCTGTTCATGAATGTTAGTGATATATATATACTCACAGGTCGGGTCCCTTCCGCCGCTCCCTTTTCAGCTTTTTGTCATTTTGCGCTTATTTGGACTTGTCCCTCTCTGTTGGGGCAAAATGATGCTTAAGAAGCATAAATGAGCTGGTCATACAACTTCATTGTGTCTCTTTGATGATACTCGGTGGCCCTTATGTCTGTTCAAAGTGCTCTCAAAGTTTCTAGAAAGAGTGGAATTCCCTACTGACGCAAAATAGTCATATGTGGTCAGAACAGCTGATGTGCAGCACATAATGGGTTATTCTCACCTGTATATAGTTGTCACAACGGACAAATCATAAATATGCAGCGTCGATTTATTCATGTTTACAACTTAATATAAAGCAATGTGTATTTTCATGAATTATTTCCCTGAAATGTCAATGACTATTGTTTGCTGGTTTAGGAGTTTTGCTCCGCCCCCTGTGTTTGTCGTAAACCTGGCTCCTGGCTCCAATAAACCCGGGCTAAGAGCGCCCTGGGCTCGCCTCCTTCTCCAAGGCGATCAATAGGATCTCAGGCGCACTACAAGCACTCTCTTACGTAGACATCCACCAAGGAGAGAGCCGATACAACAACACGGTTGATCTGCTCAAACACAAAAATCTACCTGCTTTCTGAATCATGTCGTTGAGCCCAAAGCACACAACGCCTTTTTCAGTGACAGATATTTTGAGTCCAATCGAGGAGACCTACAAGAAGTTTAGTGCCATGGACGGCGCAGGGAACCTAACCTCTCCACTGGGAGCCTACCGACAGCCTCAGGTGTCTCAGACCGGCATGCAACAACACTCCATGGGCCACAACGCCACCGTGGCCACCACTTACCACATGCCGCACACCGTCTCCCAGTTCTCCCACAGCGCAATGGGGGGATACTGCAATGGAAGCATTGGCAACATGGGAGACCTCCCGTCGTACCAGGAAAGCATGCGGAATAGTGCTGCAGCAACAGGGTGGTACAGCGCCAACCCGGATCCGAGATACTCAACAAGTAAGTTATTTACTCCATTTTACACAATTTACTGATTTTTTTTCCAATCGGACAGTAAACATTTTAATTGGCATTTCAGGAGTAAGAGGGGGGGACGCTCACAGCTAAATATTTATCGCTTTTTAAAATGATTTCATTCATGTATTTCTTGGGGGCTACTGATGAAATATGAATGTAAATAATATGCACTATTTTAAGATATCTTTAATTTTAACTCAGTATGTATGATGGTGAAACTGAAAAGGAGATCATTCTTTCAAGTGTGGTTCGACTTTTTTTTTTATCTTTGGCATGAGTAAATATTTAAAACAAGATATATATATTTATTATTATTATTTTCATTGTTATTATTATTATTACTATTATTATTATTATCATTATTATTATAACTATTATTACTATTATCATTATAATTATTATTATTAGCTTATTATTTATGTTTTTATAGCTAATGCTTCAACTTCATCATTTAACGCAGTAATTAATAAAGACTACTTCAGGCGAAACAGTGTTCTCCTCTTCTGTTTATTGAACGCATGTATATGTATGTATATTTTTAAGTTTCTAGATTCATGGGACCTTCCACAGGTATGAACATGACCGGCATGGGGGGTCTCACAGGAATGGCGGACGCCACCAAATCCATGCCAGCTCTCCACGCTGCGCCCAGGAGGAAACGGCGCGTCCTGTTCTCGCAGGCTCAGGTCTACGAGCTGGAGAGGAGGTTTAAGCAGCAGAAATACCTGTCGGCGCCCGAGAGGGAGCACCTGGCCAGCATGATCCACCTGACACCGACCCAGGTGAAGATTTGGTTTCAGAACCACCGGTACAAGATGAAGCGCCAGGCCAAGGACAAGGCAGCGCAGCAGCTGCAGCAGCAGCAACAGGACGGTAACCTGTGCCAACAGCAGGCGCAGTCTCCGAGGCGCGTAGCCGTGCCAGTTCTGGTGAAGGACGGTAAACCGTGCCAGAACGGCTCGAACACGCCGACACCAAACCAGCAACAGGTACAACAGAGCCAACAACAAAGTCAACAACAGAACGGGGCCGGAGTTGTGCTCGCGTCCCCGACCAGCAGCCTCGGCCAGCATCAGAGCCAGCAGCAGGTGAACGCTTTGGAGCTGGAGGAGATGTCGCCCAGCCCCCCCTCACTGCACAGCCAGCTCAACATGGCCCAGATAGACACATCTGCTGTAGATTACACCAGTAACATGGTCAGCTCAAACCTCCTCTACGGCAGGACGTGGTAGGACTTACAGTACAATACTGTCACTTTCCACTTTTTTTATGTGAACCTGCGGATGAGCCCATGCAACAGCGCAAATATATATATATATATATATATATATATATATATATATATATATATATATATATATATATATATATATATATATATATATATATACATACATAAAGGCTGGAAATGGGAGCCCTTTGGTGTTGGAGGGGACAAGGCGCGCACAGAGGCGCACCAGCTGATCAGGGCACATTTTCTTGACATCTCTGAGAGGGGAGTCTATTTTTGAACATTACAGAAATGGCTGCCCTTGAAAGCAATTATGTCGTTTCTGGACCTTTTGTAATCCATGTTTTGGACCTTCCTCATGATGTTTTAAACGTAGTCTATGTTGTTGAAACAAAAAGGAATGCTGCTTCACTTGAGTGCGGACTGGGGGAAAGGTGGGATCAGGTCTGAAGTACACTAAGCCACCACTCCTTATTTGCGGTGATAACCTGGTATTTTATCATATTAATATTGTAAACTAATGTATTCATTTAGACTTATTGAATAAAGTAGGGACTTGTATATTTGGCTAACACACAAGAATGCGTTTAACTGTATAATAATCGTTATTGCGTCCACTTTTATGTTTTCTTTATTCTTTTGTAAGTTAAAAAGGAACAAATGCGTGATGGCTGCTGTATATGTTTCAAAACCAAGTGAACGTTAACAATAAATAACTTGAAGTGTGAGAGCTATTCCTGAAGAAGTAATTTTTTAAAAGGCATCTGTTTTTGGAGTGCATTTTCATTATGTTGTGATTGAGACCAAATTGAGCTGGAAAGCAAGGTCGATGAGGGAGCCAGCATTGTTCAGGTGACATTTTGGAGGGCTGCCTTTCATGGAGGATGTTTGCAAGACTCTAAGACCGGGAAATCACCCTTTTAAGAAGTACCAACATTGTACAGCAGGTTTAATATTGACATTAATGTATGCATTCATATAGGTCTTTTTTTTTTCAAACTCATTGATATTACTGTGTTTAATAGGCCCAGACCTTTGGTTTGCCGCAGTGTAATTGGTCAATTTTATTGTGAATGCGAGCTCCCATAAGGTACACAATGACTACCAATTATTGTAAGAGCGAATATATTATCCAAAGGAATGGAGTACATGCCTCATATTATTATGATATGGCATTAAAGCTAATTATTATTATTATTATTATTATCACTATTATTATTATTATTATTATTATTATTACTATTATTATTATTATTATTATTATTATTATTATTATTATTATTATTATTATGCAAAGGCCTCAGTCGCTGTGCTAAATTAACATTTTTCAAAATAAAGGTTTCCATCGTCGATTTGAATTAAAATACAAAAAATTCAAATATGCCTCTTTTCAGCTTTGTGATTTTATATTACCTAGGACCTTATATTCAAATTCCGGTGTTTACAAAAAAACTGAATTTGAAGCTGGAGACCGATGGATTAACATCCGGAAAAGGCGCACTGATATTAAAATGAGAATATTCGACCATCTCGTCAAATTCTTTAAAACATTCCCGAATTCACGAGTTAAGTCCGGTTTTTTTAAAACCCACTTCCTGTTGTAATTTCTATATACACTCCTTTATTTCAAAGCTACCTCCTGATATAACTTGATTTATAATTTGATAAATCAGAGAGTCAGAAATAAAATATGACGAAATATAACACTCATAATTACAAAAAGCTTAGTTTGAAGCTTAAAGAAGTTATTACAAAATTACTGCAAGTTTTTATTTAGTTTTACTAACATTTTTTATAACTGTGATTTTCAATTTTTTTTAATGCAATGAAACACTGTAAGGCTGTAACTAAATGTTCAAAATAGCCTGCAGCACACACACTTTCTTTTTCGTTCACACACAAACTGCACTGTCTGCACACACACACACACACACACACACACACACACACACACACACACATACACACACACACACACAGACATGCACACACACACACACACACACACACATACGCACACAGACAGACTAGTCTCATTCTGATCAATCTCTTTAGCAGATGAATGATTTGTGCAAACAAACTCCAAAGTGTTTAAGGTCATCACTTAGCATCAGTGTCGATCCCCCTTTTGCTTCTGTCCTCCAAAACCTTTTTCACACAAGCAGTGTGCTCATAATAGGATCCAGCATTTCATTTCCTGTGGTCATTTAAACACGTTTGGAAATTACTTCTCAATCCCCTTGCTGATGACACCCTGTGATGATGATGATGGCTATCAGTGTGTCTCAATGGAGACCTTGGAGAGCCCCCATTTCCAACCCCTTCACATACCTGGCAGCTGTATGTATATGTGCTATCATCCCTACACTCGAAGGAAGCATCAGAGCCAATATGCACCTGACATTTGGAATTGAGCGTGGCAACTCCATCAGGAGAGAGTTTGATAAGAGCATTAAAAAGAGAAATGCATTCCACAATATACACTTTGATGCTGCAAGATCTTTCTGCTAGATTTCCTCTCTAAATTGAGGGCATGAATGAGCTGTCAACAAAGATTTTGATGGTGTACTACATGAAATGAAAGTGGAGGTGAAGCCATTCTTTTCTTTTTTCAATAGCCATAGTTATAGCGCACTAATAGGCTATGCTTGGTAATCACTGGCTATTGTGCCTGTTGCTTCTCTCAGTTTATTGGGGGGGTACCTCTCTTTGTAAGGATATATGAGACAGGCTGGGCACTGTAATTGGTGCTGGCATCATCATTTATGTCTGGAAAGTTTTTTAGGGGGCTGCAGCCACTCCTCTGTAGTGTCACAACCTCCATGCATGTCGGTGCAGAACCGGCGTAAAAGGTCATCTGTGTTAACAACATCTGCACCCACACACATGTGCTCGCACACGATGCATGCATGCTCAGGTGGACGCACACGCAGCCCACATTCACATACACAAACAAAGCAAACGAATCATTATATAAAATTGCCTCTATTACACAAGGCAGATATTTCCATCAGAGCCGGAAAAAGTCTATCACTACCTCAATGCCATATCCTATACTGTTAGCATGGGGAATGAGGCAGAGGATAATTTATTTCACTGATGTAAAGAATTTTTAGACTATTCTTCTCAGGTAATTGCAGGTTGCACTGCATAATGTGAAAGTAGAAGGGAGCCTTGCTTCATTCTCCACAACCCCCTCCACTCCCCAACTCCCTTCCTCCCCATTATTCTACTTAATATGTCAGGTCTGATCGCAGAGAAACCTTTTCAAGTCCTATTGATGTGTTCCTCAATTGACCATGGCGACCGAGCAACCTAGACAGCGCTAATTGGCAAGAGCTTAACATTATTGGCTGCATAGTTTACACAGAAACATAGGCCAAACATATAATCCTCATCATACACAGTACTTTTTTTTCTTTTAATTTAGTTTTGCCGGTACAACAGGGGAGGAGAGGGGGGGGGTGTTTTTAACTCAAAAAGCAATTAAGACAGAAAGCTGAAAGCAGTCTGGCCTAGTTTCTGAATGGAGTGTAGTGGATAAGTAATTCTTGCTGGAAACACACAGGTAAAGATGGAATAGTGTTGATTAAAATTGCATATTATTCTGTATGATCTCATAAAAACATTCATGTTCTCTCCCACAAGTTCCACCACCTCCTCCCATGGAAATAGTCCCCAGATCTTGCCCCATGTGAAACGATTAGGGACAGGCAAGCTTTTCATTTCACTGCGCAAATGAATGCATTGAATTTCTGAGAGACACAGAGCAAGATTTTTAATTAGTGTATTGCCCTCAAATTTGGTTAAGGAGAGACAATCTTCCTCTTTTCTATGATAAACCTGTTCCTCCTGGACTTGTTTGGTCTCCGCAGAGTGACTCACTGCAAGTCTGCAAGTCATTGCCCCCAGGGAGCAAAAAGTTCCCTTATTCCAGTCATTTTCAAATGGAAAAAATGGCCTGCAAATAATCATCTTCCTACAGAGGGAAAAAAAACATTTCAAGAAGGTCATAGGACTCTGAAAGCAATTCTCAGTCTAATAGATTTTCATGAAATTAAATAGATGAAACCACATTTTTACCGTTGCCTTTGGTTTGACGATAGCGTGAACTCAAATGCATGCATGCGCACACATGCACACACACGCAATTATATGCTATTCCAGGACTTGCACTGGCTAATTCCATTGCTCACTATGAATACCATTTTAGCAATATGAGGCATTGCAGGGCCAAAGCAACCTTTTGAAGACTATTCACAAATGAATGTGGAAGGGGGGCAGAGGATGAAGGATGGAGGACCAGGTTAGGAGTGTGTGTGTGTGTGTGTGTGTGTGTGTGTGTGTGTGTGTGTGTGTGTGTGTGTGTGTGTGTGTGTGTGTGTGTGTGTGTGTGTGTGTTTGTGTGTGTGTGTGGTGTTGGTGAGGAGGAGGGGGGGGCAGCATCCCTTATTAGAAAACCATGTCACATTCTCCCCTGCGCCGGCCGGACTCGCTGCGCTGCCAGTAATCCCCCCTCCAAGTCTCCCTATGCATGTTATTCAATTTGCTCATAAGTAGTTAGAGAAACTGTTTTCAGTTGCCACTAATAACTACTGACCTCCAGTGACACAGGCCAACAATGGGTTTGTCAGGCCTGAAACGCACAACCAAAGAAGCTGATTAGGAACTCAAGAGGTTTGAAGCAAGAATCAATGGCCGCTCTGTCCTGCCATGGTGCTTGCAGCATGGCACTGATGATTGTGGGACCTCCATTAGTTATGCCTCATTAAGTCCCGCAAACTCTCCTTTAGGAAAATTTGTTTAGCCAATTTTAAAATCTTTTACGGCTGTGGAGCCCCGGCTGAGGTGTGTTTAGACTTCAAGACAGGCAAGGTTGGAGAGAGTCCTGCCTGTAATAACTTACTGAGATGTATGTGCGTCCCTGTGACATTAAACACCTAACACTCAGTCCATTATTATTCTTTAATCTTCCTTCTGTTTTAAAATTCTTTCCACACTACCTACCTCTGGCTGCGAGGTGAGACTAAGCTATAACGAGAGTGTCAGCATTAATACACTGTAACCACAAATCATTTAGGAATTATATCCATTACTGTCAATTTAGGAATTCCAAAGGAACTTGCTCCCATACAAAATATCTGACTTATTTGGTTTTGTTTTTTTGACCATAGACATCTAATATCAAAATAGTGTAGTAAAATCAGACAGTGACCTAACTCAAACACAGAAATGTCTACGGATGTCAACATTGGTAACCAGCGTTTTTCATATCATGAAAGATGAGCTTCTCCACAGGAGATTTGTAAGCCATTGAAAAAAAACTCCTGTCCGTCTGTCTGTTATATCGGCAGGGCTACACATGATGTAATTATACTCCATCCTTGGAATGAGTTTCAATCTGCCCGAGAACAACAAAAAAGAAAATCAAACAGACATAAAAGACTTTTAATCGTCACCTCTGAATATGTGAGAGAGTTCAAGTGAAAATGAGTAAGAAATTGAATTTTTGTATTCAGAAATATGAACAGACACATTTACAGGACAAAAGAGCTCATCTCTGTCCTTCACAACACTCGTCTTTACTTTTGAACTAGCGAGCAGTTTTCTCCCAGCTCACCGTTGCCACAGTAATGGCCAGCTGCCAGTCTGCGGATTACTGGTTAATAGGGCCAGGGCTGAAGAGCAGTTCAATGAAGGTAGGCAATGGATAAGATCAGTGTGTGTTGGCTAGGACATGGCTATCTATGTGTGTGCGCGTTTGCTCTTGTAAGGGTGCGTTGCTTTGTTTCATTTCTTTTTTATTTTCTTTTTTTCATTTTATAGACACTACTGAACCTCAACATAAAGTGTATTCATATAAACACAGCCATGCATTTTGATTTAAGATAAGTGTGCATGCTGCAAACACATAACACACAAAAGGGTCTGGAATCGTCCAAGTGAAAAAATGCTCCGAAAAAATTCAAGGACAGCGCTTTAAACGTGCTTGTTTGCAAACAAAAACAAACCAACCAAAAAAAAAAAATGCTCTCAGAACTAGTTAATGGGGGGCAATGATCCAACGGCAAACAGCCAAACACACACACACGCATTCACACACAAACACACAAATCGACATGAATGGCAAAAGACAACAGAAACAGCCACCACTCAATAGCTGCGTCTGTCAAATTAAGTCCAGAAGGACATAATCGTTTCTTCAAATATAACATTCTGTAATCTGCCCCCTCCAAAACACACAGGAGTCTCAATATAACTGTCCCAGAGGGCCACGGGGGCCAAAGAGGACCACCCACTTTCTTTTCAATTATCATCTTGCAGCAACCTGTCTCCTCTCCAGCATTCAGCAGGAGACACTGACTGCTCTCCAGAGGGAATTACAATTAGACTGCTGTTTGTCTCTCGAATAAACTTCCAGACTGTAGCCGACAAGCTCAACTCTGTGGAGCATGTGACCCCAAGGACAAACAGGATTACGCCCCAAATCCCATGTTCCTTTACTCTCTCCTCTCCTCCTCTTGAGCTGCTGTGGTCAGGCGGTCTCAGGGTGGAGGCAGGGAAGGGAAATGTGAAATGTGGGGATGTAGCTTAGTTCCCCCCTACTCTGCTAATACACATACATCAATGGTAGGTGACGTCAGTACATTCTGACAGCTTTTAACTCCTGTCTGTTAAATTGAGATGCTTCTCGTGCGGCAAAAAGTGATTCCTTCACAACTACAAAGTTTGATTCATTTTGGGAGGTTCAATACGGTGTCTGACAAGAGCAAGTGTGCTACAACTTAAGGAAAAGCATACAAACAAGACACAAATGCGTTGTACTTACACACAACACAACTGATTACAGAGACGCAGAGAAAAACAGAAAATACAGAAAAAATATAAAAATTGGTAAACGCACAAACACGAAAAAAATGAGACAGAAAAAAGCTGCAGAGCCAGCTGACACAAGAGAAGTTCTCCAGGCCTCTAGGAGCGCTAAATGGACTAGCTGGGTTTTTCACCCAATTAGTGAGGGACCAGAACATGGAGCATGTTTTTGACATTGCATTGTTTCTGTATTTGTACTTTCCTTTTTTTTATGTGTGTGTATTTGTTTTTATTGCATTTATTTGCATCACGTTCCCATGTTTAGCTATGTTGTGTGTTCTGCGGTGCATTTTTTCTTGAATCCTGCACAGCCAAATTTATGAAGATCTTTTCTCAATGTGCCCATGTTCTGTCTGCTTGCATGTGTTTTCTTATGTTGCAGCACCTTTGCCCATTCCGGCCACCATAGTTTAAGTTTGGGTTAAGTGATTCAGGTCAAGTTTAGCACTTAAAGATACAATACCTAACATTTCTGCAATAAAATGTCTAAAAACAACTAGACATTTGCTATATATTTTGTTGAGCTGTGTACTGACATTTTTTCCAACAATGTTTAAACCCAGAGAAATCTGTACATTTGTTCGAGGTAACTAAGCATGTTTCAGTTTCAGTGGGCGCAGAAGCCGACAAACGTGACTACATGTAATGTGAATAAAAGTTAATAACCTTACATTGTCCATTTACATTTCTGCCTCAGTCACGTAGCTAGGTTTTAATCAGCAATGGTTAATCAGTGAAGAAAACAAATCTCATGATCCCACATTATTTACACAGTGGCAGAAATTACACACTGTACATTTATAGCCAAAGCAGGTTCCCAACCTCGGGGCAAGATCACCCAAAGGGACAGAATCAAACACAGAATTGTTTCTTCTTTCTTGTGAAATATTGCATAGATAACAATCAGGCCATGAAAACTGAAAGAAGGTAAGGAAACGACTGATCTTAAGGTAAGTCGATAGTTTTAAATTAATATGGATGGAGTATTTAACATCTAAATAGTTTGGTTGCAAAGTGACATATTGTATTCAGCTCAATAATGCTTGATAGAAAAACATTTTAACATCAACTTAAAAAATATATACATGCATTTAGATAGATGAACTATTTTATATTTTAGTCTATGTATAACAACATTTGGATTTTTGTGATGACATGGCTTTTGATATTGTAAAAACAAGTAAAGTCTCCAACTACGTAATAGGTTAGTTAGTTAAACTCAATTTATGTGTTTGTAGTGCTATTATAAACAATTTAAGAAACTCATAAGGTCTTTATTATGTACTTCAGCAGTTTACAAACCATGTACAGGTTTGTTATACGTGCTTATAAATGACTTATAATCTAACAATAAATATGTTTATAATGTTAATATAGTCTTATTAGCACATAAAAATGTCAATATGCAGCCTTATTTCCTAAAGCTAAATACAAGACCTTAATATGTAGTGTTAAGAGGGAGTTTCCCTCTTTTCTTCCAGCAGGCTAACATTAGCCTATCATTTACTTGTAACTTGTATCTTCTGTGTATTAGCTGTCCGTTAAAACCTCATCAGTGCAAATAACAATCACACTGAGAATTTGTCTCAGGGACACCAATTAGGGCACAATCCACATTGGACAAAGGCTCTGTTTCAGAAGGGAGTCACACTAGCCAGTGGATCTAGAGTGTTTATTTGCCCCGGTGTAGCCAGCTGGTCATACGAAGGCACAGAAAGGGTACATTGACTCCACCCTGCAGGGGGTAGCGGCATAGCAAAGGGGAAATGGGACTCTTTTTCAACTCTCCTCTCCACAATGCAGCACACCCAATCAAAGAGCCCCAGACCCTTTTGTGGGGGCGGTGAGTGGACACAGGAGGGAGGGAGGGTGAGACGCTGAGATGGAGGGGGTGAGTTTGGGCTGCCAACCCCTCCTGCTGCTGTCCTGTCTGTGCGGCCAGCCACACTTCACAGCTAATTAGTGGTCAGATCCACTGGCCCCTAATCAGCAGGACATGTTAAAACTGCCCTAATCAGGCCTAATCCTGGCTTTGTGTCACACACGCACCCTTCCCCTCTCTACTTACTCTGTCTGCTGTATTGATTATGGCATCATTTGGGGATTTGATGGTCAATACACTGCAATCTGTGATGAGCAACAGGTGTGCCCTGGATAACATTGTATGATGTCATCAAATGAAACTTTAAAGTGAAGCTTGTTTAGGTGGCATTGGGTTTTTCTCCTGCCTCCTCAAATGATTCACAGTATTGTAAAAGTATGATTTCAAAAAAAGTCAGGAAAATAAGTTTTAATAACAGTCTATTGATGGGATAACTGAAAATACTTGTGTAAAAGATATATAAAACGTGCTATTTGAAAAAATATTGCCAAATAAGATAACTGAAATAATGTAGCTCTACATAAGTAGAGCACATTTTAAAGCTGTTTTACATGTGTATGCTGTATATATTAAATTACAGTCATGGATGATTCTGTTAATAATAATGCCTTCTGCCTTATTTTCCATTCAGTCTTGGCCCACTGGGTAATATTTGTTGTTTTCACATGTTACTTGTGTTGAGTTAGTATGGACTAAGCATTAGTGAACATTATATTTCCAGTCTTTCTGACCTTTTAACTTTTGCTTGATGTGGATTTAAGTTCTGAAAAATACAACAGACGGAAACAATATCTTCAATAAAGAAGAAATGTGATAAGAAAATTGTGTGCAGTAACTTGTTTTTCTTCTTTTAAAGAGGCTCTATGTAAAGGTTTTCAGCAGTGTACATGTATGACGTTTTCAATGGCCGCATGTGAGCTGATTGCTGATGTGAAAAATTAGACTGTCCCCGTCACTCTCTGTTGCCTATGGAAGCTTGTGGATGATGTGTAGATTTAAGTTGTTTAGTTTTGCTGGATTGTGGATTTCTTTGTGAGGGACTTGGGTGACTGTATGAACGCTCTTGATTGCGTTGCCTTGGTGCCTCTTTCCGCTCAGCTAACAGAGAGCAACAGCATAATATAATGTTTAAGAAATGGAGTCCGCTAACATAACGACCGGCTTCCGGCACAACCCAAAGGTTCCACAAAGCTCCAAAACCTACATGAGATCCTTCCACACAGCACCTAAAAAATAGTTTATTTCTAGCTTATTAGTTTTACTAATCCATCTGTATAATGAGTGTTTTTGAGAGTATCATACAGAGTATACAGACTTTCATTGAACAGTCGTGTTGTAAAATTAGAATAAACAAGCCTTGAATCGAAAATTATGAATGCCCCCACATAACATTTTTTTTTTTTAACAATGCACTGTACTACCACATACTTGATAAAACTAAAGCTCCAACGCATCTGTTTTACTTCACCATTACTTAGAATGCCATACCATTCAAATGCTACAGCCACTTATTTAATGTATTTATCCAATTACTGAGCTGGCACATTTGTTGTAATTTATCACTTATTTCAGCTCTTAAGTCATTACCTGGTCTGTAGTGTTAATTAGGATATAATGCACAGACACTTGTGCATGAATAATAAGACAGTTTTTTGCTTGTGCAGGTTATTCTTTAATCATTCACGAGTAATAGGCTTGTTGCCAGAGCAGAGAGGATGTAAACACAACCATGAGGAAGTGAAATGAATCTGTTATAAAGTAGACTGTTTATTTGTATTCAATATGCTGTTTATAGTCTTTTCTCTTCATCCTGATGTCATCACCCCCGACATTAGTGCTTTCCACCTGCACCTAAATGACAGCTGTCCTATTTGCTTGATTCAGTCAATTCAGAGGCTACTTGGAAACTTTAGGAGGAAAAATTAGGTCATCAACATTGACAGTATGGATGGATTTAATCCTAAAACTGAAGTGTAGAGAATGGATTAGGTAATTACCATACTTTCCAGCGATATAAGGCCATAAATTAAAATCTCCAACAACTTCTCAAGTGACAACTCATCTAATCAGGGGGACAATCATGTGGAGGCCTTGCTGTTTACTGATTGCTCTAATCAAAAACGGCTTCTTCAAACACAGCTAATTGGTCAGTTTACTCACGGAACGGGGAGGCAAATGTAGAGGGGCTACTGTCGTGATTTCAAGGACCCAAATATCTCCCATTTGCATTGAGTGCCACCAGAATACTCTTGACTCCCACAAGTTATCAGCAAACCAGACAATTATTCATCAGGCACAAATTGGCACATCAAAGTCAAATCAGAGAATTACCGTCAGGAAGACCCCAAAGCAAGGGCTGAGAGAGGAAAAAGGTGGCCTTTGATTGACCGCGTTGCCCTTCGCTCAATCTACTAGCCCTATACAGTCAAGCTCAGAACCTTCCAGAAAGCTTCAAACTGTTTCACAAGTAAAGCCACCGACCATCTAAAGTCGAAAAAGAGGAAGGAAAGTCAAGGTACACTGGCTAGTGTTTCTCTTACCAGCTTTAACAATAAGTAAACTGTATGTCAGAGTTGAATACAATTGTCAGCTTTAGGGAGAGGATTTGACACAACTGGTTGAAGCACTCCTGATGACGTGACATAAGTACACCTCATTTTTCATATTGACTTCACTTTTTCAAAATAAATGAAAGTAAAAATGAGATATGTTGGTTGGTCTCCAGCATTTGATATAGCTTCTCATAGATTGCACACACAAATGGCTGTCCTAAAATCCAAACCAAGAGACCTCTAAAAACTCTGTCTACAGTTAGGCGATTACCAAAGAAGTCTAAACATATGCATTACAGGGCTCCAGACTAACTTTTTTTTACAAGGAGCACAGTGGCCCCTAACTGAATATTTTAGGAGCACAATCACAAAATGTAGGGGCGCGCACCATAAATCAATTATATTGACTGTATAATATATATATTATAATATATATTATATAGTATAACAATTAAGAAATTATTATATGTCGAGTTCAGTTTCACGCTGTTCTTCCTTTGCAGGTCGAGTTGGCCTTTATATTTGGTAAAGGGAAGTTCTTCCTTGGCAATGAAAAGGGCTGTGTTAAACTTAAATATTAATTAATGTCTTCCCTTTTTCGCCACACTTGTGTCCTCAGACTCGGACTCATCCTCTGAGTTAGGATTTGACTCTGGCTCACTACTGGGCTTAACGGGGAGAAAATAAGCGCCAAGAGTTCGTTTCGTCATTTTTCGCTGAAAGTGAAACCTTCTCCTTCCGCGCTCGGAACAACTTTAGGACCTGCCCCCTCCACACATTAGCCACTTACAGTACCATTCCCCATGCCCCATTCCCCCCCTCTCACACACATTGGCCTGCCACCTGTGATTCCAGATTCCAGATTCTTTGATTCGCCCCTTCCACGTACCAGTGTACACCGGCAAATTCACTGGTCACACATGCGACTAAATGTAAAATGTATCTAAATGTAAAATTTTGTCGCACTGTCTCAAATCTGTTATGATTACGTTAATTCTAAATGAAAACTAGCAAGTCTACAGCATTGCTAACACAGCCAGACGTTAAGCAAGTGCAACAACATGAGACGTTGCAAGCCAGCTTATATTACTTACCCGTTCAACAGCAATACAGCTTTTGCAGCTTTTTATTGATGTAGTTTTCACCAACTGCAAAAATCCAGTCCAAGATCCACTCTTGCTTACTTTCAGCTTCCTTCATCAACTTTCTGTTTGTTTTTTTCGCCTCAGTCAAGATTACGTAGAGGTTGCTTAGCCCGAATCTGTTACCTACTCATCTGGCTTGAAAACCTCCTCCAGTCTAAAACTCGTGCATTAGGGGAGTCAAAGTCGGCCTCGCAGCAACCGAGATCAGCTGGGCCAACAGAGAGAGTGACAGACAGACAGACATATATGCACACACACACACACACACATGCACACACACACACAGGCTCACATGCAGACACAAATACACACACACACACACACACACACACACACACAAATACACACACACACACACACACACACACACACACACACACACACACACACACACACGGACACACACAGATTATTAATCAGTTTTCCAGAACGTTCATGTTTTCGCGAAAACCTGCATAAGCTTTCCCATAAGGAATGAATGGGACGAGGTCAAAAAAGTCGCAGACACACAAATACACACACACACACACACACACACACACACACACACACACACACACACACACACACACAGACGGACACACACAGATTATTAATCAGTTTTCTAGAACGTTCATGTTTTCGCGAAGTAAGTCGCGAAAACCTGCATAAACTTTCCCATAAGGAATGAATGGGACGAGATCAAAAAGTCGCAGACACACAGACACAGAGAGACAGAGAGACACACACACACACACACACTCACATGCACACACACACACACACACACAAAGTGAATGAGACAAGGTGAAAAGATCGAAAGGAAGAGTTCAAACATTGACATCTCTGGCATACTTTGACCGAGACGCACCATTCAAACTTTAAAATGTAGATAAAAGTCCAATTTATCAACATGGGATTCAACTTTTGCTTTAGCTTTTGTAGTTTTTGTTCGTCACGGGGCAAAGCGCACAGCCCACTCTCGCGATTCCCCGGCGGGGAATTGTCTAGTCTAAATTTACTCTTCTACTACTCCTGGACCATGGAGGGCTTTCACTTGGCAGATCGGGTAGCCATCAAAGTGCAGTGTCTCATCTTTAGGCTTTCATTAGTTCAGAGATATTGTCACAACATTTTTAGCAGGATTAGAAATAACAAATGAATCTCTGACCAGCTCTTAACTGAAACTACAGCAATACTATTCTGAGATTTTTCCCCTGACACTTGATTAAAAAAAGTAGCATTGCACCTCTGTGACAGACTTCCGATGGACAGTTGGTCCATCTCAATCTTTGCGGCCAAACCAAAAACATCATGTTCTTCAATTCACTCACTCTTCTGGCCTTGCCAAAACTTGTAGTATATAATATCCTCGACTGCCAATAATTTGGTGTTATTGGTGTTATTCTAATCGCAGCTAATGTATCCTTATGCTGCTAGCCACATGCAAAGATAAGAAGCAGTCTACAGAGGTTTTGGTGTGTTTGTTTTTTTAATTACAATCTCTTAAACCCCAACAAATGCTGACAGTGACATCACCAGAGGCAAATTCTGAGATTTTTAAAATATATTACAAAATTTCAGCCTGTACATCCCGCAACAAGCAATGTAACACTCAAATCATGTGAGTGTGTAGCAGCACATGAGACAAGGACAAGAGAGGAGCAGTGACAAAGGACAACCACAGTATTATTATGCAAATATTGCAGTACTGTTCCTTGCCGTATTGCACAGCATTACATAGACATGGCAGCAATGTAAAATAGAATCAGTAAAGCACTTAGTAGGCCTATATTACTGATAACCACTGTGGAAAAAACAGCATATCAGTGCTGATGGTAACAAAGTGAATTGTGTAGTTTTATATATGAGTATTACGCATCATGCAGTAGAGGTGAGCTGCCTAGGAGACAGGTACAATGGGGGAGCAGGCGATGAGAAAAACATGACAGCTGGGTTCAGATATGGCATAAAGTCTTTGTAAAAGAGGTAAAATATTTAAGATACTTTCAACAGGACAACTTTATTTATCCCAAGGGGGCAATTCATTTGCGTCCATTAAAACAAATCCAAAACATAAGTAAGGTATTTATATCTCAGAGGAAACAGATCAGTATACATGGATCAAAGAAAAAACAATGAGCAGCACTAAATCAAATAAAACATGTTATCCTTCATGTAAATAACTTAGGTTTAAAGGAATGTTTGTTGATACTTTATTCAAGACATTATTTAGTGTTCTCTTTACAGTCAGAGCAACATATCAAACTTGTTGGTCCTGTCTAGATGAAGCAAAGAATGTTACTCATGTTGATCATATTTTACGAAAGTTTAGGGGTTCATATATTTAACAATAACAGTCAGAAACATGTCAATGCTGTCCCCCATTTAGCCTGATGCCATCAAAACCACAAAACCACTTCAAGAGGCCAACATCAAGGACTATAGTACATGAATGGAAGGATGCATTCATAATGTTATGTTTCATGAATACGGCAAAACAACACAAATTGATGCCAAGTTATTCTGGTCTAAATGGTAACAAGAGAAGCCTTGGCCTTTTCTAGCTAACAATAATTGATGTGATATCAAAACTGTGTGAGCAACAAACCAATCTGTTATTTTTCAAAATCTTTTTTAATGTTACCACAGAAATAAAGTGGAAGCTAATCTGTGTGATACTGGTGATCAGACATTAGGCTAACTCCTCTTGATGTAACTTTGGCTAGCCGTTGTACGTTAGCTGGCTAGCTTGGTAGCATTAACTAACCTCAGATGTGATGTGTCGGTGAAGATTGTGGCATATGATATGATTTTAAATTGTGATGTCACCTTACCTCTAATTTGGAGAGAGCAAAAATGGGTGGAACTTAAGACAGATAGCTTCTGCCGTCAGCAATGTAGCGAAATGCTAGCGGCACCAGGTGTTATAGGGGAAAACATGCATATCACAGAGGGAGATTCCCCCTGAACAGACATTTTAAAAAATCCCATTAAGTGAATATGTAAAATCTATGCTGTAATGTAAACATCTAGTCAGTGACATCGTTTAAGTGCCTTTAAGGCATTTTTTTTTTTTACTTGTTTTTACGCTGTAAAAACATGTGTAAAGGACATTTTTGTTGTTCAGGCAATAGAGAACTTTATTGTAATACATTTGAGTGCATGAGCAGTATGTAAGAAGCACATCATTTAACCTAGACTGCAGATAGACTGCATGTAGTGATCCTGCAGCTATCTGGTGGTTACATGGATTTTAATCAACTGACAGGGACTGCCCTCCTAATTCAGTAGTAAAAGCAATTGTAGATATTATTGTTTGTATCACCTTTAATCTTGCATTTGCCCCTTTGCCTGATATATTTACTACCTTAAATTGGAAATGTAAAAAACTTCAAATATTGTAGCTTACAGAAAAGTGGCTCATCATAGAGATGTGTGATGACTCCATCAAGTATGTGGCGAAAATGCTCTCTGTAATTTCTGCAACAGGACATGTCTGGATGGACATAAGTGAAACTGCAATTTTATGGTCTGCATCACCAAAGCTGCATCTACATCACTGTACAACACAAGTGAGTTTATTCAGAGCTTCATAACAACACAACAACAGAAGCCCAAACAAACAGCATAAGAAGGCTGATATCAATCATGTATTAATATGAGATTATTGTTTTGGGTGTCAGATAAACAATTCCTGGCCTACTACCCTCACACACTTACTAGATACAGAATACTCCTTTAGGGCTGTATGATACATTAAACATCTGTCAAACATAATTCAGTTATAACAATTTAAATTGAAAATTATTTTAAAAGCTATTTTCAATTTAATTTGCAAAACAGTGACATGATTTTACTGACTGCTCTGCTTTGACCTGGACATGTTTGATTTGATATTAGTTTACTCATCTTCTTCACCCTTAATTTGTCACAAACTTTCAACACTGAAACTAGCTGTTTCTAAATACTATACTATATACACCTCATCTATTCTGACAAAATCAAAACAGGAAAACTCAATTTGGTATTTTTAAAGCACTCCTAATTACTTCCAATTAAAGCATTGGGTCAGAAATTAGCAATGACTTCATTAATATTCAATAAACTCAATAATAAATTTCATTTCAACAAATGGATACCTCGTTTTGGAAAGAAACAGTTGTCCCTCGGTCTCTCTTAAATTGCTTGTCAATGAGTGTGGCATTGCTCATTTAACCCATTGGACACTACTGACAAGGTTAATAAGGTAGCTTTTATAGAAAACAAAGGACAAATCTAACAACCCGTTTTGAACAAAGTGATGGTGGGAATGAGACATTAAGTTATCCTTTAAAATTCAAAATGAATTCAGAGATAGAAACATTCATATTTTTAACAGTCCACATGCCTTTATATTTGAATCTCAACCTTTATGCAACAAATTACATGGTCATTAGTGTCTGAGGGCTCATCTCTGATGAATCAAAGAGCTCTATTCAGTCAGGTGAAAGCACTTACATTAAAGTCTGGTTAATAGTTGCTTCGATTGAAGGATCCACAAACATGTCCTTTCCTTTTTATATCTTTCAACAACTACTGGATGGATTGCTATGAAATCTTATACAGACATTCATGGTCCACAGAGGATAAAGGCTGTAATGACCTTGGTGAGCCACTGACTTTTCATTTAGCACCACCAGCATGTTCGACATAGAGGGAAATATCTTAACATCTACTATATATGTTGTCGTATGTCATGTTTGGTACAGACATTCATGGTTCCTAGGCAATTTATCGGTCTGACATTGGGGATTTCCCCAGTTTTCCTTCAGTGTTGCTGCCTGTCCCTATCAGAAAAATGACTCTAAATGTCTACTGTGCAAGCAGCTTATTACAACCCATATATACAATTATTGTTAGACAGCAAACCCTCGTGGCCATAGCCATTATAATGGCAGAAGGTCAGGTGAAAAAGAATAAAGAGCGACAAAGTCAGCATAGTAAGAAGGGTGGGGTAGCGTGGATGGTTGGGGAAAGCAAATCCAGCACTTTCACACAGAAGACCGATGTTCATATTCAATGTGAAACTAAAGGTCAATTACTGAAACCTAACCTAGTAGTTTCAATGCCTTAACATAACTGGGTCATTTTAATGTATAAACCAAACCAAGTAGTTTTAGTGCTATAACCTAACCAGTTAGTTGTAGTACCTTAATCTAACCAATTATTCTTAGGTCTAAACCTAACCAAGTCATTTACTACTGTCCAAACCTAACCAAGTACTTTTCTACTGTCTAAAGCTAACCTCGTAGTTTCAATGTCTTAACCTAACCAAGTTGTTTTGATTTATAAACCAAACCAAGTAGTTTTAGTTATGTAACCCAACCAATTAGTTTTAGTATCTTAACTTAACCAAATAGTCTTAGGTCTAAACCTAACCGAGTTATTTTCTACTGTCTTTTTCTTAGTGATTTAACCTAACCAAGTAGTTTTAATGCCTGAACATAACTATGTAGTTTTAGTGCATTAAAGGTCCCATATTATTTTGTTTTTCTTCAATTTCACACAGCTGTCAGAGGTCCAACAACACTGTATTCGATATGCATTGCCCCAAACCCATCCGTGGTCCTGAATTTCAGCTGTCTAAAAGTTGCTCTGCTGAGCTCTACTGAGAGCAGGCTGTTCCTGTGCCAGCACGTTTAAATGCTAATGAGCTCCGACTGTCAATGCCTACTTGGAGAGCCTTGCCTGCTACACATCCCTCTCAGGGAGATGATGCCGCTTGCGCTAGCGGTAGCATATGCTAATGTTTTACGATGGATGTATCGCTATGGCTTGCGGAGATGCTTTCGTTCAACCATACCAGTTTGACCCAAAATCGGACCCAGAAGGAGAGGCTCCTAAAAAGGTACAGACTCTGCGGCTGCAGCAGGATGTTCCAGAAAGGTTAGTGTGTCTGAATAGTGTTAATTTGTTCTATGTGTTGTTACAGTTACTACCATGTCGCTCATGGCTAACAGCTAGCGAAAGCTGTGTTTGTCTCCAACACAGTCTCCAAACTCTTGGACACTGTTTACATCGTCTCTGTCTCCAGTCTGCACATGTTTCCAGACTTTTTACTGTGACAACCAAGCTCCATCGTAATATTATTAACATTAAACTCGCCTCAAACGCCATTGCAGAGTGGACCGAAGCGGAGCTAACTAGTTAGCAAATTTCCAGCTGACATCACCATACTCGTAGGCAACTGTAAATACTATCAAATCGTGGTGACACTCACCTGTGGCTCAGGTGAAGTTGCTGGGTCCCGTATGGTTGGGACTGATCCTTTTACGAGGGTCAGTGTCGAGGCAAAGCCAGCTTTGTACTGACCCTTGTTACTGAAGCAGTCTGATGTGAAGTGGTTAGCACACACGAACCGCAGCCGGCACGTTGTCAGTAAGAAATGAAACGCAACCACTTACTCTTCAACAACAGAGTAATTTGCGTGTCGAGCTCTGAGCGACGACATTGCGAAACACTGCTATCTTACCGCTGGACACACCGAACTTCACCTCAGGGATGAACGCCCCCTCTCGGATATCTCCTATAACCGCGCAGAGGAGGTCAACCTATGATAATGACTCCTTTCATTACGTAAGGAAAGTAGCTGAATCTGAACAGCCTGTAGGAGCGCCGTTTTACCAGTGGGTGGGCTGCAGAGACCATGCAGCAATCGCTTGTTTTCCTCATACTGGCAGTTGGCAGGCTCAGGGAGGACCAGTTTATATATGTAGAGACCAGAGAAAACATATTTTTCATAATATGGGACCTTTAACCTTACCAAGGTGTTTTAGTGCCTACAGCTAACCAGACTGTGAGCGTACGATTAAGGTTTGGTTCATCTGCTGCTAATACGCTCGTTGATTATGATGTTTTGTAAACTCTAATACTTTGTTTTTGTGATCAAATACAAAATACAAAACCTATGACATCCAAATCAGCCTCAGTTGTATTTTTTTAGCATAAATTAGTGAATGTTTGCGTGTTCATTTGCTAAACTAAAACAGGAATATGTTAAACACTATGGCTGCTACCATCATCATTTTACCATTGTCAGTAGGAGCATGTTTTGCCAAAGGGCATCCTCACATGTCATCTTTTTCAATGTCATAAATTTAATCTTGTCCAAAATGCTTTCGAAAATATTACAAATGGGTGATAATCTACACAATGTTTTATCTAGCACCCACTTTACTGTCATTGCTATGCCACTTTGCCACTGTACAACCAGTGCTTCATTTTAATCTGTAATGAAATGATCTATGGATGAGCTGAAGGAATAAACTGCCCTCAGCAAAGTTCATTGTTTCTGAATAGGTGAAAATTGCGTGAAAACCGATTGTGTTCTGCTTTTCCTGGATTAAAAACAAATACTGTAATCCATCCTTCACACAATACGCATGCATACAGATACATAATACTAATCTCGCTTCTATCTGACATGGTTTCTGGTGTTAAATCCAAGGTCTACATAATCACAGTCAGGTTTGGAATGCAGTAATTAACTATGTTGGGCATTACAGTAATTGAGTTCTACATAGTAGAAACTTGCCATACACTGGAAATTAGTGTATGAATACATGAAAGAAACCTCATATATTTCATTGACGAACAGGATTTGTCCATCACAGCTGCAGAGCCTCATGAATTTCTCTTTTCCATTGACGGACCTGAGGCTGAAATAAAGCTGGCAGATTCACAAGCTGCCTTGCCTAATAATGACTTCCCTTTGTGCTAATGCCGTGGTGATGAAGAAGAATGAGCAGCACCGTATTCTTTAAAGATGGAAAATCCACGTCGTCCTTCTTCACATGATGCATATGACTGCTGTAAACTAACGAGTGAATTCGTTAATAGACTGAAGGATGAAAATTCGACTCATATCACTGGAAGTCATTTGATGTGGGGGTCTTTGGTGATCTCTACCAGGCTGCTGCACATTAACACACCTGACCGGCCTAAATGTGCTGATAGCTGCACATGTAGAGCTTTGAGGTATTTCATGAGGACATATCCAAAGCGAAAAGAGAGTAGCAGTTAAGTGTGGGGGAATTAGTTAAGCCTCGCAATTAGGGCTGGGGTTGATGCGATTTTAAAGCAACAGCAAAGTATATTTTGAAAGTATCCAACTGAAAAGAAAAGATACACCTCGGCCTTTTAGAGCCACTCCACCCAAACACATGGACACAGCCTGTATACACAGACTGCCCCATAGCTCTTACTGGCCAGCTGGGAAATGTGTTAATGGCTAGTTTCCTACGTTCAACATGCTCTCTTAGCATTTTAGTCTATTTAATGCATACATAAAAACCTTTGCATAATGTGAGTGCCACAATAATGTGAACATAAGCAAAACAGCCACCATGAACGTTCTTCAGTCTGAAAAGGCTACCTGGCGTGACAGTTAGTCTTTACTGCTGTAGGTTTGTGCTTTGTGCTAAATGACCCAATGACAGGCGTTCAATCTGTTTCCATTTTTCGGAACTAGGAATGACCTCATACCCGAGTTGACTGATTCCCCGCACACTAAGTTGGAATATCAGTTCTAGCCAGGGAGATTGATAGCAATTTTTTCCAGTACCAGTTGATTAACAATGCATTACCCAGTATTTTGCAAATACAAACACTGAAGCAACATGTCTACGGATAGAAGTTGGACAGAACTGATTTAATAAGATAGTGCTAAGTGCTCAGGGTCTGTGTACTAGCCAACGTCTCACTCACATATAGTTAGATATAGGTTAGGTTTGGCTGCACTTTCTCTGCCATTCTTGTGCAACTAACTCGCTAATAGCTTGAGCAATTCATCAGTCTTGTGGAAGAGCTGATGGGATGAGACAGGGTTACAGGATACAGGATTGTTTTTTTTATTTATCAGAGCACTGGATTTATTGATTGCTGTCAGAATGTTAGGATTTTTTCACAAATATGCCACTCTTGGCATATGTGACTATCTATTTTTTCAATCAAGGCTACATAAAAGGGAATCAAATGTTTTCACATTGACTTCAATAACTCTAATACTTATTGAAATTTATGAATAACAGAACACTGTTGAAAAAACAGTACAAAAACTACATATGCTATGAATATATAATATAGAATGACAGCTGGTTTCTGTGGCGTTTACTTAAAGAACTACAGTACATAGTACATTGTTTGTTGATCACTAGGTCTGGGATACATTTATTCATCCTAAATGATGACCTAGAGGAAAAACACAGGCTTACCCATTAAATGTTTTTTTCTCTAAGGGGCATTATCCCCAAACAGTACTGAGCAAACAAATATCAAAGCATGGAACTAATGAATAGGCCTACTGCTTGGCCTTCCTTCACAGAGTATGGAGCTTTTGAAAAGGAAACTAAGTGAATGTCATATGTCAGTGTACTCATGTCAGTGTTTGTATACAAAGAGCTACACTTATTTCACTTGAGTCTACATCTAAAGGTTGGCACAAAAGATATTTCTAAATCAATCCCTCAAACGTAGAGATAAGCATCAGCTGGAGAGATCTTTGAATTATTCTTTGACCTTAGCAGTTGTAAAATGTTGATATCATTAATATTTAAAATTCTGTCCATCCATCCATGCATCCATCCATCCATCCATCCATCCTTCTCTTAATCCCATGCACCATTGTTACTCATGTGTCCTTCAGAGTTTCATTCATCGAAAATCTGCTTAACACACAGGTTGAAACCACGAGTCACATTTTACTTTCATGGTTTTCCTTATATTGTACTTTTGTTTACTACTTGCTGCTGCAACAACCCATCTGGTATTCATTGACCACTAGTTCAAGGCTGCCGTTGTCTGCTGCTATTCCACGTATTGTTCGATACAACCGAACTCAGTCTTTATACTGTATGTACATGTGTTCGAGTGAATTCTAAAAGGACCAAAGTAAACTTTGAGAATACATTTGGCTGGAAACTCAGGCATGACCATCGATATGGGAAATCATTCAAGATAGTGTGCGCACTTAAATTCTACTTATTTACATTTTTATCCAAATAGCTAAGTTATCGTTATTCATGTTTTTATGGCATTAAATTGTACAAGTGCTCTGCTGTGTTGTTGCTATGACAAGGCTTTGTCTTGAATCTCTCTTGTACTGACTGATTGAACTGGCAATTTTATGCAATGTATTTTTTTTTCTTAATGTACCATACACTCAAAGATTTTCATGAGTTTTAGTACATTTATTACATATAAATTTACCATCTAATTGTATTACATAAGTTCAATGAAAAATGTCAGAATGAATTTGTGACATGCTGAGTCAAAGTGAATATATTAAATAACTCAGTATGATTAAAATAATGAATGCAGTCCTATGTCTCAACCTTATGTGTTCATTCAATTATTACATATAAATGATTAATGATGATTAAGGTGGGTTTCAGATCATTATGTGGTTTTACAATTTGTTGTTACAACAATGAGTATTTTAACACACTATTGCCTTTGCAAAAATAAAGAGTGGCCAGCAATTATGAAGTATTAATACCTGACCATATCATTCTAAAATGCTTTATAATTTGTTATGAGTATTAATAAGTAAAAAATCATTCTGAATATTTATGAGTGCTTATAACTATAGGCACACTGAAACACAATATAAGTACGGTATGTTTATAATGCATTACAGAAATCACCGCACTAACGGGTTATGATTATGGTTATATGGCATTATAAATATCCATAAATGTGTTTTTATACAGGATTAGTAATGGGTTATAATGCATGGGATTCATAGAAAGGGGTACTCTAATTAATGCATTTCAAGCCATTTTTTCTTTCACCTGTAATAAATCATATAATAAAGCACATCCAGTTATTTAATTTATATAGACTGACTCCACAAGGTAGACAAACTTTGCATTAAATGTGAACTTAAGTTATAGAATCAAATGGAAAATGTACATGTCAGTAAAATACTTAAAGTAACTGTTTCAAGCAAATTCTCAATTTAAATGTTTAAATTATTCAAATTATTTTAAATTTTTTTTTGTGTATTTCATATTAAGGTGCATCAGGGGCGTCGCTAGGAGTACAAAACATCCGTGGCTTTAGCCCCGCAGACAGTGTTGCCTCAGTTACCTTGAAAAAGTAATCTGATTACTGACTACTCTTTTAAAAAGTACAATGAACCCTAATATTCTCATCTTTAGCTGACACAAACTTAAAATAATGACTGTATTTCCAGCTGGAAAATGCGCATCTCTCTCCTCCCTCCATTGTTGTGTTTGTTACGCTGCGTGGTGTTATACATGAGTTGTCCTCATGCTGAAAACATGACTGGTCGCATACGTGACATCACTCCCCAAGACGCAAGAAGAAAGCAAAAATACATATTTTTACTAAGGAAAAAAAAATAACAGTAACACACAGTGACTTGAATAAGTAACTTTGATCTGATCACTGCTTTGGAAATATTAACGTGTTAGATTACTTGTTACTGAAAAAAGTCGTCAGATTTGTTAACATGTTACCGGCATCACTGCCCACAGATGGAGTATTTTTTTTTTTAACGAGGGTCCGGGGATTTCCCCCTGCAAATTTTGAAAATTGGGCTGTTAAAGATGCAATTTCAACGTAGTTTGAGAAGGAAAGGAAGGCCAATTGTTAGGGTCCTCATCGTCATATTTTAATCACAAATAAAGCTAATTTTCCCTCACTATAGGCCTACTGAGTATTGTTTACGTTAAAGATATTATAGCCTGTAATAAGACCTATGCTATGTGCATAGGCTACTAGAGCAGGTAGAACATTCCCTATTATAATTTCTTGGCTTCACTGTCTATCTGCATCAGGCCTACAGTAGGCTTTGGAGGGTATTAAGAGAAAAAAATTGTCATTTAACAGAGACTACACACCCAGACTACACCCACGACCACAATTTTACAGGAACTTGAGCTGACTGAAGTATTATCAGGGGTTGGGGGAGATGATGTCTCACTCTCCACGTCTTCTTGCTGTGGTTGTGACTTTTTGTTTTCAAAGAACCTCCGTATATCCATAATAACTAACTACTATAAACGCTGCAATGGTACAAAACAGTAGGCTAATAGACGGGATCTGGTAATATCAGTAACGCATAGAGGGGCAAAGAATAACACTGACGTTGAAATTGCAACAAATTATTCTGACTCTGCCCATATATGGGCATATGCCATAAAAGTCAGGTCAGCTTCTGCAATTTGCGCTGGTGACTATGTGCATTTGTAGCTGCGGGCCGTTCAATCTGCAATCACATAGAAACCTCTGGGGCAATTTTCATCATTAGGCAATTCAATTTGTTTTTTTTAAAAAAAATTTTTTTTCTTTTTAAGGCACAGAGATCCAGGGCTATTCCCAAAACATCTGGGGCTATAGCCCCGAATGCCCAGGTCTAACAACGCGCCTGAGGTGCACATTCTGTATATTGTATTTACTGCAAATGTTTTGAGTGCACATGTTGTCTTTCAGGCTGTCTTAATACTATCCCAGTTGGTAAGATCAACTAGAGCTTTGCTGATCCCCAATGTATAAGACTTCACACCTGTTACATTAACAATGTAATGATTACCACTAAAATAGCGCAAACACTTCCACTTGAATGATGCCATACTCCCATCTCATGCTTATAGTGAAAGCTCAGATCTGTTACAATATTGTTATTTACCAAAGGAAATTGGTTAGCCTGAGCCTGGGAACAGCATTGTGCGACAAATATTGATAGCACTCATGTTTTGATGCCGAGGGAGCCAAATTCATAGGGCTAATTGTCAAAATACCTCTTCTAGTCAAGCGCTGCAAGACTTGAGGGCACTTGTTTGCCTCTTCTGCTCTGATGATTCAATAACTCCAAACAAGTTTGCAGCCTCAGGAGTGATGCTTCATACTTGCTTTTATCACCGCGAGAGACGAGGGAACGCATAAAGCTCTCAGCGATACTGCTGGGATCTAATAGTGCGTTTTAACCTTTGTGTTGCCCTCACAGCTGGTAATATTTGTGATGCTTTAGGTTCAACTGTGTCACACGAAAGGCCAGGCTGCACATGTGATGCTATGCTGCAGCCTCACACCTATTTTACGGACAAAGGGCCATTCCTTGGTTACCTTACAAGAGACTTTGTGCCCTAAAGAAAGTACCCAATAAGCTTAGCAGCAGAGCCATAGTTCACCTGTTTGTGTCACTGGCTAATAACGGCTTTGAAACTTCAGCAGTAAATAAACAGTGGCAGGCAGTCAGGGGTCTGTTGATTCAAGTTGAGCATTAGCATTTCTCCTCCATGCTAATGGCTGACCCTGTATTCCCCCAGTGAGGACTAGTGAGCGTGCCAGCTCCCAGATAGCAGCCGGTGTTAATGATAGGGAGTCCAACCAATCCCCTTGTTGTATCTTGGGCTAATCTGCTTTGATCACCTTTGCTAACATCTCTATTATCAACAGATTTCAGCCACCAACAAGGAATTACTTTAATGCCAGTTCCTGTGACCCAGCTGCACTGAGCACAGGTGTGTGTATGCGCATGTGTGCGCACGTTTGCTAAAATGTATTCCTTTGGGAGAATAGAAGAGGTCGTAAGGGTGAAGATTTGCAAATGGAATAACATACACTAGGCTGACATTATGCATTGTCTTCATTTCAGAGACTCATGCGCGGAGCAGAGACAAGTCGCACACCCCGAGATCACCAGGTCCCTGCAAGGATAGGAAAACAAGACACTGCAACAACTCCCTCAGATCATTTAGTATTATTTGTGCATTCGGGGAAAGATGCAGAGCAGGAAATCTGTGGATGTGTGGCAGGCGGGCATAGCCACGTCTCTAGTGGCTGTGGGAGAGCGTACCATGAATAAATTTAGCGCTGTCCCCAGGAGATTGCCTTCAATCACGAAGCATAAGGTGTCAATGCTGCGCCCTGTGTGCATGGAGCACCAAATTACCTTGCACCAGATTGCTGAGCTTGGTCTAATAGGAACAGGGGAATGGACTGTTGAGGACGGACTGCTAATTAATCTGGCCAAAGTCAGAGCTCATCTCCTGGGCCCGCTGACAACTGGTCAAGTTGAGACCAGGGATACATGAATTATCAGATGAATGTGGCTGTACAAAAAAGTGAGCCCCGAAGAGAACATTCTCATGAAAGAAATTAAGTACCCTGTTGTCTTCTTATGTCTAAAAATCAGCATGTAAAGATAATTTTATGTGTTTATATGGTTTTGATCATATTAACTGTGCTCATCCTGAATGTTGAATGGTATAAACAACAACAAAATGGTGCATTATCTGCCTTGAAACAAATATTTGACAATACATTTGACATAATGTTTATAATCCAATATTTATAGCCTTTGTTATTCCGTGGAAAAACACTGTAATGTGAACCCATAATCACCAAAGCATTTTAATGTAGCATAACAGCATCAAATGCTCCCAGTGAATCCTATGGTGTATGAACCATAATATTAAAGGCCATATCTAGTATTCAGCACAAGCTGAAATATTAACATCTCAATTTACATACAAATTTCCGTGTATCTAAAAGCAAAAAACTCTTTACCAAGCCATTTTCCTATTTTGAATAATAGGTGGTTTTCTGAGATCCAGTTGATTGACTAAATAAAGACATGACTAGTGCATTAAAGCAATTGTTTATTGCCACTGAATCATGGCGTATGTATAATTTTGCAGTAAATGGTTATTAACTGATACAGAAACCATGGATTTGTATAATAGCTGGTAATCATTCTACCTCAGGATGTGTTTTCACCCTCATACACAGGGTTAAAGAATTAGAGTGTAGTCAATTACATTTAGCAGGTCACAGAAATTGATTTACTGCCTAAGGAATTTTTTTTTTTCTCCTGCTGGGCTTCGGCTCTGTGGTGGCATTCTGCTCACATAATCAAGGATGAGCGTTGCCTGTCTACCCAATCTACTACTTGGTCCCACAGGGAAAGATGACTTGCAACAGGAAAACCTGCATGAATACTAATTTGCCTACTTGGCTTTAACAGCTTTTGCAAGCCAATCTCATAGGAATTTGTAGAATATGATGCCTTTCCATCTTTCCATATTAATTACCCCAACTGAAAATGGGGACAGCAAGAGATGGGGATGGAGGAAGAGAGTGACAGAGGAAGAAGGAGAGAAAGAGAGTCAGAGAATCATGGGAATAGCTCTGAGCAGGGACTCTCTGCTCTCCATCCTAAATGCGGTTAATTATAATGTGATTTGAAGCATCTCAAGCAGGAATCTGGCAATCTAGATTTTGAGCTCTCGGACCACAGCTCCAGTTTAGGTCTCTTAATTATGGCTCAGCATAGCCGGCCCTTCTCGTCTCCTGACTGAGGATCACATAGGCACGAGTAAAACTAGGGCACCTTGGCTACATATACACCAGGCACATTTGGAGGAGATTATTCCATTTCCCGAACTCTTACGCTTTCAGTTCATTTCAATTAGATAGGTGACGACCATACCATCTAAACACACTGTATATGATTTCTGTCGCTAGCGGTCTTTCAATCAAAACAATCAAGGCAAAAGACGTAACTTGATGATGAGCATGGGATAATGGGAGATGTTGTTTTCATTTTGAAAGCACAATTTGTAAGATATGGCCAGAATTTTAGTTTTAAACATTCATCATTGAAACAAAAGTGTGAATGGTGTTAACAATATAACAAATATAGCATGCTAACCAGCTAGCCCCAGCCCGCCCTGTTTGATTATACCACTTTTTACCACAAGGGGCGATTGTCCAATAGTTTCAACTGGGAGATATTAAAATATGAGTTTGACAATTAGACTAATACGTAAAAGAAAAATAAACTGTGAGGAGATAATTTTACATTTATTTTCCTTACTTAACCCCCCGCCCCAAGTTTCTCTCTTTACTGAGCTAAGACAAGCATAAGTGCCTTAGTCAAACTCACCTCATAAACACTTTACATTGAAGTAAAATTCACCTCATACAAACTCTACGTAACAAAATAAATACAGTAAAATCAATAAATAAATCATCATTTAACTGAGTAAAATGTGAGAATATTCTACATGCTGCTTTCACCTCCCGCTGATGCCAAACTCTCTGTCTCCTCTGGCACTGAACGCCTCTCTGCCTGCTATCTGCCATGTCTTCCTGTCGCGGACTCATAGTCCAAGTCAGAGCCAAGTAAATCACTTACATACTGGATCCCCCGTCTTCAAACTAGCATCTGTTGCCCCACTCAGGCGGTGCGAACAGAGTCCTGTCAGCAAAGTGGGCCATTAGCTCCAGGCTTATTGAGCTACTTGCTAACAGCAGTTAGCATATCAGCCAGTTGCTACAGCCAAATATAGCTGCAGAATAGAGTAGCAAGTCCAGAATAGTGCATTTGATGATAGCCTGCATGTATAAAAAAAAGGGGCCATGTGATGTATAAAACATACTGATTAAATTAAGTCAAATTACAATTCTAGTAATGATTTCTATGGGTTTTTATGAGTTGTTTTAATGAGCAATGTTATGTATAATATCAAAGTTGAAAATGTAAAGTTTATTTTTGAGGCAGCTTTTGCACAGTGGTAAATGTTTAGGATACAAAATCACGTCATATACACAACCTATTGTTAACCGCTGTAGCCTAGAGGGACTGTGCATTTATCTTAGTTCCACAGAGAAATGGAGACTGCTATACAATATACCATACTCTATAGCAGAAATACAGTCTTGTTATCTACAGATCAAAGCCTTATGGACACGTAACGGCAATGCCTAAAGACAGCTGTAGATGGGAGCACCTCAGTGCTTTTATATACGTCCACTGAAATCCTCCATAAAGCATCTCCATAATAAGGGTGTTAGGCGTCCGTGCTGAACAGATTTTCACTTGGCCCTTTGTGTAGGAGAATCTCACCTGGTCTTTGGAGTGGGGGCAGAGGGGAGCAAACCTTCCTGCCCCGACTATGGAGAGACAGCCTTCCTCTGTAACCCACTCTCATTCACAGACATCATTCATGTGCAAATCATCCTTGGACCTATTGTTCACCCACTGCGCTTTCAGATACTTGCTGAATCAAGTGATACATGTAATGGCAGGGCTAGAGATAAGTTCCATAAGAGTAAAAAATAAATAAAGACATATCAGAGCACTCACATTTGTCCAAAAGCGAAAAACTAACTTCATACAACAAGTTTTTGAGTAGTTCTAAAATGTCTTCCTGTTTGTGTATTTGAAAATGTACCTTTTGCACCCAACAATGTTCAGTCTTCAGTGAGCATAGTTCTTACCGAAGAGTGTACCACAAAATGACTCATTCCTGTCCTTAGAGACAACAGTGATAAGTAATCAGGTTCCAGTGTTTGTGCTGTCGTAATGGCTGGTTGGAGTAACGCTTAAATTATTTTCATTAACATCTTGTCCTCAAAGATGAAGTATTTATGCAGCATTAATATCAATCAAGGGTCTCTAGGGCGATGTCACTTGGTCAGTATAAGCAGACAGATGTTGTTATATGCAAATTGTGATCACAATGTTATTATGACCATAAGCAAACATAGGAAACAATTTATGAGGTCGAAGCTTTCATTCATACACTTCGGAAATATTTTTTAAAAAGTATTTTCCTAGAGTAGTGCTTCCTTTTTAATTGTAGCTATCTGAAGAAAATAAAATAATGAATGTAATATTTACAGTATGTGTTTCTTAAACATACAGATTAGTGACTACAAAGAATCCAAAGCATAAAAAAATACATATTTTGAAAAGATACATATCTAAAGAAATAAAATGCTCCATACATATTGAATCAACAGTAATGAGGCTGTAATGTAATAATTACAAAGAACATATAGGCCTTTTTTCCCAGAAGACATTGAGGCAAATCACAGCAGAGAAAAGTAGATGTAAAGAGAAATTCAAGATGGCTGAATTCCATTTAGCTGCTCCCGAATCACTCCTCCATTCACTTGTTCACTACTCCCTGTATGATTCTCATACTCTTTTTTAATAAGCAGTACATTCAGATTTATTTATGTTTTGTGTATTTTGTGGAGGATTGTTTTAAAAAAAAAAAAAAAAAAAAATCGATAATGCTTTTAAGTCCTAAGCTTTGGTCAAGAGGTTATAAGTCTATGTAAGATGCTTACTGGCATCATCATGTGTTGATAAGACTAAGGAATACATAACCAATATAATGCTTAAAACTATGATTGTGTCAATAATAGAACCATAAACAAATACATTGTTAGATTATGAAGCATTTACAAGCGCTTATAAGATGCTTATTAACAGTTTAGACTGCTTAATAAAACCTTACTAGTTTCTGATAATTGCTTAAAACAGAGTTAAAAGGTACTTTTAACTTCTATGTTTTTATCAACAGTCAACTAAAATACTCTTCAATACTCTTCAACTAACATTTTTGCTGTAATATATAGAAATAAATGTTAATACATGGCTAAATGTGTATGTATTACAATTAATGAAGCAACAAAAAAGCTTAACAATGATAGTAAGTTAAACTCATATGTGCTTTAATGTTATTATAGGCAATTCTCAGAAACTCGTAAGGTTTCATTAACATTCTTAAGCAGTCTATAAACTGTTAATAAGTGATTATAAATTCTAAGTCTTCTAAAGCTATACAACCTGTATATTCTGCTATCAATAACACTTACAAAGTCTTATTAACATTTGATAATGTTAAAAGCATTTCTAATGTAAAGTGTTACCTTTAAATCCATAAAATCTGATACCGATACCGAATTCAAAAAGTTGATTGATATTCCCTAACATACATTATTTTGCATTGATCCATATAACATGGTCATCAAACACTGACAAAGGTATGCAATGGAGGCATCTTCCAGTCTAACAATCACCTTCATTGTTGAATTGACATCAGTGGACTGAAACAACTAACTTCATTAGGAATTTGTTATTTAGTAATGACCCCAAACATATTTTTCTGCATTATAATCTCTTCGGACAAATCCGACAATATGCCGTTATCAATCTATCTGTAATAGGCAAACAGTATCAGTTAATTAATCAGTCTGGCTCTATTATAAATTTCACTCTCAGAATTTTGATAAAAAAAATAGCGAGGGTACATATAATACACATATATAGATAAATTGGAAGGGATTTTGGACATGTTGTTACTTAAATCTGAAAGTTGGGTGTTCTCTGTAAAATGGCAAATACAGTGGCTGATGGGGAATAAGTCACTATAGTCTATGAGGTATTCTGTAAGGAATTGAAAAAGTGGACACCTGCTGGTGGCCAGGGATCACAATAATCATTAAGATTCATCCTCTGTAGACAGTGATGTTTTGACCAAATGCAGATCTATCAAAATGGAATCAAAAAGTTACTGATTGGTAATGTTGGATAAAAAGGTAAGGAATAAGGGTACCATTCTTGCGTTTGACGCTAACGTCACCATAATGAGTAATACTAAGTGCTGCCTTTTCCTTATAACCCCGCAAATCCAGTTATTTAGAGGGTGTACTTGCTGTAGATTAATACCATTGAATACAATTTCAGGTTGAATAAATCGAGCATACATTCTTAGGCAAATAGGCAACAAAACAGGGCATAGCTGCAGATGTTTCATGATGTAGCAGCACATGACATGTGGAACAGAAGCCTTGGAGACACAGCTTGATTAAGCTTTGAATTGCAAACTGAATAACTGAATTGTTTTTGTTTCAATGTTCAAGGACAAAATCACTAATTGTAGCCAAAGTAAACATTTTACCAACAACTCTGCTGATCAGTGGAAGAGATTGTTTAACTCTATATAATGGTGCCTGATGTCTTTGAAAATCAAAAGCACAGCCTTTTGTCTCTTTAGCACACATACCAAAGAAGCTGCCGAGGAGGCCACATCAGAACGAATGAATATTTAATTGAGGCCTATTGAGGCAGGAGATCAAAATGACCTTGCTCTAAATGATTATTCACTGATAAAAATAAAAGTAGGCTAGCAGAGAATGGAAGGCGCACACTCGAGAGCCTCGGTTTGTCCAGCGAGTGGGAATATATTACCCAAACATATGAGAACAAAACCATAGCATTGTTGATGAATGTGTTTAACTTTGCCACTTGCTTTCATCTGTGTGTCCCCCCCCCCCCCCCCCCCCGACTTGCAGCTAACATTAAATTCTTATTTGAACAAAGCTCTGAAATACAAAGTAGCCATTCTAAGAGCACATAAAGGAAGAGCGGATTGACAGACGGTTAAAAAAATTAACCATTTTTACACATTTCTCATGATTACGTATGCATTGTACGCATGGTATCTGCTGTTATGGAGAGATAAATCCCCTATTTCACTTGATAGTGACACAAGTGTCTTGGATGAACAATTTGGACATATGCATGAGACTCAAATGCAAGACACCAATGAAAGAAGAGTGACCCTTTCCTATTGGAAGTTGTCTGGACAAAAAGCAGGTCAATCTGGCTTGTGAGGGAGCAAGACCCTCCTCTCAACTTTCCAGGCAGCCATTGGTGAGGGAAAAAAAGGGCTGAATCGATGTGAACTGAACATGAATGGCTTTAAGCTCAGTACTTGATAGCATGCCAGACAGAAAGGAACCTGCTTCCATACTCGAAAAAACACTGTAGTGGTTTTGAGTTCTCGTTCTGAAGTAAATTCGTAATATTTTTGTGTGTTGAGTAACCTGCTCTGGTCTTAAATCTTTGCAGGATTCTCGGGATCTCTGCACTTTTCATGTACATTTCTGAATAACTGGCCATACTTGAATGACACATCATACAAAATACTGAACTCAATCTCCTGTGCAGCTACAATGAAGAAAAACAAATGCTTCAGTGATCTAACATCAGGTATGAGTGTCAAAGATGCAACAATATATAATTATTATTATTTAAAGGGCTTCTGTGGAGCTTCTGTGTTGTGCCTGAAGATTGTCATTAGCTTATATTAATGGCCTTTATTTCAAAACTAACGTGAGCTACGGTTGCCTCTCAGTTAGTGGAGCAGAGAGAGAGGCTCTGAGACAAGTCACTCGAGAATGTGCGTTAAGTCAAATTTGTTTGGACTGTAGCGTAATATCAACACCTTCAACAAATCGTCCACAGACTTGTATACGCAACCGAGAGAGATGGGGAAGGTCTCATTTTTCACGTCACATTACAATGTGCTCATATATGGCAAATACAAAAAGTGATTAATATATGTAAATTGATGCTGCTGTTGGATCAGTATCAAGATGTTTGCAAAGCAACACAGTACAAAGAATGAGCACAGCAGAGATGTCAGATAAATTGGACCACCGTGTTTAACTAGTATTCTTTAAATGTTACAGCTACAGCTGAATATGACAACAGAAATAAACAAGTTTGCGGATTTCACATGACTCTGCACTACAAGTTGACTGTTGTTTTTGATGACAAAACCACAGTTAGTCAATCTGTAGGAATTGTGCACATGGGCAAGAATTGTGGACTGGAAAGTGGAAAATATGTGTCCATGTAAATAAATCTTAGTTTAAATGTCACTATTTCCTGAACTAATTCTAAAAAATGTATAACTGTAACCTCAACCAATGTTAACTCTACAGAGTACACTTATATCTCTAACCCTGACTGTTTATTGAAGTGGTAATATCTTTTCCTAAACATTACCTACAGTGCTCTTGTTGCCTAAACCTAACCACAGACTTCTGGTGTGACAGTCCTGGACTATGCACCTGCCATCCACCCTGACCTTCTTCTCTTTGATGCTAATGCAGTGTATGAATATAGTGTTTCATTGATTCAAAGAAATCTGGTGCAGACACAAAAGATTATCAGGCTGACAGGCATGAAAATCATAAAAAAAAAATGTTGTCCATGTACACAAAAAAAGATTAGAGTTTATTTTGTGACAACTTCTTGAACGACCGTGATCTTATGCAGAAACTCACATATGCAGTGAACAATGATGCAATGGCAAGACCGCTACAATGCTAGTTCTGGAGAATCTAGGCAACGAATATAGACATTTGAGCAGATTGCTTTTTGAATTTGCAAAGTTTTGTTCCTTGTGTAATCCACTGGTTTATGAGAAATATATCTGATGTCAACATTCTGGTTGCTGCTGCTGGGTAGCTGGTTTGTAATGTGTAGTTGTTTGTTGTCTGCTGCTTTGTGCAACAGCATACCGGTTACTGATACAGCACCTCTGTAACATACAGTATACGTGGATCTCTATGGGCACACAAAGAGTGAACAATAGTATTAGATGTATTTACTCGAACTCCATGTAAACAATTGATTGCATGCATGTTATTGCTTTGTTTACCCATTTTGCTTGAAAACATAATTCTAAATTGTTACTGATTTTGAAGCCGATGATGAAGACGAGGTTCTCTGTTTGAGCACATGTAGCTGCTAAAAGGCAGCACATTTGACAGGAACTTTTCGCAATAGTAGGTAAGAGAATGTGAAGTCTGACATTGCTCCTCACAGATGTTCTGTTATGGTTGCTGTGCTTATTATCATCTGAAAGGGACATTCTTGCAAGGGCAGTTGAGTTTAAATTTGGGGCACCTTCACATCTTATAAAGAGACAAAGAAACCTTGAGTTTTCATTTTATAGAAGCACAAAAGAAACTAGTAGGTCTATACGCAGACACATGCTTTCAAATCCCACCCGATGTTAATCAATTTGACTTTTAAACTCTTTAAATTTCAATCTCTGCTACCATCATACTATCCTATAAAATAATTATCAATATTGGGCATGTTTGTATGGCAGGCCGAGATGACAATCTATTAACTTTGTTTAATAAATTGTGAACCAGAAAAACCAGCCCAGAAAGAAAATGCTGATCTTAAGGACACATTTTCATCAAGAATCATTAATATCTGTGTAAGATTACAGTTCAGCTCAATCATCCGAAAAAGGTATAGATATGGCCAGTAAAACTTCACTAAAGGTGACTTCCTTTTGATCTCTGTGTTCTTTCAAAATGGAAAACATTTGCTTTATTCGAGAAAAGGCACAGAATTAGAAGAGAGCTTAAAAGATCATTAAAACATTGCAGGGGTGGAAGTGACTAAAAACAAATACTCAAATTACTCAAATTAAGTCTTCTTTTTTGGGTACTTGAACTTTTGCTTTGTGGGTATTTGTTCATGTCTGCAATTTTACTCATACTTACACAGTGAAATCAACTTAGTTGCTTTCAAAATCATAATTATGTAGTGAGTACAGTTTGAATTAATATCCAAACCTTCCATCTGCATTTTTGTAGCCAATGAGGCTATCCGATCATAGAATGGCCAATGAAAATCCTGACATTCAGTAGAAACCCCCCAGATTTTCTGCACCCTTTCCATCACTGCATATTTGTCTGGAGATTGATGGGGGATGGGAAGAAAAAAAAATCGACATGAACCACCTTCACAAAACCACAGCTGGAAGAACTGAGCTCTGTCTAATGTCAACTTGATAGCGAAGCCTACACTATAATTGAGTCAGTCACTATATGGATAATACCCCTTAACTGCAAGATAAAACCTTCCTCCCATGACAGCCTGACTACATGCGCTCGAAAAAGAATGAGCAGGATATCATCCTCCTCATCATCGTCATCTGTCTGGCATGGAATCAGAGAAGTTATTTTAAAAAATGTTATTGTGTTAGTACACATTAGTACAATATAACTCCACTTCCACTGTGAGCTATCTGTCGCACACAAGTATCTGTTGACATGCTCCTTAACATGGATATTATGTTAGGGAGCCTTTTAGCAAACTCCAAATTATTCTGCCACAGTCCCTTTTCTCTGGTGGGTCAGGGCTGTCTGAAGCCATTATTGGTAATGAATGTGGAGTCCTACTTTAAAAGGTTCAGGCATGTAAAGTCACCTAAAGTTGACTAATGGAATCCTGCTGACACTGAATGCCAGGGGCTTTTACCACATCCCAGAATGGCAGTTTTGGAAATTTACACTACAGACATAATGAACTATAAATGTAAACTTGGGAATGTAGCCTCCCACACAGCAGCTCGGAGTTATTAATAGCTACATAACGCTCAACACGCTGCAAAATCATAAATTGCAGAAGACTACCCTGTGGTTTCAGCAACAATTCTGCTCCTCATAACTCATTTGCACAATAATACTAAAGAACTCAAACATGCATCTTTCTGTAGCATGAACAAAGGTATTAAAGAAGCAGCTGTGAAAATACGTGGAGGGTTTGTTGGAGGTTCTAAATATTCTGAGTTTGTTAGCGCTACAACACTTTGTGCCCTGGGAGATGGGCCTCTTCAGCAGGTTCATAGGTCGTGCAGCAGCGTGCAGAGTGGCCATTGTGCTTTGTCATTTCACAGGTGACTCACATCATTACACTCGAGCATGCTGGAGGTAGAGCACTCGGAGATGCTTGCAGCATTCAAAATGCATGATTTTCAGCCTAGTGCAAACAAATCGCTTTAAAAGATCAGTTTAATCTATTTCGAGCTGTTATTATGAGCTGGGAGAGTTGTTCAGATAAAGAGACTGAAGCAGGGTTAACATCAGAGTGTTGGACAACTCTTCACATACTTTACCCAGCGTGAGAGCTGTCAACTTTATTATTTGTTTTTATGATACAGTGTGCATATGATTTACAATGCAAACCACTAAAATAATGGTCAGGGGGTGAATTACTGTGAGCCAACCTGCCTGAAATTTTCCAGCAAAATAATGTAGTGCATAAAAAAAAAAATATGTGCGGGAAAATATCAGTCGCAGAAGTCGTCAATGTCATCGTTGTTTGTGCTGAAAGGCTGAGGACGTAATGCTGCTTCAATGTCTGAGTCGCTGTCATCCGATTCCCCCCAGAAGGCTGTGGAAAAACGTCAAGAGAAAAGAAAGACAAGATTACATTATTAGAGCAGAATGTTTACCATTCCACGGTTCCCATGAAGTGCAACCTTTTACACCACATTCATCCTTTCTTTATCGTTACAATTCTACACTCTTTTTACAGGCACTCCAAGATTAAAATGCGCTGAAGCTGCAGCTTACCTTGAGCTTGATCTCACCATGAAAGTTTTAACATTTGACCCTTTATATTTATAAATCTCTTTAAATCTCGTTAACTTGTGGTGACAAAATGCAGTTCACGTGATCTGATCACCGCTGAAAATTAAATACAGATCTGACAGTGGCAACCATGGAGTCCAACTGCTCAAGCCATATTCAGAGTATTGTTTATTCATTTATTCAGCAGCTCAGACCTAAATCTGTCAATGGAGTGATGAACTGAGATGCAATCTGTCTCCAGATGTATAGAGACATGTCATAAAATGTCAACAATTTAATGAAAATGCACTTTTCTGACGGCTCCCCATTAGAATCAGCAATGCTCTGATTTAAATCATATATATATATCTTTAATGAGGGTTTTTGTTGAAGGTTTCATCAGAGATAAAACAGGGCAGACATTTCCCTAAAAATGTACCATTTTACTTATTTATTAGAGGATTAGGTAGTGCTTGCTGACAACTTAAATCTAAGCTTGCAGTAACCTGAATTTGGCTTCAAGGTCATTTCCTTTCATTTACACATCCTCAAAAGACATGTCTGCATTTACAGAGGAATTTAATCAAACAGTTGGTGTTTTTATGAAGCTCAAAATTTGTCATGTCTACACAGGAACCTCTTTACGGTGATCTGTTCAGTGTAATTAACCTTTTTTGACACTGTGTCTTCACACGCAATTGAAATGACTTTGTCTATACTCACCTTTTGACTGTAGAGCAAAATGAGCCTTTGAGTTAGTGTTCCCTTTCCTGGAGACACAAAAGACAGTTATTAGCCTTGTAAAGTTATTACCTTAGGCTATTCTCTGAAAAGAGCAACTCATTCTCACCACAAATAACAAAAAAAGGGAAAAACACAGGCAGACCGTGTAGCAGAGGTAAGTTCCTTGACTCCTGTTGTAATTGTGCCAAAAGACTTCCACAAGGCCCTCTTTATTCAAAAATAGTCCAAAGACAGGGTTGCCAGGTTCCCATAGCTCTGGTGATATCGCTATGTAAATGTGTGACCTACGAAAAGGCTTTGATCTACCTCAATGCATATGCAATAAGGCCCCCCGTCCCAATTTTAAAGGCCCCCTCTTTAATTTACATCATCACAGAGCCTATTCAAAACCCCACAATATAGCCTCATCATCTCCCAGGTTAGCATACATATCCATATGGCGTACTTGTTTAGTTTGGACTGTCTATATCCGAGCAGTGTCAACGCTTTTCTTGGAAACAGGAAGAGAAAAGATGCTGAATTTTAAGTAAATGAGCTCGAGCAAGAAAGAAAAAAACAACTCTTGTGCGGTGTGTCCCTCCATCTGCGTCATTTCAAACCCACGACCTCTTTGATTGTCATCCTCTCAATCACACTCATCTCCTCATCTCTTCCTGAGCTAAGTCTTGGCACATGTGACTGTATATTGAGTATAAGGACCAAATTACTCTGGCAGCGTTCCAATTGCTATCTTCTAAACTATATATTGCAGCTTTGCACCACTCAAGGCAGAATGAGAGAAAAGGGATGCTACATCTCATTCTTAACAGTGAACAGATTGCTCAATGCTAAAGGCAATATGCCATACAGCCAGTATAATCACGGGAATATAACCTTTACATTCATATGCTGATAGGACTTCCTATAGGACATTCGGATGATTCTTGCTACTGTTTAGCCAGCATGGTGAAGCTCGGGTGCTTAAAATTCTAACATATCAATGCAGAGGCTGAGTGAGAAAAGCAGTGCCAAATAAACACCCTGCAGAGAAAGCAAAGAGACAATGACAGACAATCTGACTGCAAGCTTGAAGGTACGCTACGGATGAGGGTGTTGCAGAAAAAGAGAGCCCAGTACCTATATTCTGTTTTGCCAAAATATGTGCATGTCAGAAAATGCTTAATTAAATCTTGTGAATTTGGTGAATGGAGAGTAGTGCAGATAGTGTTCCTTTTGGTCAGGCCTATTTTTAGACCAACATTATGATAGGTACTGTGTCTGGTTTGTAATATTTCCCCGGACTGTGTTATGGTTATAAGCAGCAAATGTGAGTTTTTAACACTTACCAGAATCATCATGTACTGACAATAGTAGACTGACGACTGTACACAAAATGATTTAGTTAAAATCATGCATCATGCAACTTATTAGAACTGCAACAATTAATCGAATAATCGATCAGTCAATCGAGAGGAAATGAAGTGCCATGTATTTTGAAACAAAAATGGATAACATTTGCAGGGTTCAGATTATTTAAATGTAAGGACTTGCAGCTTTCTTTGTCATTTATGACTGTAAGTGAAGAATCTTTGTGTTTCAGACTTTTTTTTTTTATAGATTTAAAGACCAGATTATTAAAATAACCTGCAGACTCATTTAGAATGAAAATAATCTTTAGCTGTAGTCCTAATAATTGTTACCTATGTTTGTAAAACCTGCTATATGAATTGCGAGTCCTTTAAAGGGGCACTATGTAGTTCTGGAGAATAAATTCAAACTCAGAATTTCAATATTTACAACATTAATGAGGAAATAATACAAACTCAGAAATTCATGTTTTTTATGAAAGAAAAAGCTAGCTGTTCTAATGGGAAATGAGGTCTCCTCAACACTGTTTGAAGCTAGAAAGGTGGCAGGATGCACAGAATATCAATAAAAAACTAAATGAGTGAATCAGTCAGTGAAGATCTTTGTCTTCTGATTAAGATTCCTTCCCCAAAACTACATAGTGCACCTTTAACATTCAGGTTTTGGAAGGAGAGTACCAAATTATCTCTATGTCCATTGGTGATGACAACATTTTTTCCCCTCAAAAACTATACAATAAAATGCATTACATGTTGACATATTTGGGGATAGACTAAGGATGGATAATAAACTGAGGAATATATACATATCTACATTTTAAAAAGGGGCAGTCACATCCACTTTCAGTTTCACATTAAACTGCATACGAGATAAAGTAGAGACGTCCTTGCACAACTCCACCGCAAGGACTAGTGCATCCATTTACAACTGTTAGGAAACAGACCCTGCAGCGGCAAAAATACAGAAATAATCTATACGATTACTTCCTCTCCTTTGCCACAATAATAGCTGTTACGGAGAGAAAATTAGGCTTTTCTTTTCTTGAACTTCCCCCTGGGATGGGAATGGTCTATCAGCTGTTCCACTTCAGTGAGGGACAGGACTGATTTCAAGACAGGGTTATTACCATAGAGAGCCCAGTCTGGATCTGACCCCACCAATCTAATATTCTGTTTCCATAAACATTTATGCCAGTTCATCTTGTGCTGAGTTTCCCTTAATTGAGGCAATAATCTGAATATGTAAGACTGGGCTGGCCAGTGTTTTACAAGCTCTGTTAGACAGAGGTGAACGTAATGTGTAAAATGATGCAAATTACAGCTATTGTAACGTCCTCTTTTTTCCACAATGGCTCACTCATTCTCTTTCTTTGGCCTCTGCAATCCTTCCATATTGTTGTTTATCTCAAGTTTTAACAGTTACAGTTGGTGTCTGCTATGCATATAGCCATGATGACCTTTAAAAATTGTATGATGAGTTATATGCACAATTGGAGTTGGAGGAGAAGGGTATTTTTTAGTGCTGTCTGTGTATTTCCTTAATCAAAACTCTGTTTTGTCAGATTACACCAAAATCAGATAACTCTCGAAGGTTACACCGTAAGCTCCTAAATTTACTTGTTTTGAAATTATTCTCATATCAGATTGTAAAAATATAAGTTGGATGGAAATGCAGTGATTTATATTCTGCAAATACTACAAAAACCAAGGCAATCATGTTATCACAGTGTGCGCACAAAATGAGGGAATTGGTACTATTTGTCAGGTACAAGGGGAAAAGTGACATGTTTCTTTAAGAATAACACAATGACTACTCATCTTGCAGAAATCCAGGCACTCTGATGGAAGTTAAAAGCCCTTCTGAGACTATTCTCTACATTTTTAGATCCGGCATAGGAAAACATTTTGTTTTGTTTGCCCCTGAGAGTAGCATCCTCATTCTGCTTTGCCACATCTTTTGCAATATATTTATAGGCATGTCTGCTGTGGAACAAATAAACAAGATCAGTTGGGAAGAAGACCAGTTCAGCTGAAACAACATGCTGTATAAAACATTTTCATATACTACAGTTAATGCAGCACCATATAGAAATCCGAACAGCTACAACCTCACATCTAACCTGGGTATGTGTAAGTGGTGCTGCTATATATTGTGAATAAAACTGTGATTTTTTTGTTCTTATATGGAACATACTGTCCTTTCAAATTGCAGTTTAAAGTAATTCTCAAGTAAGACCAGAATATGTGTCCTTCGAGCCACTAAAGACAGATTTGACTCATAATCCTACAGTCACATTTGGGAATGTGGTGGCTGTTGGAGGAAATAATGCTTACAAAGCATTTAACTGCCTTGCACAGACCGACAGCTAGAAAACTGCTTTTATTTACCCTGGCTTTTTTTAAGCTACTGCCACCCACACACAAATGCTAATAGCACAATAGCACTTTTGCGCAGCGGTGCTTGTCTAAAGGTAAAGGGAGACCCATCACCTCATCATTCCCATCAACTCCTACTCCCATCCCAGCTATGACCCCACAGAAACATTGTTTAGGCTCCTGTTTAGATGTACTCTAACAGGCCTGAATGGTAGCAGGATATAGCCCTCAGTAGGGGGCAAACAGCTAGAGGCAACTGTGAGTGCACTGCGAGTGGGCACACTCTAACATGTGAGTGCTCTCTGCTGGCAACAAGTAAGTACTGCAGCTCAGAGAAAGAGGTACTGGGCTCAATGATTTGAGCACTGTGTGCTCTCCTCCTTACTGTTGGCAGTCTAGTGGAGACAGCCAGTGGAAGGGATGGCTGAAGAACGGATCATTCATCTCGTCACTTTTTTTTGGTGCTTTATGACCTGTGAGAACGTGGACTAACATTTGCTGGCTTGTCCAACAGATACACGTCAAAGTCTAAAGAATGTGGAAAAAAAATATAAGAACAAGTTACAATGTAAAGCAATGCAACAAAACACCATCAGACACAACAGCTTAATAAATTACCACAGATTTCAAAACTGAATACTCGTCTTTTTCTGTTTTTGGCCTCAATAAACTTAAAGAAATCACAACACATGTACTTGAGTAGAGTAATAAAAGCCAGAGTAAATATCAAAATGAACAAACAAAAACACAGAAAGTGTTAGAAAGCCAACTGAATTGTTTACTGGTTGGAGGCAGTGACCTCCTCTGGTTGGAGCCTCTAAATGCCGCCTCACTATAATCACGGTATTGTTTGTCCTGTTGAGACCCAAGTCTACACAGAAGGAGGAGATTAACTATTGTATTGTCAAATCTAAAAAGAAAAAGAACGATGCAGAGTAAGTATGTATCGGTCATTTTCTGAGAGGATATATTTTCCAACGGAGATATTCACAGAAGTACAGATTCCACCTTCCTCATTGTGCATCTACTTTGTGCTCGTGATTATACTGCGTGTATAATTGTTTACATAGATTTTGGAATAGGAACCCTCCAACTTTCACTACCTCTTTGTCCGGTAGCGTCTCTCTGTCTCCCTCTATCTCCCGCTCTCCTCTTTCTACGTCCCCTCCCCTCCCCCCTAGTCCTTTTTCCTCAGCTCATGTCCCTCTTACCCATCCAATCCCTCCTCCCAGTGAGCTGGAATCCACACACATCGAGAGAGAGAGAGAGAGAGGGAGAGAGAGAGAGAGACAGAGAGAGAGAGTCTGATTTTGACACTCTGAGTGATTTGAGGTCGAATGCTTGAGCACATCCTGTTGTCCAAGGCAAAGCTGTAAACCACTAATTGTTGAGTCAAGGTTTTTGTCAAGCAGGCACTAGGCACAACAATCATCACACCAGCTGATGGCTGGAGGATTCTGTGTGTGTGTGTGTGCCTGTGTGTGAGTACGCACATGTTTTGAGGCATTTTTTAGGATCAAAAACAGGGTGGAAATAAAAAGGTCTTAACAAACCCAAAATAAAAATAAGAAAGGAGTGGCATCTGAAATGCCTACAGTAGAAAGGAGCACAATGATTCTTTGCGCCAGAGGAAGCAGTGGCATGCACTCGCATACAAAGGGGAACAAGTGGTCTTTACATGGAGTGCAGCTGCTTATTAAGACTCACTCCTTCGTGCATTATTCCTTTCATCCCCACTCAACCACAAAGTGATTTTACTTTGCCACTCACAAAGACAGCAAAAGATTTCTAATGGACAAATCAGTCGCTTCCCTGCGAGTTATAATACAATAAACAGCACATTCTATAAAACTATCTGACTGAAAAACACTGTGTGGGAGAGAGCGGGGAGGAGAGAGAGAGAAAAAAGAATATGAAAGACCTCAATTCTCTACAACGCCATAATAGTGAAATGAGCACATATAAATGTGTTAAGAGTATCTCTTTGCATCTTGTATAGACTGCATGTATTTAATCTGTAAAGCTTATTAAGGCCCTAGTCATTGCTATGCAAAGCAGCACCCAGTGCTTTTCTCTCGCTTTTCAGCCGAGTGCAGTGTTTGGCCAATAGGACTGGCCCCCCGCCTCTCATTCTGCATTCATAACATGCAACATTTGCACAATGTATCTCTCAAAGGCCCTGAATAGAAGGCCTTAATACTCATGTAAACAACTGCAAACCAATTACTTAATGAATCGGGCCCACACATAATGAGGAGCCTCACAAAGGGCTATAAATGCATTTTTTGCACTAAAGCCTCTGCTTTAAACTACAATCCCTCTGCTGTAGTCTAGGCTTAACTGGCAAATCATAATTATTGTCTAAGACAACAGAGAGGAAGCCATTTTTTTATTTTGAGTCCAGTTCCGTCCTCCTTTTGATGTCACTCATCAGCTCGCTGACAAAATAAAGCAAATAATTAACAAGTAGGATGGAGAAGGGGTGGGTGGGGAGGGCAGTACAGGAAGACAGAGAGGAAGAAGAGGGGCAGAAAGATGAAGAAAGGGCAAGACAGCGAGAGAGTGAGACACAGAGAGAAAGGAGAGAACCAGGGCAAGAGCAGGCTGCAGTGTTATGCTGCCGCTTAAGTGCAGGGCTTGTAGACCACTTGTGGAAGCAATAAAGCGCAAGAAGTGACTGTGGTAAGTGGAATGCTTAAATCTAAGCGTCCAGGAGAAGCAAGAAAAGACAGGGGAAATTGTTATATGACCAAAGAAACCATGATAATGACTAGAAGCTCTTAGCCCTACTCCCTTACGAACCCTAGTGAGATTACAGTTTTTCTTAAATACACAACTTTCAACGCTGCTCACAGCATTCAGTTTCTAATTTTTTGTCCTGCAAATTTTGTTTAATCACACATATTTTGGGCTTCCCATGCACGTTAATGACAGGGAGACAGGCACCATCTGAGAGGGTCTGGGCCCGAAAATTGGCTCATGTTTATTAAAGAGGGTAGTCGCTGGGGCTGGCAGTAGCAGACATCAGCAGCTATGAGGACCACAATAGAGCCAGCCCATTAGGCCCTTCCCTGGGCTAATAGGCAGACTGGGAGCGCCTGCTTGCCAGGCCAGGGAGATACGGACTTCACCCCTTGTGTCAGCGTGGTGCCCAGTAATCACATGAAATCAGAGAAGATTATTCCTCATAACGTTTACCCAGCCATTACTACAGCCCAAATGGGTTCGCAGTGAAGAGGTGCTCTGAGGACCCACATGCAATTGCAGATTTGATGAAGTCGTGTTGATATTCAAATGTAACCACGACAGTGTTAGCTTCCACCAAGCTATTTATCATTAGATCTTCTTTTTCAAACCACTTAGGGTGCTGATTTGAGCAGCCTAAATGCATTTCAAGGGTGAAAAATGAAAGGACATTTGTCCTTGTCAACACTTGAGTCCCCTTCTTTCAAAACAGTTGTCCCTGATTCTCTTCTTGACATCATCTGTTTGCATTCTGACAACAAGCCTAAAGACAGTGATATTATGACTCCAATTTTTTTTTTTGTGGTAGTTTTATTGCTTTTGATTTCTAAAACCTGGCTGAACCCAGCAAACAGTGAGTGAGAGGGGCTTTAGGGGCCTTTTGTCTTTGTAAGCGAGTTAATGGGTGGCGGCCCCTTGATCTTATGGAAATGAACAGGGAATTATGAGAGTGGCCATGCAAATGTACATCAACCACTTTGGTGTCTGGTGGCCCATTTCCTGTGGCCCGTTGAATAATAACAATGTTCTTACCGAGGGTAAGGGTCTTGATGTGAGGAGCGTTTGGCCCTCCCCAGGTCCTCTTCACAGCCATGATTTATTCCTTAAAAGAGCAAACAGGGCCCAATAAAACCATCTGATTTGGATATCTCTTCACAAGCTAATGTACAATGTATATTAATATAGAAACTTAAGGCACAGATAATGAGAAGTTAGGGTTGAGTATCTTAACCTTAGTGTTAGGATTTCTTGATGTGTAATATTTATTTTTTGTTTATGCAAATTATCTTTGGAGCTCCTGGTGAATTATTAATATGCAACACCTAAATTCAGATGACAAGATTACCAAGATGTCGAGACTTTCTGAGGGCTACAAATGAGGATAGGAGCCAAAAATGGTCGAGAATACTAGGACTAATAGCTTCGTGCTATGTATACAACAAATACGTCTTTATGGGTTGTCCTTATGTGTTGTGAGAACACATGGCCTTTTTTTGACCAATGGTTAGGCTCCAGTTGCTAGCTACTTGCCTGGCAGAGTGGACCGCATCACTCACCTGAGAGGTCATCATCGTCCTCCTCCTCCTCTTCAGAACTCTGCAGCCTTTCCTGCATGGCTGATTGTTTGAGTAACTGATATGCTTTGGTTTCTGTTCAGAAACACACAAGCGCGCACACACACACACACACACACACACACACACACACACACAAAGTCACAGTCAAATATTTGTTTAAAACCAAGGTTTCCAACTTTCAGAGGTTTCTGTGTTTGATGAGACAACACGCTTCAGTAGCTGAGTCTTTCGGTCTCACTGCTGAACAGAGTGGCGGAAAACACTGCTCAATCAGCTAAGCTGTTGATTCTAGCCTACAGTCTGTAGCAACAGTTTCCATGAGACAGCAATCAGAATCTAACATTATCTCAGAATCGCCTACCAGGAAGGCAACGATTGATTTTCTGTTTTAAAAACACTCATAATTACTTTCCCCAACACTAAAGTAGGTATTATATTTGAAAGGCGTAGGAGCACAGGCAAGAAACAACGGAGCAGAGGTAAATAATTAATGGGCTGTTGTCTCAGTGATGTTGCTTGTTGAACACACAAATCAAATCACAGGACAGAGCAAAGTTGTGATATGGTATGGCCCAGACATAACATTTTTAAACTTGTTTTCATTACAAAGGTACCACTTTTAATCATTTCCTGAAAACAATGCAACATTTACACTGCATACAAATCTCCACTGTTATTCCACCCACTGCACTTTACACAGCATTGCTTTTAAACGTATTCTAAACACACCCCCACTAGATACACAGATGTGCATGGCTTGGCAATTACTATCAGCTCCAAGGTCATGGTATTTGATTGTGACATTGATGTTGCTCACCCCAGCAAAACCCCTTCCTTGAAAAATCTTTGGTCATTTTTTTTGTGTGTGTTGGACCGGTTATGGCTCTTTTGATTAAGTGTAGCGATCGGAAACTGGATTCATTCTGCTGGCTGTGCACCTTAGGGTTGCAGACACATGAAACACCCTGTAGGAAATCTGATAGCCAAGGGTAATATAGGGTTGCTTTACATTTCAGAGGTGCAGCTCAGGGCTGGGCACACCAACTGCTTCCAGGATGCCTTCACATCTAGTATTTTTCAAGTCCAGCCTTGCCAGAGCATTGTTTAGAAGATAATGAGAGCCGGTGACAGATCTCTCAGGCTTCCCACCCTGGCGTCCTGACAATTAAAGCAGCCGCATTATGCCGGGCCAGCGAATTATCAATTTTGCCAGAATGCCTCAGACCAGGCTGAAAACATAGCTAGTGTTTTCTCGGAGATAATTAGAGAGAACTAGCGCGGCTCTTCAGGTGGGACTTTGACCCTGGTTTCACCTTGATCATCCTGCCTCAGCCATTGTGTAAAAGAGCCCATTATTCACTGCAGTGGGAAGAAAACAAACCACAACATAAGGACAGTGTGAATGCGGAGGCACCGGCGATGCCTTTTTACCTCTAATAGGAACACTTTCCACAGGGCTTTCGTCCCGGCTGTCCTCTTCAGTACTTTGTAGTTCTGTAAGAAAGGGAAGGGCATAGTGAGAAGCAGAGGCAGGGAGGAAGGGAGTTTAGGGATAGAAATGGGAATGGGGGGTCTTTCTTTAGCTCTGAATAGAAGGCTGTATGAAAACTGGGCTGTGAGGGATTTATAAAAAAGCTCTATGGTGAAATTGATTTCTTTTATAAAGGGGAAGTTTTAGTTCTCTGCAGCGGTAGTTTGTAAAAAATAGCAGTAGTCTAACATTTGTTCCTATTAATGGTCTTGTTACATATTACTGGGCAAAGACAGATTTATCTCAGTGTGGAATGGTTTGGATATGTGTGGGTGTGTACTACTGTCAGCCGCAACAAGACCAAAACACTTGCTGGAGATAGATTTTTAGAAAATGCAACCATTCCACTGTTGGAACTGAAAACCAAACATTCCCAGCATTCTAATATTGTCTAATAGTTAGAATTTCTCAGGCTTATTTCATATCACCCTTATAACCCTTCAGTAACCTTGGATCTGTTGCTTCTGCATCGGCCTGGTGGGCCTCACATCACCATCAGCCAGGAGAGAAGGAGGACCACACGAAGAAGACAAGTCACTCTCGTCCTCTGCTGAGGGGCACTCCTCACTGGACCGGGACACAAGTGTCCTCAGCAGCACTTTGGCCTGCGAGCAGCACAAATTAAAACCACACTCTTAATTGTTCCCATTTTGTGAAGGAAGTGTCAAATTGAACTCTCGCCGATTAGGCAAGTCATTTACTTTGGCCACGGCTGCTCGCACAGAGGTGCAGCTGTAGTGCGTGTTCAAACGGCAAGAGAAAATAACTTCAAATTCTCTCGCTCGTTTAACTAAAAAAAGATTATTTCGCACACTTTCGCTCCCGCTCTCCCTCTCAATCACACTTTTTCCCCCCTCCCTACCCCCATCTCTCCCTCTCTTCTCATCCATGAGATTAGAGAAGCGCCTAAAGAATGCAATCACCCTGGCGTTAATGTGCAACACATTCCAGATATCTCCCCCTCTTGGCTGAGAGAATTGAGACAAACTGCTCTCTTCCTCCCTCTCCAGCTCATTTTTTATCTCTGGGGAGATGAGGATACACAATTAAGAGGAGCTGTTCCGGGAGATGAGGAGCAGGGAGATGCCACACACCGATTTCCTTTCTCTCCTTCTTCCCTCCCCCATATCAAATCCTGCCATCATCATCTCTCTTTTGTGATCAAAGACTGCCTCTCAGCCTCAGATGGCCATTTGCTACTTTTAATGAGCACTAATATGGAGGGGATGATCAGGAGGATTTTGACAGTAACAAACTTTAAATACGTTGTAAGTTGTTATCAGTAGGTCACAGTGAGCATCGACAATGTACATGCTTTCATTTTCTGAGAGGGGAAGGGAGGCAAACACATGCCAATCTAAGCTCGCCACTTGGTATTTGATGCTGCTGCACAATAAAAACTGTCTTGATCCTTGTCCCCAATATCCGTCTTTGTTCTTTTTTTAGATTTAGTCAAATGTACCGTGGGTTGAGGGCTCTCGCAGACCCACTGCATTTTAAATATCAATGAATGCAACTGTTAGCACTTGAATATTCAAAGGGCCTCTTTGAGTGTGTGCATGCGAGCTGCATGCTCCCATTTGTCAGTGTAGCCAGGCTGTATGGCATTACGTGAATGGAAATTTCTGTTTGCTCTTGTGTGTGGAGAGTAAGCTGTTGTATGAGAGGACAGAGGGGAGAGAGAGAGAGAGAGAGAGAGAGAGGGAGAGAAAGAAAGAGAGAGATAGAGACAAAAATGAAGGGAGAGAAGGAGAAATAGAGGGAGTGAGAGAGAAATAGATGGAGTAGATGGAGTGAGAGAGATAAACAGAGAGAAAGATTTTCGCTCAGGCTTTTCCTGATGCACTTGGACACAATGATGTAGATGGCAGCGCCTCTCTTCCTTTTGTCCGTTCATATTTTCAAGAGGCTCTACAGTCCCCCTCTTTCCCTCTCCCATTGCATTGGGGACACTGGAGAAAGATCTCCAAGCCACAAGAACCAAGATGAGATGAGTCTACAAAATTAATAACACAAAATAGTTGTGTGTGTATGTGACCGTTCCTGCAGATGGAATGGTGCATTTTCTTATAAAGTGGGATTCCTGACAAATCTCTTGACTTTATCTTTGGCCTTAAGTGTGAATATTAATTGTAATTTCCTTCTTTGTTTAATTGAGCATGATCTGCACAAGGTCAATGAGTGGGAAATTTAAAATAATCCTGTCCGTTGTGGAGAAGGTCCAAATGGCTCCCCCTTTCAATCGGACCCAGCTGATGGCTATACTTTTAGCTAATACCAAATTAAAAGCAAGTGTTTCTCAGATGAATACGCCACATGAGATGAAAGAAGCCAAGCAGGGGCTGTAATTTGCGATTAGCACATGGGTCAGGGTTTCCCTTCTGTCTAGGTCAACGTGTGGAGCAATCTGATGAGTAGGCAGACGGGGCTTGGTTTCAAACACCAGACACAAAGAGGGCACTCAGTACCAACTACAGCTCTCTTCTAGAAAAACATGCAAAGAAACAAAAACACTAGCCTTTTAAGAAAGAAGAAAAAGGAAGCCATTTTACTCCTGTAGTCATATGTGTGTGTTTATGTGCTCTGAGTGCCAGTGAATGCAAGTGTGCGTGACCTCCCATTTGTATGTGTAATGGGATTGTACGTGCCTCCAACGCTACCTGGTGGCTGTAGGTGGCATGGCGCTCCAGCAGCAGCGGTGTGAACAGCTGGACCAGGCGCTTAGTGCTGAGGACACGGCGCTCCTTGAGCAGGAGGGCGTGCTTGAACCAGCGATCCCACAGCCGAGCGGCATCAGGAGGGAGGCTGGCACTGCAGTGAGGGTGGGGGTGGGTTTGGTAGAAGAGACAGAGAAGCTTTCTTATCAAATAAACAGTAGGACATCTACAAATAGTCATAATTCTATCTCCTTCCAATGAAAAATTATTTGACTATCAAGAAAATTGAGGTTAGTTAAAAGTTCAACCATTATGTGAAGACATTTTTTTACGAAATACTCTCAAAAGGTTGTGTGCTAGTCCACCTTAAGACACTTTAGACGACAGAAATCATTAATGAATTCCAGTTAACACTGAATACACAGAGACAGCAATATAGCTCCTGGTTTAAAAGTGGATAACAGGTCAAAAAGCCAATAGGTATCTCCACAGAAGAGAGAGGGACGTCTGTCTTTGGACTGAGTATATAGCAGGGAAGGTCTCAGTGGAATCAATAGAGTAGTGAAGCAGAGCATGGATTTGGCTCAGAGTATAACTACTCATTATCCAAAGGACTGGAAGTCACAGATAGGGCATTTTAATTTACTCATGACATTCACCCGTGCAGTGTTACCGCACAAGGTGACACCAAAGATGACCTTTACATTTGTGGACAAGGAAGACTGTATCGAATGGTAGCGTGCAATATCGCAGCGTCTCTAGTAAGTGCGTGCTCCCTCCCCCACTTTCTGGGCCACAAAAAAAAAAAAAGAAAGTGCACAGGCAGCTACCCACTCTTGGTCTGAAAAGTAGAATTCACCTTTACAGTAAGTGTGTTCACTGTCTCTCTGAAAGGAGAAGAAAGGTCTATTGACCTATACATTTCAGCACATTGATATTTCTGATATTTTAGCACTATTCACTACAGTTGTTGAAAATGTCTTTGTCCACAGAAAACACATACGTTATTACATAAACAATACTTTATTTTAAAATTGTTTGTTATTTTCTTCTCAAAAATGTCCAATTATTTTAAATGCAACATTATGTAAAATATGTATATGACTATTAATGATAATACCTGGTTAGGTCATTGTGACTCAATTTCAGAATACGAAACAAAGGTAACACTTTATCCGCAGGTTCTTTTGATAAGGGTTAATTAATCAAGGTAGTAATCCCCTATAAGGTCTATAAGATGCTTATTAATATTACTAAGATATTATAAGTGTTAATCATAGTATAATAAGTATTTATCGTAAGACTACAAATGTCATTAATGATAGCATTATAAACACATTTATTGAGTTTAACTAATGTGAGCAATTGTTAAACTTTTACCAATTTACCATTTACCATTTATTAACAGTTGATTATGCAATAAATACTTTGAAATTCTATATAAAGCTTTATCGAAACAAACACTCACAAAACAAACACTGACATCAGCCTTTGGTGTTAGATTGACAGAGAAACCAGGAGCCTTACCTTATTTCATTAGGCTCAGTGCAGGACTGGTGAGCCCTTACTAGATCCTGTGGTAGCAGGCAGCCCTTTGCTGTGCTCCATGACAACCTCTGAAGCTCATGAAGGATGACTGCTCCACATGCTTCAAGGTCCTCGTCATTCAAGCTTGCTCCACCGTTACAAAGGCTGTCCAATATATAGAGAGCAGTCAGCTATTGCCAATGGAGCCCCGGGCTCAGCCCGCAGGTCAGGAGTACGTCCAGCAGCAAACACGCCACACACAATATAGTATAATCATACACATCAATGCACATACACATTTGCTCACATCATATCATAGTAAGACTAAACAAACATGGTGATGGTTGTGACACAAGAAGGCCACTACCCCTTACCACGGAAGATAGTGTTGATAGTATCATTTACAGCACTCATGTTTGCACAGATGGGGATAAGTGTATACTGGGTTTAGAAAGAATGAGAAAGTCTCCCTTTGCCAGACATTTATCCGTACTTTATAACAAGAACTCCAATTACGGTAAATTAATCGTGCTATGAAATATGAAAAGGATTATGAAAAATAAGCCCAGTCTAATGAAACACATTCTCCATCCTCCATCTCCCTGGGTCCCAATAACAATTCAACAGGGTGGTAACTACTACAATCCCATGTGTTTGAAAACCCCTCAGAAATAAAGACATGTGCATGTCGGTTGATGACACTCCATCTAAAGTGAGAGCCCTTGGCTGGAGGATAATATGTTTTCCTCGTCTGCACGGGCTTCCCCATGGCTGTTAAATAAATACACAAAGCATTTAGTTAGTGAGAAAAGGGATAAGACTGTAAAGTTTGAAGACCGACAGGAAGAGCACACCTGATAATTCTATTGAGTCGTCTTTCATCAACTGAAGAACCTCCATACACGCAAGTCCGTTCACAATGGAGTCGTCCTTCGATTCTGTCTAGCAGATTAAAGAGTCCTTCCTGGGAGAGACTAAGAAAAAGAAAAAAAAAAAAAAGCAACACCCATTAATGTAGTGAAAAGAAATAAAAATGGAGAATGCAATGTGATCGATAGTCCTGCCATTTGTTTCCCCCCCAAAAAAGAAAAAGAGGATTCCTTTTGATCAGGAAAATCAGTGACACATTTTTTCCAGGCAATTTCCTTGAGGCGCTCAAGGACTGCTGCAAGAATCTGATCATAACAACGCCACCACAACAATACAGGACTTCAATGATTTGAAGCGCGTCTGTGGATGGTGCCACTTGTGATTACAGGTCACATGGGAAAGCTTGTAAAACCTGGCATTCAAACTAAAGCTTGTAGAATAGGCTGCCTACTGTTGAACTTAAACTTTAAATCAACAATATGCGTTTACATTGCAAAATAAACTTCA